>JANLNO010000011.1:3000000-3365185 GCA_024678965.1 Bradynema listronoti
AGCTGGTCGACATTAGCATGTGATGCTTTAGAGCAAATAATAAATGGTAATCGGATGGCGCAATGTCAGGCGAATATAGTAGATGTGGTACTCTATCCCAGCCAAACTCCATCAATTTCTGGCGAGTGATCGTTGTGATGTGAGAACGAGCGATGTCGTGTAGAAGGTAAACATCAACACGTCTTCGGCGCTTTTCTCGAATTGCTTTGGCCAATTTTTGGAGCTGATCCGCGTAAACGGTAGCTGTCACACTCCTCTGCCCTTCCATAAATTCATAGTAGTTTCGGAGTCCCACCAACGGGACAGCATAACCTTTTTACAGTGCAGGTCGGGTTTCGGTTGCGTTGGCGGGTTTTCTTCTCGTGGAAGTCAAACAGCTCTACGCGTGTTGTTCTCGTATACTTCATCCACATTTCATCACCAGTCACAATATCTGTCAGAAACTCCTTCCTACGGGAGCTAAGAAAGAGAGACTGACAGATGGTGACACGGGCCGCTTTGTTGGTGTCGCTCAGGTGGTGCGGTGTCCATTGTGCCAAGATTTTTCTGTAACCAAGAGTGTGGAGGCGATTTTTAATGGTTGTGTGATTGCACCCGAAAATCGTCGCTAAGTCTCTGGTAGTTGGATTTTCGTTGATGCTGCTGCGGAGGACGTCGTCGTCGAGGTCAGATGGGCGCCCTGTGTGAGGCTTGTCGTCGAGTGCCGTATCTCCTTTTCGAAAGCGATTGAACTAAGTATTTTTTATAACATATGGGTAATGGTGTATGGCCCGAACATATCGTATATATTTTTAGCTGCGGCCCGTGCGCTATAGCCAAGGCGCCACTCGTAGAAGATGAATGCCAAAATTTGCTGTTTGTTAATTGAAGTCATAGCTAGCCTACTTAGTGCTGCAGCACCCTCAGGTGAGAAGTGCGTGGAAAGTTCTAGAAGGTTCTACCATTTATGATTTGGAAATGTTTCAATAGGAAAAAAATAAATTTTGTCTTAAGTCTCAAGTGTAAAGAAAATTTCTTTCCAGCCTAATATTGGGTTATAAAGAAAGTTCGTAGAGTTTTAATATTTTCTTGTATTTCACAACGATTTGTTTGCCGTTTGGCAAAGTGTATATATTCATTTGATAGAGCTTTTTCTGCTCTACAAAATTGTGTTTTTGGTTTTTTTTTGGATAATTTAATTTTTCATCATTTGTTAGGCTCAGAAATGAACTATCCAGAAGGCAAAAATCAGCATTTTCAAGACCTGCTTTTCTTCGCTTTTCATCGAGGTAAAAAAGCTGCCGAAGCCGCTCGGGACATATGCAATGTGTATAGAGAAGGAGTCTTAGGCGTGTCTACTGCACAAAATGGTATGCGAAGTTCAAAAATGGCGACTTTAGCCTCGGAGAGTCAAGCAGGATGTCCACCCAAAAAGGACATGCTCTGCTTTTGGTGGGACTGGAAAGGCGTGGTGCATTAGGAAATGCTTGAAAGGAACGCCACTGTCAACAAGGGCCTCTACATTGCGCAGCGCGAATGAGGCTATTCGACTGAAACGATCGACAAATAAAAACTCTACAAACTTTCCTTACAACCCAATACATTAAAATTTGTTTTAAAAAATATCCTTTTAGTTGCTAATTAAATTCCTTAATAAGTTGATTTATTAATTTAAATTAATTAAATTTTAACACAATTAGGTAATTCAATTGGAGCGAGAGCTTTAATTAGCAGACGCAAATTTTACGACAGGCACGATTGGGGAAAACCCTTTTTTGGTTCTTTTTGTACTCTTTGAACATTTTAAAAAGTTTATATGCCCAGCAATTCGCCCTGGGTATGTAATTGTGCTGAAACACCTCGTTCCAACTGACGTTTCGGGCAGCCTCCTGAAATAATCAATATTCATTATTATATTCGGAATTCACTGGCGTATAAGCCAGAGAAACGTTAGAAAAATGTTTAAATTTTAAGCTAGTATTTGGTATTCGATCCTAACTAATTGATGACCCTTTTTCGTATGATCGCGGACCCTGATCCTGATCCTAATTCATGCAAAATATTCCCTAAATGTCATTTTCATTCAATAAGTAATGACAAAATCATTCAAAAATTTTAAAAACATTTCGAATAACCAAGTTGTTTAATGTTCGAAAAATGTTTAAATTTCAAACTGTATATAATCAAAAAATTGTAAAACTTACATAGTAAACCATCAGAAAATTGTAAAAACCATCAGAAAATTGTTCATTATAAATGAATCGAATCGCTTTCTCGCATAAGCCGCATGATTGTTCATAATCAAAGATCTGATTGAGTTCAGTTAATGAACTTGAAGCGTTGTCCGACTCTGCTTCAGTGAATCCTTCCTGTGTCGCTGAAGAGATTTCACCCTGCTGTTTATCCGTTTTCGATGTAATCGAACTCCCGTCAATATCCGTATTAACCACAGTTGAACTCGTTTCATTATCATCTTGCGGCTTATTCGTTTCCGATGTAATCGAACTCTCATTGACCTGCGGCCTATCCGTATTAACCATAGTTGAACTCGTTTCATTATCATCTTGCGGCTTATTCGTTTCCGATGTAATCGAACTCTCATTGACCTGCGGCCTATCCGTATTAACCATAGTTGAACTCGTTTCATTATCATCTTGCGGCTTATTCGTTTCCGATGTAATCGAACTCTCATTGACCTGCGGCCTATCCGTATTAACCATAGTTGAACTCGTTTCATTATCATCTTGCGGCTTATTCGTTTCCGATGTAATCGAACTCTCATTGACCTGCGGCCTATCCGTATTAACCATAGTTGAACTCGTTTCATTATCATCTTGCGGCTTATTCGTTTCCGATGTAATCGAACTCTCATTGACCTGCGGCCTATCCGTATTAACCATAGTTGAACTCGTTTCATCATAACCGTGCGAATTATCCGTTTCCGATGTAATCGAACTCTCATTGACCCGTGGCCTATATGTATTAACCATAGTTGAACTCGTTTCATTATCATCTTGCGGCTTATTCGTTTCCGATGTAATCGAACTCTCATTGACCTGCGGCCTATCCGTATTAACCATAGTTGAACTCGTTTCATTATCATCTTGCGGCTTATTCGTTTCCGATGTAATCGAACTCTCATTGACCTGCGGCCTATCCGTATTAACCATAGTTGAACTCGTTTCATTATCATCTTGCGGCTTATTCGTTTCCGATGTAATCGAACTCTCATTGACCTGCGGCCTATCCGTATTAACCATAGTTGAACTCGTTTCATCATAACCGTGCGAATTATCCGTTTCCGATGTAATCGAACTCTCATTGACCCGTGGCCTATATGTATTAACCATAGTTGAACTCGTTTCATTATCATCTTGCGGCTTATTCGTTTCCGATGTAATCGAACTCTCATTGACCTGCGGCCTATCCGTATTAACCATAGTTGAACTCGTTTCATCATAACCGTGCGAATTATCCGTTTCCGATGTAATCGAACTCTCATTGACCTGCGGCCTATCCGTATTAACCACAGTTGAACTCGTTTCATTATCATCTTGCGGCTTATTCGTTTCAGATGTAATCGAACTCTCATTGACCTGCGGCCTATCCGTATTAACCATAGTTGAACTCGTTTCATCATAACCGTGCGAATTATCCGTTTCCGATGTAATCGAACTCTCATTGACCCGTGGCCTATCCGTATTAACCATAGTTGAACTCGTTTCATCATAACCGTGCGAATTATCCGTTTCCGATGTAATCGAACTCTCATTGACCCGTGGCCTATCTGTATTAACCATAGTTGAACTCGTTTCATTATCATCTTGCGGCTTATTCGTTTCAGATGTAATCGAACTCTCATTGACCTGCGGCCTATCCGTATTAACCATAGTTGAACTCGTTTCATCGTAACCGTGCGAATTATCCGTTTCCGATGTAATCGAACTCTCATTGACCCGTGGCCTATCTGTATTAACCATAGTTGAACTCGTTTCATTATCATCTTGCGGCTTATTCGTTTCCGATGTAATCGAACTCTCATTGACCTGCGGCCTATCCGTATTAACCATAGTTGAACTCGTTTCATCATAACCGTGCGAATTATCCGTTTCCGATGTAATCGAACTCTCATTGACCTGCGGCCTATCCGTATTAACCATAGTTGAACTCGTTTCATTATCACCTTGCATCATATCAGTAGTCGTTTCAAACTGCGACGTATTCAATACAAATTGTGGTTCGTCCGTATTCGTTATTACCTTATCCACATTGTCAATAGTACTAGCCGTGCTAGCAACCGTACAAATCGTTGAGCCCGAAGCTATTAAAGCTATAAGCAAAATCGAATAATAGTAATGGGACATACTTTATACGATAGACTAATGACCATTGAATTATGGAACTGATTTTCCGGCCATATTTATACTCAAAATTTGCTCATATTTAACATTTAGAATCGAGACAAATATTGCAAAAAAATGAAGAAAAAATGCGAAAGGCAGCCCTAAAAGTCCTTCTACAAGAATGCCTCAAAATGCATTGGAATTTGTCGAAGGATTTTCCGAAATATTTGAGGAATTTCTTTCAATTTGGCCTTTATAATAAATTTTTTACTTTGTACTTTAAACTAAATTACATAAATATAAAAATTTTTTTTAGGAAATCATCACTTCATTAGACGCTATTTAACCCAAAACCAGCTCATTTCTTCATTCTAACTAATCTCGGATCCAAATCACGTCATTCTAATTGACCTCATAACCAGTTCATCCTAGTCTAATTGACCTCAGAGCGAATTCTTCTTATCTTAAACTCCAGAATCAACTCATCCTATCCTAATCAGCCTCAAAACCAGTTCACCCCAACCTAATAAACCTCAAAACCAGCTTATCCTTATCCCGTCTCAATCAACCTCTAATAGGATCCACGATGGTCGGTATGGATTCCCGAAGCTCGAATCGGATCTCCGAAAGCCGGAACAAATCTCTGAAGGTCGAATCAGATCCCAAAATGTCATAAAGCCACAAAAATATAAAATCGACTTTGCAAAACGCTTCGAATTCTTTTCAAATTTAATAATTTTGGCGATGGCATAAAATTTATTTTTTTGACAATTAAAAAATAACAAAAAAAGCAAAAAAAACATAATTTTGACTAGAAATATAAAGAAAAAATTCAATTATTCTGTGGGTTTTATGCCGCGAAATTCGGTAAATCAAAATTTCATTCAAAAAGAATTCATCGATATGGGAAACATAAATTATAGATTATTTGGGAAACATAAATTATAGATAAACATAGATTATTTTAATCTTATTAGCTCAATCTTCCGATATTTCCGGCCAATTTTTTTCTTTTGAAATCTTATTAACATATGTCAATATTTCTAAAAGACGAGAATAAGTAATTTGCAATGAAGACCAACGAGTATTTGCTGGAAACAGAAGTTTTTTTCCACAATTGATAAATAATTCTCTTATTGCGTTGTGTGACTTAGAAAATTTTGCAAGCAGAGCAAATACAATCTAAAAGCACGATAAAAACACTTTGTAACGAAATTATTAATCAATCTTTACCTTGCGTATCTCCAAAGCGTCTGCGTTTTTGTCGAACACGTCCTTTAGTACAAGTTGTAAACGATGTGCGGCGCAGCTGATGTGATTATATGCGTCCAAATTAGCTTTGTTAGCGAATTGCTTCTCAGTCACACTTATATTTCCGGTGTATAATTCTTAGAGTTTTGCCATATCTTCTGCCGTTGCTACTTTCGGATCGATAAATTCTTCAAATATATCGGTTTCGTTTTCGAAAAACGGTTCAAAAACTTTGCTGTAAAAGTAAAAATTAAATTTAGAGTAAGGATGAAAAATAAATAATCACATACATGAATGCAGCTTTCATGTTTGCAGCGCTATCTGTTACAATTCGAACAATCTTTTGTGCTGGAATTCCATACTCTATCAAAACATTCTCCAATAATTTCCGAATGTATGAAGATTGATGTTGTTCGAATAATTCCAAATGTTCCAAGCCAACAGAGCGAACAATATTTCCATCCCACAAATGACCAACTATTCCCATGTAGCTGTAACGCATACCTTTAGTTGTAGCTATATCCGTAGAGAGAGCAATAAAAGGTGTTGGATGCGGTATGCAAACAATACAATTAAATTTATTTTTGTAAATAATTCGTTAAATGATACGATGTAATATTAGTAAATGACACGATAAAATAATTGAAGAAAATACGGTAATATTTATAATATAATATAATATATAATATAATATATGAAAAAATATTTAATGGTCGATTATATGGTGATTATATGGCAAGATGGAACTGCGAGTCAAAAAACAGAAAAATGGGTTAGCTTAAATACTTTTTGATTACATAAAAAGAACATCTGCGACTGATTATATTACAAAGTACACTTTTACATCAATAGAACATCTGCGAATTTGAGAATTTGATGTATTTTAAAAGTGAAATGTACAATATTGAATTGTAGAACATTTGTGATCAATAGAACATCTGTGAATTCGATTGTATTTTAAAAGTGAAAAGTACAATAATAAGATAAAAAAATTTTCTTTTTTCTCGCTGCCGTGACAAAGGTGATTTCCTAATCATATCCTTGATCTTAACTTTTAACGTATGGCGCTTTTTAATAATATCATTACGAAGAGTTTTTCTCGTTGTAGGGACGTCACTTTTACTATTTCCGTTGAGTATTTTCTAGAAAAAATACTATAAATTAGTTTATACCTGTAAGCAAAAACCATACCTGCAAATAAATGTTTTCAATTAGATGAATTGGAAATGACGTTGTTGCAGCAAACATGACGAAATTACGTCGCATTCCCGTAATTTCGCATTCACTTCCATTTATTTCCGTGATTCGATCGTAAAGATAGCGGTGAACGCGTTTTAAATGACGCTGTGCATTGCTAGCCTTCATCTTTTGACCATTTGCTAGTTTGGCCGTAAAGTCGCAATGTTTGCACTCGTTATTGTTGAATTCTGACAAAAATTTGGAATTGCTCTCCCTTGGTGAAAATATTTCCGTCTTTTTTGCTCGTTTCGGAGTAGCGGCTAAACTTAAATCTTCTTCAAAAAAGTTTCTCTCGTTGTCGCTGTTAGTATCCATTTAAATTAAATGAATAGTCGCATTAGTATAAACTTAAAAGGTAAGGGTCACTTTATCCCGCTCCTGAGGTGGAAGATAAATTTGGGGGGAAGGGTAAATTTGCCCCTACTACCCAATGTAAACCGTGTTAAAACTGATTAGGTTGTATTTTTGTAAAAGTTGGCTGAAGGGGGGTAGACTACACCTGTGACAAGTCTTGTTTAGATATTTAATTTTTTCTAATTACCCTAGCTTCTTCAATCAAATCTGTCGGGAACGCGCTATTTTTTTCGTATATGTTATAATCAATTAAGATTTTGTTTTGAAACGAATTGCTTTCTTCATGAAATTTAAATCATTGATTCTATGACGGAAAAGATATCTGTGCCATTTGACGTGCGCGGAGTAAGGGGTCTCCGTGAAAGTGAAGTCGACAAAGCATCAATGTATCAGCGCATGGGTCGAAAGGGCCGACAATGTCACGGATACTATTTTCCTCTTGCTTCATTGGCTGTATGTAAATCGATCGGAAATACCATGCACGAAAGCGCTGCGAAAATTGAAGAACCAATGGTATGTTGTTAAAAATTAAGAAACTTATTTACTAATTTATCTTAATATAGAGCTGCATTCTTAAATGTGCATTAATGGAAGATATCGATATGCCAAAACGCTTTTTCGACACCTTTTCGGAAATAATTTGGAAAGAATCTGTGGATTGCCTTATTGATATGGGTTGCTTAAATCATCTTTATGAATTAACTTCTATTGGAAATATTGTGGTTAAATTTGATGGACACACACCGGAAATAGCTCTTCTCGTACTATTTGGATATGCATTTGGATGTCTGGAAAAAATTTGCTCGGCTTTAGCGGCAATATTATCTGCACCTGCATCGAGTAAATTTTGTATATTAACATTCTTTGCTATAATTAACATTTTAAATTTAGTCTTCTCATTCAAACGGGATTATCGCAATACTGATAGTTCGGCATATTTTGTGAATAGGAAATACAAAATCGGATCACATTTCTTTGGTAAAAGGCTTTTTTGAAGCGCACGATTTATTGCAACAAATGGAAAAATGTAAACGCACGCCGAAGGCTACAGAAATCCGGAAATATTTTAATTTCTGTTACTCTGCGCCGATGGTTCGAATAGCTTTGGAAAACAACGTGCACATTGGTATTTCATTGGCCAAAGTCGGACTTGTTACCATCGGAAATAATGAAGGCGAACAATTAAAAAGTGAACTATTTCGCAAACTTCGCCAAGATAAGTTCAATTGGTTGTATGTCGGAGATATTGCCCAGCTATACGGCGGAATTAAGGGTTAATTATTTAAACTGATTATAATGAACTATTTTAATTTTTTATAGCTGCAATAAGTTGTGCTTTTGGTCAACGCTTCATTTCGGGAATAACTAACATGTTTTATTTTATTGGATACGAGGAAGTGACATACGATGCGAAGCGTCCCATAGGCATTTTCTACAGAGCTTGTCAGTATTCTGATAATGCTATGGTAATTTATGTTTTTTAGGTTAGTATTCGAAATTAATGATATAACTTTAAGGCTGCACCAATTACACCCGTTACCAATGAATTGTGTGCTTTATTCAGTAAGCTATTCGGAAATAATTGATCACAACAGTACTTTCGGAAATAATTACTGATCATTAATTAATATTTGCTTTTCGGTGAATGTTTTTGGAGGAAAATAATATCAAAAATGAAATAATATTATGTTTTACGGAAATAAATTTCTTTAGTAATATACTATTTTTTTATTTAGTAATATACTATTTTTTTATTGTCAATATTCGATGACCTTATTGAGGGAAATATTTGTTAAGAGCCGACCGGAGCCGGCTCCGGCTCCGGGCACCAGAGCCGGCTCAACTTTCGTGGCTCCGGAGTCATTTACAGTAGTCAGCTTCAGAGCCACGATGCACGGCTCCGGCTCCGGTTCTTTCGGAGTCGGCTCTAGGAGTCAAATTTTTTAAAATAAAGCCGTCGGAGTCGACTCCTGGTAGAATTTAAATTTTGCGGCTCCGGAGCCATTTAGAGTGGATCCGCCTCCGACACCAGAGTCATTTCGTTGTCTAAGGATCCGGAGCCAAGGAGTCATTTATTTCAATTCGGCTCCGTAGCTACCGGAGTCGAGAGGAGGCGAAATTTGCTTAATGGCTCCGATGGCTCCGGTACCGGAGTCGAAGTCAGCCAAAGCCGGAGCCATTTATTTGGAGGCGCGAAAAGGTGTGGCTTCGGAGCCTTTCGGAGTCTCTACCCAACACTGATGTCCACCCAAAAAGGACATGCTCTGCTTTTGGTGGGACTGGAAAGGCGTGGTGCACTGGGAAATGCTTGAAAGGAACGCCACTGTCAACAAGGACCTCTACATTGCGCAGCGCGAATGAGGCTATTCGACTGAAACGATCGACAAATAAAAACTCTACAAACTTTCCTTACAACCCAATACATTAAAATTTGTTTTAAAAAATATCCTTTTAGTTGCTAATTAAATTCCTTAATAAGTTGATTTATTAATTTAAATTAATTAAATTTTAACACAATTAGGTAATTCAATTGGAGCGAGAGCTTTAATTAGCAGACGCAAATTTTACGACAGGCACGTTTGGGGAAAACCCTTTTTTGGTTCTTTTTGTACTCTTTGAACATTTTAAAAAGTTTATATGCCCAGCAATTCGCCCTGGGTATGTAATTGTGCTGAAACACCTCGTTCCAACTGACGTTTCGGGCAGCCTCCTGAAATAATCAATATCCATTATTATATTCGGAATTCACTGGCGTATAAGCCAGAGAAACGTTAGAAAAATGTTTAAATTTTAAGCTAGTATTTGGTATTCGATCCTAACTAATTGATGACCCTTTTTCGTATGATCGCGGACCCTGATCCTGATCCTAATTCATGCAAAATATTCCCTAAATGTCATTTTCATTCAATAAGTAATGACAAAATCATTCAAAAATTTTAAAAACATTTCGAATAACCAAGTTGTTTAATGTTCGAAAAATGTTTAAATTTCAAACTGTATATAATCAAAAAATTGTAAAACTTACATAGTAAACCATCAGAAAATTGTAAAAACCATCAGAAAATTGTTCATTATAAATGAATCGAATCGCTTTCTCGCATAAGCCGCATGATTGTTCATAATCAAAGATCTGATTGAGTTCAGTTAATGAACCTGAAGCGTTGTCCGACTCGGCTTCAGTGAATCCTTCCTGTGTCGCTGAAGAGATTTCACCCTGCTGTTTATCCGTTTTCGATGTAATCGAACTCCCGTCAATATCCGTATTAACCACAGTTGAACTCGTTTCATTATCATCTTGCGGCTTATTCGTTTCCGATGTAATCGAACTCTCATTGACCTGCGGCCTATCCGTATTAACCATAGTTGAACTCGTTTCATTATCACCTTGCATCATATCAGTAGTCGTTTCAAACTGCGACGTATTCAATACAAATTGTGGTTCGTCCGTATTCGTTATTACCTTATCCACATTGTCAATAGTACTAGCCGTGCTAGCAACCGTACAAATCGTTGAGCCCGAAGCTATTAAAGCTATAAGCAAAATCGAATAATAGTAATGGGACATACTTTATACGATAGACTAATGACCATTGAATTATGGAACTGATTTTTCGGCCATATTTATACTCAAAATTTGCTCATATTTAACATTTAGAATCGAGACAAATATTGCAAAAAAATGAAGAAAAAATGCGAAAGGCAGCCCTAAAAGTCCTTCTACAAGAATGCCTCAAAATGCATTGGAATTTGTCGAAGGATTTTCCGAAATATTTGAGGAATTTCTTTCAATTTGGCCTTTATAATAAATTTTTTACTTTGTACTTTAAACTAAATTACATAAATATAAAAATTTTTTTAGGAAATCATCACTTCATTAGACGCTATTTAACCCAAAACCAGCTCATTTCTTCATTCTAACTAATCTCGGATCCAAATCACGTCATTCTAATTGACCTCATAACCAGTTCATCCTAGTCTAATTGACCTCAGAGCGAATTCTTCTTATCTTAAACTCCAGAATCAACTCATCCTATCCTAATCAGCCTCAAAACCAGTTCACCCCAACCTAATAAACCTCAAAACCAGCTTATCCTTATCCCGTCTCAATCAACCTCTAATAGGATCCACGATGGTCGGTATGGATTCCCGAAGCTCGAATCGGATCTCCGAAAGCCGGAACAAATCTCTGAAGGTCGAATCAGATCCCAAAATGTCATAAAGCCACAAAAATATAAAATCGACTTTGCAAAACGCTTCGAATTCTTTTCAAATTTAATAATTTTGGCGATGGCATAAAATTTATTTTTTTGACAATTAAAAAATAACAAAAAAAGCAAAAAAAACATAATTTTGACTAGAAATATAAAGAAAAAATTCAATTATTCCGTGGGTTTTATGCCGCGAAATTCGGTAAATCAAAATTTCATTCAAAAAGAATTCATCGATATGGGAAACATAAATTAGTAAAGTAGTAAAGTTATTACTTTTTAAGGCACTTCAAAGAATAAAAACAAAATTGCAAGACAGATAAAAAGTAAAAGTAAAGGTAATAAAAGTAAGTATGAAAAGTTGGCACAATGAAAATGGCAGTTTTAACAAAAACAAAACTTCAAATCGCTGCGGCTTATATGGCCGGCAGGATGAAATTTGGGAGAAAAGGATGAAGAGAATTTTAATGGAAAGGGGGGGGGGAAATGGGTTAAAAGCGCAAGTTGCGAGGAGTGTACGTCAAACGAGAAAGCCACGAGAAATGCGCATCAGACTCGCACGCCGTGCCGCGCAGGCTGGTAGTGTTGAGGCGGCGCGTAGCGCGCGCCGTCGTCTGCGTAATAATCGCCAGGCGCCGACGCGCCGTTGCTATAGTCGACGGACGCCCCAGCCTTGCTCAACTTGGCCTTCTCCATATGGGGCCGATTGCGCTTGAAGAAACCGCACTGAAAACAGAGATGGGGCTTAGTTTGAGTAAATCTGGATTACTGAACTTCTAAGAACTAAGCTCGAGCTTAATTTTGATTAAACCAACGTGGATCTGCTCAACGTGCCATGGTAGTCAATCAAATCTGGATTACTGAATTTCTGAGGCAGTTAAAAAGCCTAGTTCAAATCTTTTTTTCAAAATTCACTCAATTCAGGATTTCCGAGGTTCTTATGTGCAAATTTAGCCTCTTTTTTTCAAAATTCACAATTGCTTACCCGATAGCAGCAAAATACGATACAGGAAAGAATGAGCACGGCGATGAGAATTGCCAACAAAATCCACCACCACGGGATGCCCGTCTGCTGCTCGGGATCGATGGGATTCACGGCCGTAGTGATCTTTAAATAGCTTAGCATTTATATCTAATTGTTTCAAGCTTTTATGAGCTCTTTGAGAAAATAGGAGAGAGGAAAAGAGGAGTGAAGGAATTGCTCCGAGTTATCTGATCATTGAAAAGATCAAACCCGAGATCCACAAAAAACATAATTAAACCTAATATGGACTCAAATAAATAGAGTCACTGCACTTTACTTCCCCCTCTCCACGAAAAATTTTCAAAATTTCTTTCTGTATTTAGGATATTCATTTTTTCAGGTAATATCGCATATACCGTACCACTCCACTTAAGATCCAGTCTTAAACACTAAGTGCAACATTTTTTCATCGAGAGACTTCATGCGATTCCACGAGGCATCCGGTCATTAATCTGAGCTCTAAATTCACATACCGCGACAATTTGTGGCGGCGGCGTAAATTTGGCGGCGTGCGGCAGCGCGGTAATTTGCGCAATCGCCAACGAGGCGATGTCCATGTCGATGATCTGATCGTCGATGAGCGTGTTCACCCATAGCCGCGAGAATACCTCCACAAGAACGAACTCGTCCGCGGCCAGCCGGCTAATGTCGCAGGAGATTTGCGTGCAATTCAAACTGTGACAATCCTGGAAAAATTCATTACTCATTACAGTGTTAAAAGCTGGAATTGTAGATACAATAAGTTGACATAATAGTATGTGCTAAACCACAGTGGGCTCATACTCCCCTCCCCCAGTTTACCCTTCGCCTCTCCCTCTCGGCCCAGAATTTCGAAAAAAAAATGTTTGGTCCCCTTGTGGTTCAAAATTTTTTAAAATCAACTGTAACTTCTCAAGGAAGCAAAATTGGATCATAGTTCCCAATTTTAGCATCCTATAATGACAATTCTTGATCAGCATGATGAGAGCCTGCGAATTAGCTATCACATGTTTAGATTCGATCAAACAAAAATTCTTGGTTAAAGGTGATTCTCTATAAGATCCTTATTCCTGTAGGATCCCATTTCCTTTATCTATAGTATCCCATTTCCTGTAAAAATAATTACTGCATTCGTTCATGGGACCCAAAATAACTCTAGGATAAAGTAAAAAATTTTTGAAATCCTGGTGGAGGGGAGAGTAAATTAGGATTGAGCCTTATAGCCCCTTCCCACCATTAAATAACGCCTAAGAAAACTTTTTCACATACCAACGTGGATCTGCTCAACGTGCCATGATAGTCAATCGCCCCACTTGCCATCTTGGCGGTTTCGACCGCATCGCGAAGTTTCGCCTTTTGATGCCGCAAATGGGCCCGTCGATCGCCGCCTAAAAAACTCTACGAAAATAAAAAAACTCTACGAAAATCATTCAAGCATATAAGGTATAAACGATGTAAACACTCCCAAATTTCCCACCATTTTCACGTTTCGCCCGCTTTTGCGCGGCGTAATTTTCCTCATCGTACAAGTCGCCGGCATTGTTCGTGTTTGTGTGCGTCTGATGCGCTTGTAATTGGACTTTTTCGTCGTCGTAATCGTCGCTCGGTTCGCCGTACGCGCTTATCTCCTTTTCCGCGAGTCGTTTCTCATCTTTCGGTGGTGCGACGTGCTCGCCCGAAATCTTAAAATTCCCTAGCTTTCAATTAAAATTTAAGCTTCTTGTAGGTTATCGAACCTCAAAGAGTTCTAGTGGGTTATCGAGTCCTTAAAAAAATTTTTTTTGTTTTTATTGGTTATTTGTCCTCCATTTCAGCCAGTTAAGCTTATAAAGGCTTAGACAATTAGTCTCAAACAATTAGACCTAAGCTTAGCCCATGTTCCACAAGAACCAAGAACCAAACTTCAGTATAAAAATTATAGCCTCGAGTCCAAACTTACCTATAAAAATAATACATATAAAAATAATGGCTTTAAGCTCAAGTTTGAAGTATAAAACCATTCGTCTTAAGCTTAAGCTTAAGCATAAAGAAATAACTCAAAGTTCAAGATTATACATACATGTCTTCAAAAGCGGTTGAAGCTCAAGCTTAAGTATTCAGTATATTAAGTATTCAATTTTTTAGCCCAAATGTATTCAAAAAAATTTAAATTACCGCCAAACTTGCCGGATTGACGTTTTGTCCTTGATTCACGCGGCACTTTGCCTTAGTGGGGTCGTTCACGTATGGCATGTCGATCAGGTACAAAAGGTGCTTGCCGTCGCCGATGAAACTCGGCCAGACAATGTCCAACGTGGCCGCGTCGATTACGCTTGGGCCGCGATTTCGGACCTTCAATTTGAAAAAAAAACAAATGTTAAATTATGCCAGGAATCTTTGGCATTATGCCCAAAAATCAAGCAATTGTGTATCAAAACTAGTCTTTCCAAAACCCTTTCGGAAATGTTTGGTGTCTATAGATCTTAAATAGCCTTCCTTTAAAAATATTTGGCGCCGATGGAGTTCTACCTAACTCGGATCATAAAACCACTTCAATCTTCTCACTCGATTAGTCCACATCCCACTATTATTCCAAAAACTCGGCCGTTTTGAACCCAAAAAGTCGTTGAATCCAATCCAATCCAATCTGAAAGGCCTGTTCGCACCTGGAAAAGATGGCTGACAATCGGTCCCACTTCGAAGTCGAACACGGCGGCGGTGCCCTGGGTCCGATTTCGAATGAAATAGTCGACTTGGTCGGGATTCGATCGTCCCGTTAGATACAGCTGTGCGTTGATCTCTATCGGCACGCGCACGACCACGTCGTTATCCGCCTCGTGACCAGACTCCTCGCCGATTGTGCTGTTCACGGACATTTTCACCTGAATACACTTCTGGTCAAAATGATAGCCGCACTTAAAAATGTAGCACAACTCAAGTTTTAATTAGCCGTTTTTTATGAAATATTCCACAAACATGCCTTTCTCTATTATAAATCATAATCTTAAGAAAATTTTAAAATTTTCGAAATTTTACGCACGTATTACTGTGTTTTACTGTATTTTGAGTTTTTATCGGTGGACAAAATGATAGCCGCACCTTCAAAATTAACGCTTTATGAACAAAAAAATTAACAAATAACAATATAATATTAACATTTAATATTTAATAAGCCCTCTTTTAGATTTTACAAGAGAGAAAGGCATGTTTGTGCAAAATTTCATAAAAATTAAAAC
Organism: Bradynema listronoti; assembly: GCA_024678965.1. Classification (NCBI taxonomy): domain Eukaryota; kingdom Metazoa; phylum Nematoda; class Chromadorea; order Rhabditida; family Allantonematidae; genus Bradynema; species Bradynema listronoti. Next base: position 3,015,593 of record JANLNO010000011.1, read on the forward strand.
TCGAGTTGTGCTACATTTTCAAGTGAGGCTATCATTTTAACCCGGAGTGTATTAAGCTCATTCTTGAGTTTGAAAAAAATGATATCTTTAAATTAAATTTTATATATTTTTATTTTAGTATAAAAATGGTTGGTTTAAGCTCAAACAAAAATTTGAGCGGTTTTCTTCGCGCTTAAAAAACCTTTAAAAGACGCCATCTCAGGCTTGGACTTATTCAAGGTTCATTCAAGCTCTAGACCTAGCTCAATCTTAAGGAATAAGCTCGTCGAAATCATTTTTTCTTTTATTATGTCTAATCCGTATGCTAGCTGAATTCCGATTACCTCGACAAATTCTTTAGCTAGATCGATATTGTTGGCGGTGATTTTGAAGCCAAAATTGGCGCGTTCGTTGGCCGGCAATGGATTGCCAATATCGCAAACAAACACCTGCGACTCGTTCGTGCTCTTCTCCACCGATGGGGAACAACTGACCTTGTGCTTAAAATATGAAAATTTCAGTGAAATAAATAATCGACACGTTTTTAGTCAATTGAGATAAAATTAAGCCATGTTTGCGCCCATTAAATCCAAGTTAATTCGTCTTAAAACCAATTAAAGTCAAGTTGACTCCCGTTTTAGATTTATGTGTCAAGTTATGCTCGTTTATGAATAGAGAGTGGAAGATTTTAGTGCAAAAAGACGCTATTTTAGCGCCAAAAAGTGCTAAAAAGAAATTTTATGCTAAACACCAAATTTGAATTTGCGCGCAATATTTCGCTAAGAAAATTGTAATTATAGAAAAATTTTTTATTTTTTATTGTATCCTAGGTTCGGGATGCTTATACAACAAACTTATCCTAAAGCAAATTCATTCTTCAAATTTTTTTTTGAAAATTTTGCAGTTTTTTGCAATTTTCTCATGTTTTTTTGTATTTTTATGGACATGCTTTATTTTATTCACACATTTCTGGGGCTTATTCACATTATTTTACACATTTCACATTTCAAAAGCAAAAATAATTTTGAAAGAAAGTGAAATATATTTGAATTTTTTACACTGCGGCTTATGCATGAGGGCGGTGGCTTATCATCCCGAATTTAGAAGCATTTGAAAAAAAATTTAATTTGCGCGCGATATTTTTCTCCAAGTAGTACCCTAATTTTGCGGGTATAGGGTCGGGTTTTGAGTCAAATTTAAATTGGCGCCAATGAGTTCATTCTATTGTATTGGATCCGTTAAAGTCCAAATTTTGTGCCCACTTTTATGAAACCGAGACAAAGGCGGGCACAAAATTTGGACCCCAACGGATCCGATACAACAGAATGAAATCATTGGCGCCAATTTAAATTTGGTTCAAAACACACGCGAAATTGACGTAATTTAGAAAAAACATTTAAAAATTTGGAAAAAAATAAAAATTAATTTTTTTAATTTACAATTTGCCAAGCGAAAGCACCGCGCGCAAATTCAAATTTGGTGCTATTTTAGCACTCCAAAGGTGTTTAGCACCAAGCTCCTTCTGTATTTGAGCTATTAAAATACCTTAGTCTCATAGTTCTCCACGCCGCCGTATTCGAAACCGGACGGAATGGTGACGTGATACTGTGTGAGATACGAGTCCTCGCCGCGGTTCTCCACGCTAACGTTGAACATCAGCGTTTGATCCTCATCACCGAGTGTTAAATTTTTCGTCGGCGGCGTTACGCCAATTTTCAGGTCCGGCACGCACACATTATCCTCGCCGCAATCCTTTTCGATAGTCAACTCGGTCTCGAAGGCCTGCGGAAGTGTGGTGTCGGGCGCGGGCTCAAGCCCGCGACTCTGCGCGCCGTCCTCCAAATATGTGTAATTCGCCGAGATTACAATCGGTGAAATCTTGTCACGAATTGTGTCCTGAAACAAAGAGGAACAATTCACATTGACATTGAGTTTGAGTTCAGAGACAATTGACATTATGTTTAGCCAATTGGCATTGAGTTTTTAAAGCCGAAATGGTCTCCAAAAAGCCAAAATTACACCAAATCAAAACACAAAAATCAATCAACCATAATGTGAATACTCACCGGAACGTACACGTCATACGTCTCGCAATATTCGCGTCCTTTTGACAGAGAAATGACCTGTTCAAACTTGTCGGGTTGGTCGCGTGACTGTGCCTGCGGACTAATTCGAATTCCACGTTTTCGTTCCTAAAAAATAACCCAAAAGAAATGAGCCCCGTTCCAAAGCATAAAAATCTCAAATTTGGTCAAATTTTAAGAGACTATAAAATTGATAATATGTAAATCTATTCCGGCAAGTCGATTCCAAATTTAATTCTCTATCGATTACTTTTTAAAAAAACTTCGTAAGTAGCTTAGAAAAAAAGTTACACTTAATTTTGTATAATTACTTTTATTGGGGCGGCCCGAAAAGTTCTTCGACAAAACTGTCCCAAAATGCACTGAAATTTGTCGAAGAACTTTTCAGGCCAATCAAATAAAAAGTGACTTTACTCTTTCAATTGTAATAAATATTTTAAAAAGTAAATTACAAACATACTTAAAAAAGTAATCGATAACTGAATCAAATAGCTAAAATTTATTTACTGGAAAATATTGTCCAAATCCCTAAAAAAGTGATCATTTGCGTCCCTACCAGGTCTTTTCGCGAGACGAATGCCCTCGGCGTGTTTCCGCTTTTCGAGTCAATTTGTACGTTTAATTTCACATTGATCGCGTTGAATTCTTGTTGGAGTTTTCCATTATATTTTATGCAATATTTCACCTTTTCACTGAAAATATTTTAACTTACTTTTACTTCTATCTCGTTATTCCATTTCCCCGTTTCATAAACGTAAAATGTAGAGGTCCCCAAATCAATGTTTGATTTTGGAACTAATCATTTCGCGGGCTTGGATGAGAATTATCCAGCCACCGAAATTTCGGCTGGTTTGCGCGGTACGGAGCTAATGCGGCTTATACAAGGCACCGCCCACACTGTGCAATCTGGTGCCTATTTTTCTCCAAATATGGAGGATACTTAAATGGGGTCCGAACTTTGTCCCTGGCAAAGTAAAACCTATCGCAGAACAATTAGACCATTGCTTCCACTTCATCAAATTAAATCAGGGATAAGCTCAAAATGTTTTAGCCGAATTCAGCCTGGCGTCTATAAGCTTATTTTATTTAAATTGTATCCATTCGAATTTTGATCCAAGTCTTATGCCCAGGCCGTTATGAGGCGAAAATAAAAGCGGGGCACAAAATTTGAAGTCGAATAAATTCGATTTTAACAAAATATTAGGTTGGGGAATAAGTTCGTAGCGTTTTAAATTTTATTTTATTTTACAACGATTTATTCTGTATTTGGTAATATATTTATATGTATTTGAAAGCGCTTTTTCTCCTCTACAAAACTGTGTTATTTGTTTTTTCTGAAAATTTAATTTTTTATTATTTTTCATGCTTAGAAATGGAGTACCCAGGAGGCAAAAATCAGCATTTTCGACATCTGCTCTTCTTCGCTTTTCATCGAGGGCAAAAAGCGGCCGAAGCCGCTCGGGACGTATGCAACGTGTATGGAGAAGGTGTCATAGGCGAATCTACAGCAAGAAAATGGTTTGCAAAGTTCAAAAACGGCGACTTTGACCTCGACGATACGCCTCGCAGCGGTCGACCTGTCGAATTCGACGAAGAGCATCTGAAGGGACTTTTGAAGGAAGACGGTCGTCAAACAAGCCGTGAATTAGCCGAAAAAATGAACTGCGATCATAAGACGATCCTGAATCATCTTCATTCGATGGGATTTGTCGAAAAATTCGGAGCTTGGTTGCCTCACGAGCTTAGCGAAATCAACAAAGAAAATCGCCTTCAAATCGCGGCTCAACACCTCGCCCGCCATCGAGCAACACGCGGTCATAAACAGCGTTTTTTGTACCGAATCGTCACAGGAGATGAGAAATGGTGCCTGTACGTCAATATGAAACAAAGAAAAGAATGGGTGGCCCCTGGAGACACGCCGAAGCCGAGAATCAAGCAGGATCTCCACCCAAAAAAGGCTATGATCTGCGTTTGGTGGGACTGGGAGGGCATGGTGCACTGGGAAATGCTCGAACGAAACGCTACGGTCAACAAAGAGCTCTACATTGCCCAGTTGCGCCGTGTAAACGAGGCTATTCGACTGAAAAGACCCGATCGACAAGGCCAAGTCATCTTGCTTCACGACAACGCCAGGCCCCATGTTGCACAAGTCGTCAAAGCCGCCCTCCAAGAGCTCGAATGGGAGGTTCTTCAGCATCCACCGTACTCTCCGGACCTTGCGCCAAGCGATTACCACCTTTTCCGCTCCTTGTCAAACCAAATGAGGGGTGTTACCTTCGACGGCGAAGAGGACCTCAAAAACTGGCTCAACAACTTCTTCGATACCAGACCGGGCGATTTTTGGCGAAACGGCATCAACAAATTGGTCGAGAAGTGGGAGGAGGTCGTAAACAGTAACGGAGAATACATCATTGATTAATTTGTTGTAATAATTATTGTTTTTTGTTTAAATAAATCTTTGTAAAAAAAACGCTACGAACTTATTCCCCAACCCAATAAGTAAACAACTAATCAATTACCAAGACATTCGTCCAAATTCGGTGCTGCAAAGTTTCTCATCAAGGTTAATCGTTTTTCGAGTGGTTCGAATAGAGCCCGTCACTTGCATTACGGGACGAGTTTTAAGCACTACGGCCTGTGAACTATCAAAAGCTCCGATAGCAATATCTGTAAGAGTAAGAGAAAAGTACATCATAAAGAAAGCCAGTATACTAAAAAGTCACTTACTTACTTTTTAAAATATTTACAATTAAAAAAGTAAAGTCACTTTTTATTTGATTAGCCTGAAAAGCTCTTCGACAAATTTCAATGCATTTTGAGGCACTTTTGTCGAAGGACTTTTCGGACCGTTCTAATAAAAGTAATTTTACAAAAAATTTTTAACTTTCGTAACTTTTTTTCTAAGCTACTTATAGTTTATTTAAAAAATAATCGATGGAAAAGAAAATTCTCTGAAATCAAAATCGGGCTGATTTGGATCATTTTTCTAGGGAATTGGTGCCACCTGGATAATCGTTACGGTCGATGTCGCGTCCGCCACGAACTGAAAACCCAAAAGTGCGCAATTCGCGGTTCACTTGCCCGGCTTCGATGCGTTGAGTGAACTCGGTTCGAACGCCGTCCTTGGAGCCGTGGTACAAGTACACGGCTCCACGACCGTCCTCGCCATCGAACGGAGCGCCAACGACAATGTCTAAAAACGAAAGATTTTGAATGGACATGAGAATTGAATTTGGGAATAGTTCATGAGATTCGAATTAAGCTAGAAGATTCGAAACGCAATACCAAAAAAAAGAATCCCATTTGAGTGTTTATCGGATCCTAATCAAGCTAGAAAGTCCCAAAATACAATGCCATGAGAGACTTGAATCACCTTTGAAACAAAATACAAGATCCTAATTGAGTTGGGGCCACGATGCCAAAATAATCAACACATCTCTAAAACTATATAAAGGATCTTAATCGAGCTAGAAAACCTTAAAACACAATGTCAGAAGAGACTAAAATCATTTTTGAGACAGTTTATAGGATTCTACTGGGTTAACCAAGTTCCTGCTGATCCAGGCGACCCCGTTGACCAATCCCAAACATAAGGCCAATTTATTCGCTTTAAAAGTCAATTTCAAATGGCTGCGGCTTATACATTGAGCATAGGAAGAATCAAATAATGTTTTTACAATGACTATACAATATAAATATTTTCTAGAATTTACCCTCAAATCCGTCGCCGTTTAGGTCGCCGGCCGCGGCCACCGAGTGGCCAAAACGTCCCCATTGTGTGTGTCCTGTGAGCACAATCGGAACCTCGAACGCGCCCTATAATCGAGGTTAGATTATGTCAGTGTTTAAAAATGAGCCTATTTTACTCAATTAAAAAATACAGTAAATAAGTAATACGTAAGCTCGAGTTTAAAATTTGAGTTTAAGCTTCTATAGCCAATAAAAGTTTTTCTGGTCCCTAATTCAAGAAGTGCAAATGCCCAGTCATAACTATTCTCAAATAAGATACATTATTTTCTGATCCGACCCTTTTGTAGTCTTATAGTGTCCTAAATAAGATTCCAAAATTATTTTTCGAGATAATTCTCGAGTATGGAATAATTGGGTGCGGGGAGTCCGAAAATTTGAGTCATTTTTTGATCCGACCTACATATATGGAATCCTATAAATGTATCCGGTACCCCATAAAATCAATCCCAAATTTTTTTTTTCGAGACTATAGTGGAATACGGATTATGGGAGATCCGAGAATCTTTGATCCCGATCATGAGGTGATACCAAATGTGGGAGAGGGGGGGGGTGGAGGGAATGTATGAATGTCGTGTTTGTGATGGACGCAAAATTCCTAGTTATATGCATATTACCGGGCCGCTTTGAATGTAGACGTAGACCTTGCCGATGTCGTACTGCGGTTTTCGCTCCTGTGTTTTTGTGTCCAACACGGACTTGTAGTCGGTGTAGAACGGTGAGCCTACGATGAGGTCCGCGCGGCCGTCGCCGTTGAGATCCGCGACGGCCAAGCTCGCGCCGAAATACTGGCCACGCTGGCCAGTGCTCGCGTCCGTGAGGTTCACAACGGAACGCAGCTTTTCCGTATAAATATAGACCTAAAAATAAAATGTGAGAAACGGATTGAATTGAAGAGAACTATGGTTTGGACGCATCGATATTTGCGAAATTTTTCAACTTTAAGTAACTTTTTAAGCATCAAAAGGTTACTTTTAAGAAAATTAATTTTACTGTTTCTTCGATTCAGAATTTAATTCTTTATCCATTACTTTTTAAATCATATTTCTAGCTAACTTAGAAAAAAAAAGTTACAATTAAAAAAGTAAAGTTACATTTTATTTTTTGAAAATTTTTTGATTGGCTTAACAATTTAAATTGTAACTTTTTTTCCAAATTAGTTAGAGATTTAATTCAAAAATTAATCGATAGAGAATTAAATTCTGAATCAAAGTGTTAAAATTAATTTTCTAAAATATTTCTTTATTTTCCTCAAAAAGCTAATAAAAGTTGACAATCCGCAAATGTCGCTCCACCGTCGCTAATTTCAAGGTCCTGTGATGAAATATTGAAACTCCAAGATACAATTTTATGGAAACTTAAAAATGAGCTATTTTGTTTATAATAAAGCTTTATAGATTGAATGTCTAAAAAATTTATGCCGGTAGAAACCCATTTTAGGAATCTTAGTTAATCAGTAATCGCTATAAAGTTATCCTGATTTCATGCAGATAAGTCTCTGGGTTAAGCCAAATTCAAATTAGCGCCAACGAGTTCATTCTGTTATATCGGATCCAATTTTTATGTCCGCCGTTATGAGACATAAAATAACAAAATTTGAACCAGTTTGAACACAATATAACAGAATGAACTTGTTGGCGCCAATTTAAATTTGGCCCAAAACAATTGCGGCTTATCCAAATGAAATTAGGGTAATTTAGAAACTAGGCAAATATGTCTAACTCGATCCACTGAATACCAACCATTCCGACGAGTTGGTTGGCGCGTGGTACACCCACCACCACGTCGTCAACGTCGTCATTATCGAAATCGCCCGCGGCCGTGGAATATCCTAAAATATTTTAGAAAGAATCGTAGTGTATAAGTTGCGGAAATGGTATGAAATTTTTTTAAATTTTAAGCTGTCTTGACTATTTTCTAGGGATTGTTAATGCATTGCGTTATTGTAACTTTTGATCTTGAAAAAAGTGAGTTTGTAGCCCCCGAAAAGATGACCTTTTGATTTTAAAAAGTTTTTGACCCAAAAAATGCGTTGCTCTTTTAATCCCAAAAAAATGCTCTTTTGACCTTAAAAAAGTAAGTTTGTAACCTCGGAAAAGATGAACTTCTAACTTTGGAAAGGATAATCTTTTGGCAATAATGCGTTTTTGAGCCTGCATTTTTTTCAAAAACCTTTATAACCTACCCAGCATATGGTGGTCCGTATGCGCGGGTCCGTCAGCGGTGTTGGGTCGGTCCTTTACGTCGGTGACGTTTTGAGAGAACACCGCGCCCTGCCAATACCACACGCCTGGTCCCGAGATGAATAGCCGCCGGTCGCCATCGCCCGGCACCGCGGCGCTAAAACCGCACATACCGTAGCCGAATCGATGATGCCCGTGGCGTGCTGCTAAAATTAGTTCATTTTTTTAAATTTTTCATTGCCTTGGCATTCTGCTATAAGCGCATTATAGGACTCATTTTAAAGCGCCATTTTCTATATGTCGAAAATGCCCGCAACGCTTGTTGAGGCCTTCCCGAAAAAAATTCAAGACTGGAATTATCCCCAAATTAGGGTGGGAAACGCTAAAATTGAAGTCCGTTTTTCGATCTGACCGCTATGGAACCCTGTACCGAATACTATTCCAATTTTTTTTTCAAGATAGTGGAATAATCGGGTATAGGAAGTCCGAAAATCGAGGTAATTTTTTGATCCGGACTATGCGGTGACGACAAGCATTTTAAGAGGTATGTATAAAACGCCGCATATGCGGCGGGGGTGAGTTTTCTAGTTCTGCCTCTGATTCCTTATCCCATCCCAGTAAATCTATTCGTCAAATCAATCATACATGAAGAAGTATCGCATAAATACTTACGTTCCTGTCGGCAAGGAGCGAACTCCTGGATTTTAGTAAAGTGATTTTGAGCGTAGAAACAGGATCCAACAGGCTCGACCACTTCGAATTTCGAGAAAAAGTATTTGTAATGCGGGGCACAAGCCTAAAATCAATTAAAAAAGTTTTTAAAAGTCTGATTAGAGTACAAATATTGAATCCGTGAATCATTTCTCCAAAAACCACGCAAACTAAATTATGCATTATAATAATAAGTTATACATAACTGTCGAGACCAGTAATAGATAAGTGACTCAATAATGGCTCGCGGCTCGTCAGAGTTCGGTTTGTGAGCCAAAATGAGCTAAATAGCTCAATTTTGAGCCAAATTCGACAAAAATAAGACAAATTTTTCAAGATGGCTCGCAAGAAAATCAGCCAAAAATCGGGTTTTTTTCGCATTTGACTCGTTTGGTCGCAAGCCACTTATCCATCATTGGCCGAGACACTCGCCAGCACGGAGTCGCCGTTTTTGGACGCGGCGATTGTCGCGCCAAACATCTGATTGGATTTCTCCTCAATTGGCAGCAAATGCGAGCCATTCAAACGCATTTCATTGCCTAAAAACATGTTTGGTATATGCGCAAATTTCGTGATTGGTGCATAAGCCGTACCATATTAGTTCTGCTGAGTCATACAACACAAAATTTGAGTTCTTCTCTCATCATCATCATCACTTTACACAAACTATTCTGTTACTTTCGGATGACCTGGACTAAGTTTTCTTACGAGCCGGGCCTTAATTTTACGGGCTAGGCCGGCTATTTTTTTATTTCAACGGGCCAGGCTGGTCCCGAGCCACCTTTACTTTTCAGCCACCCGAATTTCTCCATCTCTCCCCACCACTGCTCCCAACTCCAAATTTATATTGTACCTTGGGAGCGGTCGAACATAATTTCCGCGCAAATATTTCGCTCGGTTTCGCAGCCATAAACCGCACCCGAATTTCGCAAACCTCGTTGGGAGGTTTGAGCGAATGGCGCGCCAACCAAAAGCCTATAACATATAGAGTAAATACCTATAGCTATTTTTTCTTAAAAGCAGTGTTTCCACGCATTTGAATTTAAAAATTCCCACATTTTTTTTCTAAAGGCTTTTAGTAACAGGAAGTGTCCAATCCTGACCTGCCCATAACAGGCAATTCGAATGACATGGCATTTCATCTCATATTTACTGAGAGTGACACATTTTAGATTTTCATTTTCACCTGAAAATGAAATGAAAAATGAAATGCGAAATGAATTCTCGATTTTCTTCCAGTCTAATGAGTTAAATGGTGCTTCGTTGGTGTCATTCGAAAGCCATAGAATGGCCGGTTATAAACAAGTCAGGCACTTCCTCTCCACTTCCTCTTTAGAAAAAAAATACAAAATTTTCAAATTTAAACGCGTGCACGGAAAGTGCCCTCGTTCGCTAATGAAAAGTTAAAGAAAGAATCCCAGAATAGAGTAAACAGCTAATTCTCTTTAACGGCTTACGTAAAAGAATCTCGTTGTGGCGATGCATATACAAAGTCCACCGCGTAGCCGAATCCCGTGTTGGGCCGACGGTGAATTTGCGCGTGTTTCGTGTCGATGTTGAAGGCATTGCTTAGAGAAATGAGTCCAAAAGTAACAAAAAAAAATCGTTTAGAAACCAACGGTCCCATCATTCCAAGCTTGCCTAGAAATTTTGAATCTTATATAAGAAAGGAGAATGTCTGTTTGTTTGTTTGTTCACGGCTTTTCACTTATTCAAACTCAACCAATTGTTCTAATTTTTAGGACTCGAGAGTTTTCTGGGCCAACTATGGCGTAATCAATTTTTTGATCCAAGACCTGTAAGACCCTTGCAGGACCACCCTTGAATCAATTTGTCAAAATGGACCAATGCTGCTGAAAATTTTTACTGAGGGTTTTAAATGGCGCTAAATCCAAATCTGACAATATTTTTTTAGGGTTCTGTGAGACCCGGATTAGGACTGCCCCTGATCGTGCAGAACTGCCTCTGATTCTATTTGACAAAATAAAATCAAAAAGCTGTTGGAAATTTTTGCTCAGGGGTTTTCAAGGACGCTGAATCTATTATAGGACACATTTAATTTTGCACAAAGTCTCAGAGGGGTTTTGGTTCTAGCAAAAAATAGGCTGGTCGCAACCATTCAACTCAAATGCTGCGAGGTCTGAAGGGACGTAGGCCAACCTCAAAGGTTTCTTGATTATATGTTTAATATATGTTTTAGCAACTATCGAATCATAGATTCAACTTGTTAAGCATGGACTTAATCGGAAAACATTAAGCTTAATCAAGCCAAAAACAATGTTTACAAAAGTTTAGTAAATCACTAAACTCCTAAATCAAAACTATACCGACATTCTTAGTATCGAATAATTGGCCTAATTCTTAGCTATCAGATAAAATAGGAATTTCAAAATTTGATTGAGAAATAAAAAAGTTATAACAAAAACAAAATTGGGTCTCAAATTGAGTCGGCCTGTACATGGTAAAAAATTGAATAAGAAAAATATTTGATTGAATTACTAAGACTAAGCTTATACTTAATTTAAGATTATCGCTCGTCCACTAGCTTTTAAAAATGCATTTATGTATTTAAGGTTCATTAAATTAAGCTTGAAAAAAAAGAAATTATAAATAAAATACTTTTATAACATATTTTGACAAACGTTTGGAATTATCAACATGAAATGTGTATGTAAATACATATACTACGTATTTTGGTTATTTGTGTATTTGATTTCTTTAGCCAATACACAATGCATATATGCTTTAGCTGATCATTTAATTCATACATATTAGATATGTTCTGTACCGGCAAAAAAAATTTTCAACTAGAGCCGGGCCGGGCAAGGACGAAACACCTCAAATATGGCCTAACCTCACAAAATTCATAAAAAAATGGGATTGGTTCGGCTCCAGCCGAAAAAAAATGGCTGGCCCAGTTCGATGGCTGAATCAGCTTGAGCTGGGCCAGCCCCATTGGATAAGACCAGGCTGAAGGCCGGGCTGTACAGACCATAAACAAATGGGGCTGGCCAAAAACAAATGGAACTGCCCCGGCCCGAGCCGGGGCATTCCTATTGAATGAGGCAAGGCAGGACCGACTAAAAACGGGTCAGGTTAAAAATTGAAAATTGAAAAGAGGAGGGCCAAGCCGGTTCAAAACCATCTCTAATACTCAGAAAAAAAGGAGAAGGCAATTTTGTCGAAAAACTTTTTGGCCTTATTAATAGTAGCCCCAAATTAAATATATAAACTCCTACACAGCCAAAAATAATATATCCAAAAATTTTTTGTTTGGAAAAAAGCGATGGAAAAGAAAAGAATGAAATGCTCTAGCATGAGCAAGTAAGCAAGTAAGTAAATAAAAGAAAAGACAAAAGAAACAAAGACAAACTGAATAAAAGGCTTGATCTGATGATCCAACTCCCGCTCTAGCTTTAGATTGAGTAGGTAAGCGAGTAATTAAGCAAGTAAGTGCAGAGCAAAAGAAATAAAGCCAGAAGGGAATAAATTAGTGATCTAGTGTCCAATAAGTGAATGCAAGGCAAGACAAATAAGTACTAGTGCTTCCACAAATTTGCTAGCAACATATGCTGATAAATGTATGTAAATGTATTTGTATGTGTATTATGTATGCACACGATCAGTAATAATTATTACACAAAGAATAAATGAGTAAAGTGAGAAAAGGAAAATTTATAATAAGAATTGAATTATAAAATTAAAAATTGGGCTTTATATCCATAAAAGTTAAATATAATGTTAACTAAACCAAAGCTGAGCACGGAAAATGGCTTAAAATACATTGGAATTTATCGAGAAATTTTCTTTTCATTCGTTTAATATGATCCAGATAGCCCAAAAAATAATCGTAATTGGGTCCTGATAGATTAAAAACGGCCATAATGTGGTTCTAATTGCCCAAAAATTACTGTAATTGAGTCTTAAAGCGGTTTTTTTACTGTTACAATCGGTTTTTTACTGTTACAATCGGTTTTTTTGCATATTGCCAAGCAAAAAAATCGTATTTTCTCTCCCAATCTTTCCATCTCAAATCTCAATAATGAAATGAAGAAAAAAAGAGAAGAAAAAAGGAGAAAAATCGGGGAAAATGAGAGAAAAAAACCCAACCGCCAGAAGGATAAGACAAATTGATTAATAAATACATTCCTTCTTCCCAAAAAAAAAACATTCGTTTCTGTGTCAAAAATCCGAAAAAAATTTGTTTTAAATATGCCAAATTTCACAAATAATTTACATATTTTTCAGAAGGGACAAAAAGGGTAAATAGTTAATAATGAAAAAATTCCCCCATAAATCAATTAAGATCCAAATTTAGGACTTAGTTTTTAACAGGTCCGATACAGAATTTCCAGCTGAATCGAATGACATATTTTTTGAATCCAATCCCCGGAAACGGGCTCAAAATCGGATTCAACAGAATGTCAATTTTTCAAATTTATTCAAATTTTGAGACAATAAAAAATAAAGAGATTCAAACCTCGAACCCAAATAACCCATTGGACGCAAATGATTCTTGGGACCCAAATAATCTTTGGAGCCCAAATTATCCTCGGGACTCAAATGATCTCCGAAACTCAAATGATCTCCGTGACCGGACCCAAATGATTCCCGGGACTCAAATGATTCCCGAGATCCAAATAATCCCCGAAATCCAAATGATTTATGGGACCAAAATGATCCTCGGGACTTAAATGATCTCCTGGATTTCTCAGTTCGTAAAAAATATTAATTTCTTTTCAAAAATGCAAATATGTGAGAAAAAAAAGATTTTTTACCACAATTCTTGTTTTTGATAAAAATTGAGTAAACAAAAGGAAAATCCCCGCCAACAGGGTGAACACGACACACGACACAAACACACACACATACACAATACACACGACACACAATAGCAACAAAATAAGAGATAAAATAACCGTAAAAAGTGAAAATTACATCAATCCCCCCATAGTATTTTACCTCTATTACCTTCTTTTATCCATCAGCCCTTAGTTTCCACCTTTTTCCCTGATAGATAAAAATAATAATAACACAATAATAAAAATATAAAAATTTCTCTGTCAATTTAATCCCAATTATAAATCCAATTTTATAGCTCATTTAATAATTAATTACGAGGTATTATTGAATGTATGGAGGGAGTGAATTTTCTATTTTTAAAGCTACTTATAACCAATGCTGTGACGACTCCGACTTTAAGTTCATCTAGCAGAAATTACAATTTTTTTAAAAAATATTAGAGTACCCAAAGTTTCGGCGTATAAGCCGCGGCCGTTCAAAGAAATTTTGAATTTTGACTAGGTCTTCAATCTGTTATAAACGAAGTTGAGCTCATAATTTCTAACCTGCAGCTTGAAACTGCTCCAACGACGGCTCGTAAAAAATATCAATGCGGTGACTTGGTTCTTAGTTAACTTCAACATTTTTGGCAAACGAGAAGACAAAAATCGAACTTCATTCCTAGCAAAATGAAACGTAACGCATAACCACTAGGCCACTGCTTCCTCCGTTCCCCCTTCGAGAGTCACAATGACTTCTAAAAAACTCAAATTTGAAAGGAGTCGTTTAACCACCTTGTCTTCCGTCCAAATGTCTCGGGGCCAATTCTCAGCACTGGTCTTGTCATATCATAAAGAAAACGGAAAACAAAACATAAGAATTAGAATTATATAAAAAAGCAAAAATCAACAAATTTTTCACGATCAATTTCATCGATATACGTGAAATTTATAAATTATAAAAATGTCTTTAAAAAATGGAAAAGAAATAAGCCAAAAAAATCGAGAATAAATAAAAGCCTAGTCAAAAGTCAGAAAAAAATAGAGAGATAAAGAAATTTTATTCTCAAATTTTTCTCCCCGTTTTTTTCCTGATTCATAATTTCACACATTCTCGCCAAAATTTTTTGTGCATTCATTTTGTTCATATTCATTCATTTTTTCAACCACTTCCTGTGTTTTGTTCAACACAAAAAATAATAATAAAAAAAGATTTTTACACGCTGCGAATGCGTGAAAAAATTTCTCGTTCAAACTTAAAATATTTTCGTGTAATTGCAATTTTTTACTTACACAATATAAACAATACGAAACATTCCTGATATACATTATGGTGACTTGACTCCGATACGGTGACATGACTTCCACTTAACTCCTAGTCATTTAGAAGCTAAAATAATTAAACGACTCTTTCTCTTAAATTCGGGAGTCATTCATAGTCATTTAGGAATCACTAGGAGTCATCATGACTCCTAAATGACTTAGCGATCCGGAATAGTTTAAGAAGTCGGAATCGTTTAAGAAGTCCCCTCTAAATGACTCCGGCTCCGAAGCGACTACGGAACCATAAGGCATGAGACTCCGGAGTCATCTCCAATATGACTTCAAACCCCCTTGGAATACTCGATTCATAGAGAAAAATAAACGTCATTATTCAATATAATAACAATAATGCGTGTCTAAATCAGTCATGTTAAAGAGTTATGTCACTTTTATTGAGAAACCACTTTATTTAAATGGCTCCTGAGTAATTTCAATGAACTAGTTTCGGAGCCAAGTCACCACTTTGTTGATATGTACTGTTTGTATGTTTTAGTCGGGGAAACTCGGCAAAGTACATCGAATTTAGCTATAAACCAATTTTGAACTTGTTTGATCTCAGCTAGCCAAGTTTAAACTTGCTTGGGATTGGAACGCAAACACATTGATTTTATAGTTCTTAATAGATTCAATTTCGATAATCTCAATCAATCATTTATCGAAGAATTTGAGCTCAAACTTATCAAAATCCTTGTCTTCATCGAGGTTTTATCTCTAAAATTCAAAATAATTCTAGCCAATGCATTTTTCATATTAAGCCTCATGTTCGACTCACGTCGAGCTTCATATCGAACTCATAAAACTTATAACATTCTCAAAAAATTTGAGTTTTGACTCAAAGTATAATAAAAACGAAATACACACAACAAAAACAGCCCAATACTAACTCAAATTATAAGAATAAGTAGATTTTTTATGTTCCCGAGAATAACTGGCATTTAGGAAAAATTTTTTTTGGGAAGGGTGGGGAATGAAGGGGATTTTCCATCACGAAATTTCTCCATTTTTATTGGGTCTCATTTTTTATTGTCGACTCGCGCGCCGCTATTTTTTCTCTCTCTCAATCTCTTTTCTTTTCCGGAAGCATATAAAAAGGCTTTTATTATTTTTCTCCACCGGAAATTTCTTTCCTTATTTTGCTCTTTGACAAAATTAAGCAAAAATTGAGAAAAAAATGTTAAAATGAAAGCGAAACATTAAAAAAGAAAATAATTCCTCGAAATATCTCAGTAAAATTTCAAAAAAATTTAAGCCTTTTAAAACATTTTCGGTTGAAAAGTGCAAAACCGCGTAAGTTTGGAAAGTATTAGGTTGAGGGGAAAGAAATGTCGTTTTGAAACAAAAACGAAATTTATTATAAAAACAAAATTACAACACTTCAATTGAAAAGGTATTCGCCATTATTATTGACTACTTGTCGCCAACGTCCATGCAAAAAATGGATGCCCTTCTCGAAGAACTCGGCCGGCTGCGACTCAAAGAAGTTGGACACCCAAATTTTGATCTCGTCGCGGCTTTTGAACTTTTTCTCGGCCAGGGAGTGCTGCATCGCCCGGAACAGATGGTAGTCGGATGGCGCCAGGTCTGGGCTGTATGGCGGATGAGGCAGGACTTCCTAGCCCAATTCCTCGATTTTTTGTGAAGTGATCTTTGCGACATGCGGCCGGGCGTTGTCGTGAAGAAATTTTGTCGACGCCGTATCCACACCTTGACGTCGCAGCGCTTGATCCACACGGCCCAATTGATGTTGGTAGAGGTCAGCCGTAACTGTTTGACCCGAATCCAAAACCTCAAAATACACGAGACCTTTGCTGTTCCACCAAACACAAAGCATCACCTTTTTTCCGTGGATGTTTGGTTTTGGAGTCGGTTTTGGCGCCTCACCGGGGTCCAGCCACTGCCGCTTTCTTGTGGCGTTGTCGTATTGGATCCATTTCTCATCCGAAGTAACAATGGAGTCGAAGAAGCCTCTGTTCTTGGCGCGACGAGCGAGAATGCTGGCGATTGCGACACGTGTCGCCTTGTTTGCGTCGGAAAGCTCGTGCGGCACCCATTTTCCGCACCGATTTACCTTTTCCAGGACGTGCAAGTGGTCGATGATGGTTGTTTGATCGCAGCCAAACTGTTCTGCAAGCTGGCGAGTTGTTTGGCTGGGGTCTGACTCAATGGCTTCCTTCAACGCGTCATTGTCGACGACTTGAGGTCGATGTCCGAGCTCGTGATCCTCCAAGCTGCCATTTTCATTTCGGAATCGCTCAAACCACCTCTGGCATTGACGTTTGGTCAGGACTTCATCGCCAAACACTTCAGACAGGGTGCAATGTGATTCAGCAGCCGATTTGCCTTGCTTAAAATCATACCACAGGCAGGCCCGCAAACAAAATTTTTGGTCCGACATTTTTTATAAAAAATTTCTCATTCATAAGTGGGCCTTATATCACAAATTATATATCAAACGATGCACAAAAGAGCACTCTATCTGATAGACCAAACCAATTTGCAAAAAAAATTATTACGTTTGAAAAAAAAATGGACAAATCAAACCGACATTTCTTTCCCCTCAACCTAATAGAATAAACACGCACTACCAAAGATCTTAAATATTTCGGGACGGACGTCAAAAAAATACGATAATAACTCAGGACAATGCTGGAAACAACTTAACATGAGACTTAGCATAAGCCTAAAGCCAACGAAGACTAATGGCTAAGCCTAAACCTAAGTTCAACCTAAAATCTATGTTCGTCCCGATTTGTCGGTCTTAAAATGTCCCAATACCTAGATATAAACCGCAAGATGCGCTTGATAAATTTCTGAATTTTGAGCTGGTCTAACATTCTGTTACAATTAACGGTGAGCTTGTGCCTTTGGACCCCAAAAAGAAAAAAGTGTAAAGAGGAAGAGGGGGGAATAAGAGGAGATAAAGAAATAAAAAATGAGAAGAAGCGAAAGCAAATGAGAGGTTGAGGAAAGATGGGGAGGATAGCGAAAAGGTTAAAGTGCTGAAGAGAGGAGAAAAAGCAAACGAAATTTGAGTTGTTTTTCGGTTTTGGGACAAAACGAGATAGGAAAAAACGAAATGACAAAGCCTTTAGGCTTTTATCATAGAGTTAGACTCGAGCTCCGAAAAGACAAAGCCTCTAGGCCTTTATCATAGACTTAGAACTTTAACTTTAGTTATTTATTAAACTTACTTGTTAGGCTCAAGTATCCCGTTTTGTCTCGTCCCGTTTTAACTTATCCCGTTTTGTCATGCTTTTCGCCTTATTTTTCATATGTCAAAGGCTGCATTTTATTTTATTGAAAAAATGTATTCAAAAAGAAAAAAAAGTTTTATTCAAAATCAAAAATTACATTATAAATTTCTTAATTTTTCAAAAAAAATTTATTTTTAAAATAGAAAAAAAATAAATGAATATATTTTCTCCGCTCACAGATGAGCGAAGAATTTAATTATCAGTGATCGAATTTTTTTTTCAAATTTGATTAATCAAAATTGAAAACAACAAAAATTTGAATTAGAAATTTTTTGTTTGAAATTTGGAACAACATCGGGGAAAGCGAAAAAAATGACCTTCAAGGAATTAAAAGAATCGAGAGAAAAGAATGAAGAAATGATTAATTCGAAAAATTGAGTCATCATTCTCGACTGATTTTCTCTATTTTTACCCTCTGCTCCTCTCTCCTTGCCATCAACCCCCATCCTCTCTTTTTTTGTGATTACGTAATATGTAAAAGAGCAGAGATTATATAGGAAAAAAAAGAGAAAAAATCATCCGATCTATAGAAATAATTTCATCATTCTCCTTCTCCTTTCCCCTCTCTAATGAGTCGCAAAAACAAATTATTAATACAAAAATTTCGCGCATATCTATAAGCCGAATAAGGTTAAAATAAAGAAAGAATAAATTATAATCATAAACAAATCAATAAATCAATTTAAAAAATCAATTCAAAAACCTACGATATCAATTCCAATCCGCGCTATCGTCCGAGTCATCGCTGAAGTCACGTCCGCGAATCGAAGATTTCATCGGCTTTTTTAGCGCACCACGAACCTTTGCCGCGCCTGGCTTTGCCTCTACCGGCGGCGGCGCGCGATAGTCGATAACGCTGGCGCGTCCCAGTCGCGCCTCGAGTGCCTCAACCGCTAAGCCGTTTCGTTCAATTTCCGCGCCGAATTCGTCAACAACACGAATATAGTCCACCACCTTACCATCAATTACCACAGCCAACGTGGGCAAGCGTCGGATATTGAGACGCTTGATTAGAAACGGAACCTATCAAAAAAATATTAGGTACAATATATTATCGATTATTAGACACCCAAAAAATTTAATAAGATCAGTCTCACTCTATGGATCAACTCACATTGAATCTAAGCTTAGATTCGCTCTAACAATAATGAAAGTAAGCTTAAAATAAAATTAGTAAAACCAACTCGATCCGAATTCGCTTTTATTAAGCGCGTGCCGAAATATTTTGCTGCAATTTTCTCTAATGCTTTGTCGACTATTGATGAAACGCGATTGGTGGAGTCGTAAAAGTGGCAAACCATTCGATCCGATTTCTTCGACGCGGCAAAGAATTCCGCCTCGCTAGCGACCTCTTCCAGACGGCCGTGGCCATTCGACGCCAATTCCTTAAAATCGTCATGTCAAGTGAATGTTGTAATAACCCAACATTTTAACTCAAATTCAGATTGCTCAACTAACGCCAAAGTCAGTGCGCCACACTCATAATGATACTTAACGCGTATGTCAAGCCTTAATAAGCTCAGTTATAACATTTTCAATTTCTCAGCCTCCCCCTCCTCGAGTAGATTCCCAGCATTAAGAATATTTGGAAATTTTTTAACTAACCTGTCGCCAGGCCTGTGCCTTTTTCAGCTCAATTAGACGTTTTCGACGCATCTCCTCTAAGTCGGTATCATCGGAGGTCTTTTTGATATGGTCGAGCTGCGAAATATGCTCATCCAATTTCTCTTCCACAATTTGAGCAGCTTTGATTAGCTGTGCGGCAAGCTCCTGTTCCATAACTAACAAAAAAGTTGTGTAATAAAATACAAATTAGAATAAAATATTAAATTCAATTTGCAATTCGGAACATAGTTAACGAACTAAAATGACATAATTCCACTACACCATTAATTTACTTCGAAATTTTTTTTGCCTATTCTCTCGTTAAGTAATGTGCATTCTCGGCCCCCCAATTCAAAACGGAGAAAATGGAAGTTAAGATGTAAGGTCCTACACGTATAAACCTATAGTGCTGACCCTGAGTTTTTTTCCGTCAAAGATATTATTTGTACAAGTTCTTCGAAAATGTTTGCAAAAGAATGCTTAGGATAAAGATGAAAAAAAAAATATGTTCAATAATATTAGATACGACCGAAGGTCATACCAAAAACACCCTAGCCACGATCAGAATAACGAAAAAGGGCAGCGCAAATCCCCCAAAAAAATTTTTCAAATATTTTCAGAAAATTTTTATACAAAAATGTCAAAAATTAAACGCGCAAAAATAAACATGAATACAATTCCCCGTTTAAAAACCGCACTCAATACTGTGACAAAATTTGCAACAAATTGTTTTATACATACATATATACAAATACAACTAAAAATATAACTAATACATGTGCAAAGTGAGTATGGGATGAGGAATTGGAAGAAAGATTTAGTACTATTTGTATTATAGATACTGCAATAGTCCATGGTTTTGAAATTGTCACAAAAATAAAATTTTTCAAAAAATATTCAAATTTCTGCCATTTTTATTAACGAAATGTCAATTAATTTTTATCAGAATTTTTTTTTTTTTTTGCAATTTTTTTCCATTTTCTTTGATTGATATAAGTGAGCAATAGTTTAAAAGTGCGTGAAAGTAGTGACTTGCGTGGTGGTGTATGATTTTTTGGTTTCATTTTAGAGCCTTACAAAGACAATGTTGATGAATAGGGCAACTTTTTCATCAATTTCCCTTACAAAATCCTTCATTAGACGCACAAATCTGCAGAAGCTTCAAACGCTTTATTCGCCGTCTATTAGAAGAAATAATTGCGCGAGAAATTTGCACATGTCTTCGTCATTAGCGGCTAGCGATGATTTTCGTATCGAGCGCGACACTTTTGGCGAGTTGAAAGTGCCAGCGGATCGCTATTATGGTGCTCAGACGGCTCGGTATGTGTATAATTTGTCGTAACCGCCTCAATTACAAAGAGCTCTTTCTCATTCATTTATTTTAGTTCTATGAAAAATTTCAAAATCGGCGGCTCCGAAGAACGAATGCCACTTCCGGTGATTCACGCCTTCGGATATTTGAAAAAGGCCGCCGCGCTGGTGAATCAGGAATACGGCCTGGACGAAAAGATCGCCAAGGCGATTGTGAAAGCGGCTAGTAAGTCTTTTGTAAACCTTATAGCTTTATGTACCGAAAACATTCGTTTATAGATGAGGTTATTTCTGGCAAGTTGGACGACCATTTTCCGCTCGTCATTTGGCAAACCGGTTCTGGAACCCAATCCAACATGAACGTGAATGAGGTATGATTCTATATCAAAAACCGGATGTCTTGATAAGAATTTTTTATAGGTAATTTCCAATCGTGCGATTGAAATTCTTGGCGGAAAACTCGGCAGCAAAGATCCCGTACATCCCAACGACCACGTTAACAAGTCCCAATCCTCCAACGACACCTATCCCACGGCTATGCATGTCGCTGTCGCCATGGAGATTCATCATCGCTTGTTTCCGGCACTTAAACTCTTGCGCGACGCGCTCGACGACAAGGCGAAGGAGTTTGCAAACATTGTGAAAATCGGCCGCACGCACACGCAGGACGCCGTCCCGCTCACGCTCGGACAAGAGTTTAGTGCATATGTGACACAGGTAAGATAGAGTGATTTGACAAATCGGGACCTCAAATATCCCAGTATTCCATTCACAAATCCCTTGGATACATTGCTATTCCCTCAGATCAACAATGGAATCGCGCGTGTGGAATGCACGCTGCCACGTCTCTACGAATTGGCGGCCGGCGGTACGGCGGTGGGCACCGGACTTAACACTCGCGTGGGCTTTGCTGAAAAGGTCGCCAGGTAATCAATCAATCAATCGATTTTCGGCTCTAATTTTATCCCAATTTCTGCGGTATACAATCGCAAGATCGATGAAAAATTTCTTTCAATTTTAAGAAGGATTGCCTTTCATTTTTTCAGCCAACTAGCCGAATTGACTTCAATTCCGTTTGTCACGGCGCCGAACAAATTCGAAGCGCTTGCTGCTCATGACGCTCTTGTTGAGGTTCGTTTGATCCCATTATCCTCGAGTGAATCAATCAACTATTTTGTCTCCCACTTTTCAACTCTAAATTTTTTCTAGGTCCACGGCGCGTTGAACGTGATTGCGTGTTCGCTGATGAAAATTGCCAACGATATTCGCTTCTTGGGATCGGGTCCGCGCTGCGGTCTCGGAGAGTTGTCTCTGCCCGAAAATGAGCCCGGCAGTTCCATTATGCCCGGAAAAGTGAATCCTACGCAGTGCGAAGCGATCACGATGATCGCGGCTCAAGTGTTCGGCAATCAGGTAGATTCGAACCGCGACTTATACACACGCCGGTAAATTTTTTCCCCATTTTCCTAGGTTGCCGTCACCGTCGGCGGCTCCAATGGCCACTTCGAGCTGAACGTCTTTAAGCCGGTGATTGTCCGCAACGTGCTTCAATCGATTCGGCTGATCGCGGACGGCTCGGTTTCGTTCACAGAGCACTGCGTGACGGGCATTGTGGCGAACGTGTCACACATTAAAAAGTTGCTACACGAATCGCTGATGCTCGTCACCTCATTGAATCCGCACATTGGCTACGACGCGGCGGCGAAAATCGCCAAGACCGCGCACAAAAACGGTACGACGCTGCGCGAAGAGGCCGTCAAGTTGGGCCTTCTCACTGAGGAACAATTCAACAAGTGGGTCAATCCGGAGGATATGCTCTCGCCTAAATGAGCCCGAAAATGATTCGCAATAGATTATAATAGAAATAATGACGAAAATTTTGACTATTTCATAACATGAAACTAATTCTCATTATATTATGTTTACCAAGTTATATATAATGATTGTATTGTTTCTAATATACCTGAATAAAGTATTTGGTACGTGCGTTCTTGACCTAAAAACAACTCCAAATTCGAAATTTAATCGTTTAGTGGATGGGCGGCACTAAGTATGGCGGTCCCAATTCCTCTTCACTACAAATCGTTTTCAATTAGTGATGTGCCCGAATATCCGGGATAACCCGGCGTTTTTCCGGTTCGGTTTTAAATCCAGAGTCCTAGGTCTAAAATCTAAACTGTTAGATATAAGTCGTCTCTTCTCCCCGTTTTATCCGTCCTCATTATGTCCCAAATCGATTTAAATCTATTATAAAAAAATTCCAATGTGTTTATGATAAATATTTGATACTTTTATTTGCTATAAATTTTAAGGCAAATTTCAGAGAAACGGCATTAATATAATATAAACGTTATTTCTATAGGAAATTGGAGTAATAAAAATAATTCAATTCTCTAAAGTGTTGTCCTGAATTTTGAATAAAATGTGAAAGGCATTTGTCTGGTATTGTAATCTTCCCATTTATCGGACCGAAAAAATCAAACTGAGGAATTTTAAGCTCAATCAATGATATTCCATTTGAGATTCAAAATTATGAGCTTGCAAATATCACCTTAATTTCGTGTGAATAAGCCTAAATATTTTGAGCCAAATTTAAATTCCCGCCAATGAGTTCGTTCTGTTATATCGGACCCAAGTGGGTCCAAATTTTATGCCCATCTTTATTTCAGTCTCATAAAAATGGGCACAAAATTTGAGCTCCGCCGGATTCCATATAACAGAAAGAACTCGTTGGCGCCAATTTAAATTTGGCCTAAACTATTTGGGCTTATCCACGCAAAATTAGGGTATGTATGTAATGGAGATAATTCTAGATCAAAGTGAGAATAAATTTTGGCCTTGATGGAGCCCCGGATTTAAAGACATGTCCCGGCGCAATGCCAACAATTTTTCAATTCATTTTATTCTAAATTTGGGCAAAACTTTAATTTCTTAACGGCACTTTACTCAATAAATATATGGCACATGTGAATTGTTTAATCAACGAAAAGAAAAAAAAAGAATATTGGCTTATAAGCCAATGAAAAAAGAGGGAGAAAACAACAGAGAGAATACACGCAGAGAAAAACTAATTAAAGAGCGCGCTAAATATATAATTAGTAAATCCGAAATTCGAATAAATTTTTGCTGAGATTGGCAATAAAAACAAATGGAAAATTTGGAAAAGAAATAAAGAAAAAAGCGTTACAATTCGAATTGGCAAATGAAAAAAAAAGAAAGAATGATTTCACTATCGAATCGATAGTATTAATTGTGAAACGTACATAATTACTGTAGTAGGGATGATTACGATGATAGGGGCCAAAGCATCAATCCTGCGCGATCAAAAGTGATCAACTGGCAGAATACGGACCCAAAAATAGTATTCAATATCAGGAGATCAAGTGGAGTCTAGTGCAAGCGATGTAGTCCGGTCGGCGCGTTTACGCGTTCCACGTAGTTTGCCGGCAACATGCCGTATTGATGCGTTCGTTGTACGGTACCTTAAAAATGGTGAAATCTTTCAAAATCGAGACGAAATCATCAAATATAGTGGATATTCTTTCTTTGTGGGGGGGGAGAATAAGGATTTTTCCTAGTTCTGAAGATCAAATTCTAAGAAAAAATATCATCCGTAAGTATATTACTCGAGTAACAAAGTTTTAATAAGAATTTTTTTTCCACGATATAAAGACAAAATTCTAAGGAAAAAGAAGGAGATTCCTCGCAGATATTGAAGCCTCCGAGTAACAAACATTAAAAAAGAAAGGGGCTGGTGAAAGAGAAAGTAAAATGAGCTCAGTCATATAAAGGACCCAAGTATCAAATTTTGTAAAATTGTATGGAAAAAGAAAAGGTAGAAAAGAGAAATTCTCCCCCTCCCCCCTCCCACTTAAGTATGTAGCTCAAAAGATCGAATTTCGAAAAGATTTTCCCTTAATACACAAAATTTTGAATTAATCAAATTTAAAATAATAATACAAACAAATTCCCCACCGGTCATCCATCCGTCGTCCACTTTTTCGCAATTGACGATAATATCGTTTTCGAGGAAACTCACCTAGAAAAATTAAATTGAACATGTTGGAAAATAATCGATATTTTAGATGTGTTCGGGGCAGGCCCGACCTTTTTAGCCCGTCCCGGTCGATGGATTGAAAACAACTCCAGCTTGGTTAAATCCGGTCCAAAATGATTTCAGATCGGCCCGAAATGCCCATCCAGTCTGACACGGCACATCTTTAATGAATGATACACGTTAAGACCTCTGAATCAATCTTTTCCCGTTGGAATGATCTTGGAACTAATCATTTCGCGGGTTTTGAATGAGGGCCACCGAAATCTCGACTGGTTTGCTTGGCTAAGTCTATGCGATATGGAGCTGATGCGGCTTATAGAAGGCCTAGTGAACACCGTCCCGCATCACCCACAGTGCAATATTGTCCTCCAAATATGAAGGACACTTAGGCGGGGTCGGGGCGGAACTCAAACCTTCATACCTCTAATATATACAGAAAATTGTCGTATTTTTCATAAAATTCGAATTGTTTAAAGAAATTGAAATTAATATTATGCATTTCGAAAAGGTTTTCTTTTATTACCTCGTCCGTGTCGGCTGCGGTATAGTCGTATAATGCCTTAACGGTAATGCCCTTGTTCTTTGGCGCGGCGGAGGCCATCTTTATATTACTCGCGGGCGGATTTGAGTTGGGAGATTTTTGAGCGGATTGCGACGATTTGTTCACTTTTCCGGCGCCTAAAATTAAAAATATTAGGTTGTAAATAAGTACATCTCAGAAGTTTCCGCCCTAACTTTTTTTCTACGCTAGATAGAGACTTGGGATTTTTTTGCATCCTGTAGAGCGTACTCGATTTGTGAGGGACGTGTTTCAGCGATTTTTAAAATTTTCATTTTCAGGATTTTTATAGAGGAAAATGCAACGAAAAAAGTGCATGAGGCTGAGCATTTTTTTCGGAGAGTGATCCAATGGACTTGAAATTTTTGCTTTGAATTTCCCTTACATTCCATAAATTTGAACTTGATCGATTGGATAGGAGCCGAGTTATGAAACTTCAAAAAAACGTCAAAAATGACGAAATTTGTCATTTTTTGCAGTTTTTTTTAAAATTTTTGCCGTTTTTTGAAGTTTTACAACTCGGCTCCTATCCAATCGATCAGGTTCAAATTTATAGAGTGTAATAATGTATGTAAGGAAAGCTCAAAGCAAAAATTTCAAGTCCATTGGATCACTCTCCGAAAAAATGCCCAGCCACATGCACTTTTTTCGTTGCATTTTCCTCTATAAAAATCCTGAAAATGAAAATTTTAAAAATCGCTGAAACACGTCCCTCACAAATCGGGTACGCTCTATAGGATGCAAAAAATCCCAAGTCTCTATCTAGCGTAGAAAAAAAGTTAGGGCGGAAACTTCCGAGATGTAACAATACTTATTTACAACCTAATATAATATTCAAATGCGGGTTAAATTAAAGCTAAACATAAATTTGATTGTAAAAAAGTGTTTTTGGGCTAAAATTTCAATTAGCCCACCCGCATTTCCGGCGGCGTTGGAACTGCCCCAATTGCCATTCATCGGATCGTAGTCCGCAATACTGCCAATTTTACGCTGTTCCTGAGCCGGCACTAAACTTCAAAAAAAGTAATGAATGCAATAATTTACTGTTTAAAAGACAATATGCCGAATCGAGACGAATATTTGAAATTAGAGCCGATAATCAACCGAGAATTTAGTGGTAGGACCAATTGGCTATGCCCAAAACCAAAGTGTCCCAAATATGGAGAAAAGCGTCTCTAATCTTCCAAAGAATCCCTTTTAGCCACCCTCGTCTCCAGGACCCAAAAACGCAAATCGTTCAACCTAAAATTTGGGACCAAATTTCATCCCTAATTTCCATCCCAAAACGTCTTAGCATCTAAAATCAAATTGGCTCAGCAAAGCTGCGCCTAATTTATATTTCACGACACACAGGAATAAAATAAACAGCAAAAAATAAAACCAAATCATTAATGTGTTGTCCCAAATCAAATGTAAAAAATTGACATTATGTTTGTACTCAATTTTAGTCTTATTCAATTGATTAATCTCCAGGACCCGTATGACAATCGATTCAGCGAAAAATTCTGTATCCAATCCCATTGAAAATTGAGTCCAAAAATTGAATCCTAATCAAGCAGGTTATGAACCCTAAACACGATGCCAATTTTACAAATTACTCACATTATGAACAAATTGACTAAAATAAATTGATTAGCGGGTTATAAACGAATACCTCGTCCATTTACTTCGGTAGAAAAGACAACAGAGCCGGCCTGGTTGAGTAGGCGTTGGGAGTACGGTGAAAGTCCGTCCGGTGTCGCGCTAGTCGCTATGGCAGCCGCCGGCGAATAATTCCCGAGCAAATGCCCGACGCCGTTACGATCCCTTCCATTCGCCGACTCGGGTACAATAGATGAATACGTGGATTGCGACATTGCGAAACGATCTCCAACGCCGTTACCGTTTTTTACCGTACTTGTAGTGGTTTGAGAATACGATCGCGTCATATCGTAATCCCCCACCGTCATTCGATTCATCGCCGTCTCTACGTCATGTTTTTGCCGGCTTGGATACGATAGTTGTTGTTGTTGTTGATCACCACTACCGTAACGGCTATTAGCGTAGACATTCCCGGCACCAACGCCACCGTAATCATTGCTACCGTAGCGACTGTGTGTCATGGAAGAGTTGTTTGATGAAATTTGGCTATGCGATGTCACTGCAAGCATTGTGTATTAATGACACACGGCTCTGTGAGTTATAAACCACAAACGTAAATGAATTTTAAATTTCGGAAGAGCAAAAAAGCCGAAAATCAAATTTCTAACAAAAATCAATATTATTAAAATTTCCGATATATCAAAAAACGGCCAAAATTTTGGAAATCGAAAGGAAAAAATTTCGGAAATCGGAATTCCGGTGTGTCCCTGTTATACACGCATAAGCCTCGAGTAATTGGCACGCAAATCTGCGGATTATACACTCATAAATCTAAGATAAATGGCAAAAGGCTCTGCAATTTGTGCAAACTTAAGACTAAGAAAAAATGGCACACGGTGAGTTGTTATACACATTTAAACTCGAAGAAAAATGTAACCTGTAGTGGCGCCCATCGCGGATGCGTCGCCCGCGCCGCCGCTGGCGGCAGCCGTGCCGCCGCCTACAAGAAGCTCCTCGCGTGGTCGATGCGCATCCTGCTGGACTTTCTTGCCCAACTCACCATGATATTGTGCCTGCGACTGCACGCGTGTGTTCGCCAAATGACGCGCCATTTCCGGATCATCAGCAATCTCAATTTTTGTGCCGCGCATTTTTTCGTATTCCTCATGGTATTTCACCTAAAAAATGAGAAGGTAGAAAATTTTGAGAAATTAAAAAAATGCGCTCGAAAAAGTAGTCACTTATAAGAACCTTCAAAAAGCTAAAATTTCATTAAAAAATGTGCTTTCTACCTGACTTTGATTGCGCGTATTCTCAGCGAGTCGACGCATTTCCGGCGTATCAGTCACGACGGAAGCCACCGTTTTGGGATAATGTCTAAACGAAGAAATAATTCGAGTAGAAAATCACTCCCAAATCACCTCCCGGCCTTTAAAAAAACATACGGTTCGCAGTATGGTTTCTTCTCATAGCCCTTATAATTCTTCATGTTCAAGGTCATACCGCAAACAGTGCACTTGAAGCATTGTTTGTGCCAAACCTAAAAAAATGAACGATTGGAATAATTACAAGCAAGAATATACTAAATCGACGCTTAAATTCAAGCCTATGCTTCATTTGAAAGAGCTAAAATGACTAACCTTGTCCAAACATTTAAGCTCCTCGATGGGATACACCGTTTTGCCGCACTCTTCGCGAGCGCATTTCTTCACCGACATAATTTTCCAGTAAAATAAATAATTGATTAATTTATAGAAAATTATCAAATAAATCTATCAATCTATTATATATTATATAAATTGAAAGTTACTTCTTTCGTTTTTGAACTTAAATAACAGTTAAATCACTGGTAATGTTCCTCAAAATTTCAAGTTAAAAGCGGTAATCTGATCAGGGAAATTGTGATACATTTTAAATATCTTAATGAAAATCAAAATTGGGCCCTCGTATAAGGATAGACTTTTCTTAACGGCCTTCTGAGTTGGGCCTCAAGAATAATGTCATTCGACAATCTATGTATTGTTTCATTACTTTTCTCTCCATCTGTTCTCTCCTACATTAGGTAATAATGAGAAAAAATGTACTGCCATTTACACGAAGTCTGTGTATAAAATCTAATTACGCTGACTATTCGAGTCAATATCAAAAAATTTTTACATTCAAAAAATTTCTAGAAAAAAAATTATGAAAAATTGAAATTTTGAATAAATATTGGCACATTTCCAAAAAAGGCGCGCAAACGCGGAAAAAACGAATTTTTATTGTAATGCAAAGAGATTATAATAAACAATGTTAGTCCAAAAAAAGTCCTTAATAGTCAGAAGACTATTTTGTAAAAAAATTTTTCGCTCTACAAGATGGGTATAAACGTGCTTTAATAAGAATGGATTTAACATTAAAAAATAATTACCCCAATGTTTCTAATAGTTGTACCGTGAGTGCATTGAAAGTTTTATTAACTGATAATTATTCTAATGAATCTTGGGCCTAAAAGTCATTATGTAAAGATGTAAAGAATTTCCTGCTCTACTAGATGGGTATAAATGTGATCCATAATAAATTTATCCGATGTGAAAAAATAATAGCTAAAAAGCAACCAATTTTTATTAAAAATAATTTATTTCACGGCTTAAATAAAAAATCAAAAAATTGTTTAAATTTTAGTGAATAAAATGAGAATAATTAAATGAAATTCCTGGAATTTATGCCTTTTTCGTTAATCCAGAGATAGTGAATAATGTTTTTACGATTTCACTTTTTTTTCTCTCCCTCAATTTTTTCCCAATTTTTTTTCTCACATAATATATGTTAAAGGACGTGCGGAAAGAAATTATCAAGTTCGATCATTCCATTCCATTTCCCAATGGAATGGAATGGAATAAGTAAAAGCTGAGCGAGTGAGTAAATGAGAGAACAATATATATATATATATATAGATAGATAGAGAGAAACAGATGAAGAGGAAAGAGAGAAAGAAAAAGGATAAGTAAGAAAAAATATTTTAAGCTCAAGCTAAAGTCAAGCTAAAGAACTATTAGTTAAGATGCATGAAATCATGCTTAAGCTAATGGACGATCGCATAAGCTCAAGCTTTAAGTTTTAGAATATTTTGTGGCTTAACAATTGATAATAATCTTTTCTTTACCATTTAAACCACATTTTTATATACATATTAGATATAAGAGAAAAAGTTTTCGACAAAAATATCTCAAAATGTATTAAAATTTGTCGAAATACTTTCCGAGCTATGCTAATATTATTGATTCTCGAAAAAATCATTCTTAGTTTGCATAATAATAATAAACATATCCTCATTTCCCTATCTCAATGGTCAATAACGGAAAGGATATGTATATATGGATATTTAATAATATTTGATGACAGTCAAAAACATCTTCCACATATGTAAGGATATAAAAAAATCTTATACCAGCCTGCCCAAATTGTTTTTGTTATAACTTTTTAATTTTTGAACCAAATTTCAAAATTATTTTGTTATTCGATTGACAAAATCTTGAGTTTTCATTTGATATAAAGTGCTTCAAAATTGCTATTGATTCACGAATTTGATAATAATTTGAAATAATTCTTCTCCTCTCTCAAATCCAATGATCTGGAGCCTTCACGTAACTTATACAGTGGTAAAAATTTATTTACTTTTGACATAATCTTCAATTATAATATAATATTTATTTATATAAATGTAAGTATTTTTTATATACAGTGAATCGGTTATAATGAGCCTCAAATCCATCTGGGCTTTCCGCTTTCGCTGGCCATCGATCCCGTCTTTATTAGGGCCGGTCTCGAGGCTGTGCTCACTGAGCTAGTCGGTTTCATCATTATCTTATGTTTAAGTAAAGCGCTTTCGCTTGAATTCCCAGCCTTGTTTGAAGTTGTCAGCTTTGAGCTTAAGCTTGAGCTTTTATTTTCCGCTGTCGAGGAGTCAATCTTAGTCGAGGCCGCATTTGAGCTTGAGGGCTTAATTTTGATCTTGTTTGAAGCCATACTCGAGGATCTGTTGCTCGCGGAATTCGTATTGCTTTTGATCGAATTCGATGAAGATCGATTACTCCGATTAAAATTGATTCGCCTGGAATTAATCAATTCTGATCCAGAAATATTTCGAGTGGTTTTCTTCGGATTCGAGTCTGCACTCTTAAGGTTAAGATTTGATGATCTCGAGGTTCTCGATGGCTCGTGTTTCAATGATTTAAATGAATTATTTCTTGGGGAACTCGGATCCGAATCGGTTAATTTGAGGCCCCTTAATTGTCCATATTCTAATCTTTTCATAGAATCATTCCACATAGAATTCGAGCTTGATCTAGTCAATGGCTCATATTTCAATGATTTCAATGAATCATTTCCCGAGGAATTTAGACTTGATCCCATCGATTTTGAATCTTTTATCACTACGGAATTTAAGCTTAATCCCGTTGTCCTCGAGGTCTTCAATGACTCATATTTCGAGTCCCTCAATAAATCATTTCCCGGCGATTTTGAGCCCAATCCCATTAAATAATTGGCCGTTTTCTTCTCGCTCAATCGCTTTTCACTAGCCCGAATTTCTGACGGTCTCAAAACATTCGGAGAGGATCTGACAGTTGGCTCCTTATCGGCCATGGACTTGCGAATCCGTATCCGATGCAGATTCGCGCGTCGGATTACTGCGCTAGTCGATAGGGCCGATGGGAACGATATGGGTGCCGCCATTTTGTCTTCGCTTGCCGCTTTAGTCCCGTTAGCATCCAGCTTTATTCGATTATCCGTCACTTCAATTGTGCCGTGTCCAATATGGTTGGATGAGTCCGGTTTCGATCGATCATTTACCGGAGATTTTGAGATGGAACTCGTTGATCTTAGGGTCCGTGGATCTTTTGAATAACTAAACCTTGTTTTCATCGGGATTCCAGTCGAAATTATAGAGGCAGTTTTAACCGATTCAGCCTTCATATCAGAACTTTCAGACCTTATACCAGACTCCATATCGGACTTTGTTTTGAGCCTCATATCGGGCCTCAAATCTTGTGAAACCGACTGATTCGAAGCCGATTTAATATCGATCTTAACTGAGGATGAGGATAATTTATTCATCGATGTTATCCCAAAGCTGGACTCTTCACCAATCGGAATGGATAATATGCTTCTCGTTATTTGAGATTGGCCCTCATTTTGAGCGCTAGTGCATTTTTGAGCATCGCTCGTATTCTTAGCAATATTAGGCATTTCACTCTTGCCCGTGCATTCTTCTAAAAGTCGATACGTATACTAACAGAAACATATAAGTCTAAGCTTAAATCCAAACTAATAAACCAATAAAGCAAAAAATAAATACCATTGGGACCCGGCCCTTGGATCGGGGTCTTCCGCACTCTCGATTCGTCTTCAATCCGTTCCAATCGATTCGATTTACGCTCTCGGCTGTTCCTTATAAATGGAGTCGAATCGGTGTTTTCGTCGCTGAATGCCTGGTTTCCTATTGCGGCGGACATTCGACGCCGAATTACGTTTCCGCCACCATTTATATCTTTAATAAATGAATTAGAAAATGCATTGGAGAAGCCTTCGGATTAGGAAAGGATCAGCTTAAAAGGCACTGGGTTATCCTATAAAAATATGTACCAACCTGACGCATAATTAACTATCAACATTTGGGACAGTTCCCGTTGACGATCACGACCCTCGCCATCTGGAATGATCAACGAGGTTCGTCGCAATTTTGGCGAATTGTTCGCGCTAAGCAACAAGCTATTTTTTCGCGACAAGTTACCATAACCGCTGTCCTCGGAAATGTGAATGGAGTGCCTAAAAAATGTAAGGCCCCTACAGATTACGGAAAAAATTTCAAATTTGGCAGCCTGTTAGAATGACGCTCAAAAGCCAAAATACCTTGGTGGTTGAGACAAAAACCACCAATTATAGTATACCTAGGTGTCTTTAATCGTGGCGTGGGCGGTGCGCTGAGATTGAAATTGTTCAAGTAAAAACTGTCGAGCTGTGTCGACTCATCAGCATCGTTCAAAGTCGACTCATTCGACGCGATTTGCAAAATGTTTTGGCATTGTATTTGGCCCCTGTCGTCGGTTACGATATTGGTCGGTTTCGATTTTGTCGCAGTGCAATTATCCTGAAATTGAATGAGATCACTATTATCATTTCGGCTCAATCCTAGTTTATCCCTCCTCCCGAGGACTTCGATAATTTTTCAAAAGTTATTTTGGGCCCTATGAACGAATACGGTAGTCATTTTTACGGGAAATGCTTCCTAATGACCTGCGGAGGACCATCCTTAACTACGAAAAAAATTGTTTTAATCGAATTTAGACATGTAATATCTCATTTGAAAGCTCTCATCATGCTGATCAAGAATTGTATAAGAATATTGTTCAATATTGCCACTCTGACGAGTTAGAATCGATTAAAAAAATTTTGAATCAAAGAAGAGACAAGCAGTTTTTTCAAAAAAAATTTCAAAATCTTGAAGGCGGGGAATAAACTAGAGGGATGCCATCGTTTCTAGCCGTAAAAAAAAATTATTTCAAAATTTTAAAATTTTCAAAAATTTTGCCCTGAAAATGCTCACATTGCTAGCGGCTTTAAACGCGTTCAAAAATGCGGCGAATATTTTGAAACATTCCTCCATGGAAAAAGTTTTTGGCTCTTCGCAAAAATAAATCGCTAAGCCTGTACGCAATGACTCGACTTCCTGGATACGCTGCGTGGACGAGTTTAAGCGGATTTTCGATGCCTTAAATCCACAAAAATACCTTTGATTTCAGGTGTATAACGCGCGACTATTCGAACAATTTTCGAATACCTTAATTTCGTGTGTATAAGGCGTTTTGATCCAAACTTAAATTGGCGCCAATAAGTTCCTTCTGTTGAATCGAATTTAAGCAAGTCCAAATTTTATGCCCATTTTTATAAAACTGAAACGAAGGCGGACACAAAATTTGGACCTAACCGATACAACAGAATGAACTCATTGACGCCAATTTAAATTTAATTTTGGCTCAAAACACTCGGCCTTATACATACGAAATTAGGATATTGGTTTGACTTCATTCCGTTATTATGTATATAATATTCAAAAAATTAAACAAATATTTTCGTTGAAATGTAATATAGGGCAAAAATAAAGAGCTCATCTGCAAATTCATATAACGATATGAGGCCCAACCAAAAATTAAAAAATTGTTCAAACGGCTGGGCTTTATGAGACTGAAAGATATTAGGCATTCGACGCAAAACTTTTTGGCGAATCAAATGAGCTAGAGCACATGAAAATGTGGATTAATGATATAACTGATTTGACTCCAAAAGTAAAATGTAGTTTTTTAATCAGTATTTAGGAAAATAAATTGAAAGATGGTGTACTTTCGGTCAAATCTCAAATTCCATGGCCTCAATCACAATGTCAAAAACCTTAATGGATTCGTCACGAATTTCCGTATCGAATGAGTATAAAATTATAAGAAAAAATTACGGCGACAAATTTTTTAAATTCCGAAAAAAAGTCATCATCGAATTTGGTGCGGGATTGTGTGTCGAAGCGTTGAATCCTTTGTGAGAGACTGCCCAAATCTGTTTGAAGAGTCTCAAAAGAAAGCCTAAAATGTGTTTTTAACACAAAAGAATTAATCTATTGATGTAAAGTAATCATTTTACTTTGCCGCATCAGGTACATGAGTTATCTCTTTTTCGAATTCGACGCCACAATTGTTTACTCGCTAAAAATAAAAAAATTATATTTTTTCAAATTCCACCAGAATCTGGTGACCAGATTTTTGGGAACCTTAAAATATTTTTGAAAAACTTAGCTTTGATTCCAGTATTTCCTTTTCTATCGATTACTTTTTAAATCAACTTCCTAACTTCCTAAATTTATTTTTCATCGGATTCCCAAGATTTCGAGCCTTCTTTAGGCGTTGAGTTTATCAATATTGGTTCCAATATTCTTAGGCAAAACCATACTTGTCAATATTCGCCCCAATTTTCAAAATTTTCAAATTCGCATTTCGAATTTCTATTTTTAAATCCACCAATCCAATATGATTGAGTACTCTGATTTTACTCCCACTTAACTCCGAGTTTAAAAGGTAAAATGGTTAAGGAAGGTAAAATGGTTAAAGGTAAAATGGTTAAGGACTCTTTCTTGTGAATTCAGGAGCCATTCGGAGTCATTTAGAAGTTATTAAGAGTCGCCATAACTCTTAAATGACTCACCGAATTGAAGGTCATTCGTCTAAGAAGTAAAGTCCCAGAGCACTGATTGATATCAATCAATATGTGGCAAAAAATGATGATAATATGGTATTTATATTACCTCCGCAATAAAATGGAGCAGAGTTCGCGGCGAGGATTTCGTCGTATTAGTTGGAAGCGATGCGCTTCCCGTAGCGCGCATTTCGTTAATTTTCCAGAGGGAATTCAACTTGAAGCCCAATGCGTTTCCGACCGCTGCGCCATGGTTTAAATAATTGCCGGCGTGCAGCAAAACGTACAGTATCTTTTGCAGACACTTACTCGAAATCAACTCTAAAAAAACTGATCATAATCCGCAAAATTTTAAAGAAATTTGAGTCATTTAAAAAGATAGAAAAATATTTAAAAACGCATTCAAATCAAAAAAAAAAAAAACTCAACAAATCGTCGGCTTATACACCACAAAGCTAAGAAGGGGGTTATTTTTGAGCCAACAAACCTTTACAGGCAAAAATCAGGGTTTGTAGACCCGGCTCAATATCGGCCATTAGCGTGTCGAATTCGAGCCGCAGGCACATCGCCTCGATACGCAACTTGAAATCGTGAATACCCATTAGGCCAAGCAGAAAATTTTCCGCCTGTCCGATTGCGTTCAAGTCACCCGTGTAATGGCGTAATGTTTTTTGCTAAATAAAAATATGGGCTAAATTGGCGAATATGGGACCACGAGATTTTGTATACATATCATATGTCATTAAAATCTTCTTGATTCGTGGAGTCCGAATATGCATTTATTTTTTTTCGGAATCCCTTACAGGACTTTTTATAATCCTTTGTATGATAGTGCCTTTATATAAAAAATGCTGGAAATTTCTGCTTTCATTTAGTTTTGCGAATGTTGTCATTTTCCGCGCCAAAAATTTTGGATTGTTTTATCATGTTTGTGACAAAAGATTGTCATTTTCCACCAAAAGTCTGGTTTGTTTTGTTAAAAGTTTTTGGTACGCTTCATTCTTGACGCTTAACAACTTTTATGGGTGTTAAATATTCTACACCTACATCAAATTTTTAAGATCATCATAGTCTCTTAATTCATCGCCGTCAATGCTGGCCGGTTTTGCATAAAACTGGTGTTTTTTGGTGGGATTTCACTCCAAAGTCATTAAAACGCGCATTTAAAGTTTCGGAAAGATGTTTAAAGCAGATAAAAGTCAAAAATGCTGTTTCAATCATTAATTATTTTTACTTGCTTTAAACATCTAACATTAAACATTTAAACATCTTTACGAAACTTTGAATGCGCGTTTAAAATGACCCTTGAGTGAAATCCCACCAAAAAAACACCAATTGTATGCAAAACCGGTTAGTCCCATATTCGCCAAATATCCCGAAATTAGTGATGAAACGAACCTAAGTCCGAACTCATTTTTGTTAATAAATTTTTAATGAAATGTTCAAAAACGTTTATTTTTTACTCATATCAAAAACAATTGTTCGAAAGAAATGTCAAAAATTCGGTGTTAATTGGTTTATGTGAAGCAAACTTATTGTTTAGTAAATGCCGAGTCCTGACGTTCGAATTCGAAAAAGGTTCGCTCAGTCCGAACCCTGCCGGTTTTAACTAACCATAATTATCTTTTCTATGAACAGATTGATATAATCTTTTTAGTATTGGTTCTGTTAAACTTTTTTTTTTAATCCGAACAAAAGATACTTAAATTTTCATTAAAAATGTATTTGAATTTTTCATTAAAAAGTTATAAAAAATAATATATCGGGTATGGATTTGAATTCATTTCATCACGAGATAAAATATTGGATGGAAATTTGAAAAATCGGCATTGCATCAAGGTAGATAATATGCGCGGCGGTGCTGATTAGGCCCAAGCGAGCCGCATCAGTTCCATATTGTATGCGTATGCGACCATTTAGTCAAGTCCTAGGATGGCTGGTTGATTAGCTCTCAACCGAACCCACGAAATGATAGGATTTGATTCAAGGCAAAATCATTTCAAGCCTGGCAAAATTAATCCGAAGCTTTCACATATCCCATATCATAATGCTAAATTCGACAATTATTTGAATTTGAATTACCTCTTCGTCATTGGGCAGTAATGGCAGGAGCATTTTCAGCCGCTCGACGCCAATCGCCTCACCGTCGGATTTGGCGATGTGTTCAATCAATGCGTCATTTTTGCACATTTTTAAAAACACGTTTATACTCAAATTTCGCTTTTCGCTAATCAAACGAATTTGCGCGGGTTTTGGCTGTGGCGAAACGCTTAACGGCGCGGCGGTTTTCCCACCAAAATTCAAATTCGCGACGTTGGAGGAATGATCCACGCACGAGAAATAAATGTCCAACTCGGAGAAATTCAATTTGTCACCTAAATACCGTAATACACCCAATAATTGTAAATAAAATAAGTACAGTACTTTTAAAAAATTCAAATTTATTCAAAATTTAATCAGTCTAACAAAACAATAATACCGTACTCAATAACGAGTCGATTTGGTCCATGTTCTGCCAAATGGATTTGCCTTCCTGCGTTATAGTATCCGTCGGGTTAGAGTCCACAGTTACGGTAGGTTTCGTAGCGAGTCGTGCCGGCACTTTTGTCCATTGCAAATGGCGAAATTTTTTCCCCTCCGGCGGCACGCATTTCAGCCGTAGTGCCTTGGGAATATCCACCGTATTCGTCTTTAAACCTATAACAAATGTTTTAAAACCCTATCGGTGCAGAATTTCGTTTTCTATCAATTACTTTTTTTATTGGGCAGCCAAGAAAGTCCTTCGACAAAAATGCCCCAGAATGCATTGAAATTTTTCGAAAGATTTTTCAGACTTTATTTAATTCTACAAGATCATTCGACAGGCTATAGTGGCAATACTTAAACTTAAGCAACAAAATTGAGCAAAAGCTTCCAAAATGAAATACAAAAATTGGAATTAACTAAGATCAAATTAAGTTTAAAAATACCAATGGGTCAAACATATTTGAACTTGAGCTTAAGCTTCAGCAAGACTCGGTCTTAAGCTTTTGAGAAATATTCAATAATGAACCAACCGATGGGACTAAAACTTTTGCCGTTGTGTTTGGCTTCATTGCCGAGTGGCGGCGGCGGCGGAGGGTTTATTATTTTAGGTGGCGCCGGGGGTGGAGGCGTTCGCGGGAAGTTTGATGCATTATTTACCCCATTGGACACTCTTATAGCAGACGAAGGTGGAGCCGGCGGAGGTGGAGGAAGTGGTGCAGAGCCTAACGGAAAATTTATAGATGATGAACTCTTGCCAACAGATTCTTGACGCAAATGATCCCGACTAGCGATCGCAAATTTTTCGGCGTGGCCAATCAAATTTTCGAAAAACATTTCGATTTTTTTCCTTTCCAAATCATTCGGATCTTCATGGAACTCGGCCTCCTCGTCCGCGTTTAAGCCATTTCGTTTTCCCGCCAAATCCGTGACTTGTGGCGTTTCGTCCAACAATTCGGCTAATCGCTTCAAGATCTCTTCGATCGCATTTGCAATCGTTTTCGAATGCAATTTGTACGATTTTTCATGGAGGTATTCTGTAAGGTTATTCGAGACATTTTTTCGCTTGTCCTAAAATGAAAAATCCGAAAAATGATCGTTTCTAATGCTCATTTGGGGTTCACTGAACTTTACCCCTCCCTTCAGAATTTTTAAATTTTTTTCTATATTAGGAGCTTCTAATGACGCTGAATCCAAATAGGATATTCATTCAGATAATATCGTATAAGATTGCATTACTTGATCCAATCTTAAACACTTAAGTGCAACATTTTTTCATCAAAAAACGTCATACGATACCTCATTCGATATCCCTTGAAAAGCTGATCAAGAATTACATAGGAAGCATGCAAAAATTTTCATACCATAAGCTGCTAGGACACACAAAAAATTGTATTCCGACGAAAGAATGTTATTTTCCAAAATTTGGTTTACAATAAACTAGTCTTATATGATATTCATTTTCTAAAAAAATGATTATTTTTGTATATCCAGCATCATTGAAAATACCTAAAAACAGTAAAAAAATTTAAAATCAAAAAAAATTTTCTGGTGCGGGGGGGGGTTAAATTGGAAACCAGCCCGCATTTATAATACCGAAAAAATCATAATTATACCGCAAAAGAGACAAACGAATTGGAGTCGACCTCTTCGTCGTCCTCGCCATGTGACAAGATGTCCGAGTTGGTGTTTTGTTGGGATGAGTCATCACATTCGTCTTCCATTCCCGAATATGTACCCGAGTCCGCATCGGCAAGGATCGCCGCGTGCCGATTGGAACAGCTTTTTTGATACTGTAAAAAACAATACAGCAATTTGGATTAATTCCAATCGATTTTTAGAGTTCATAACACAATTTCCCAACCAACGTATAAGCCGCAGCTATTCAAAGAAAGATCATTATATCAAAATTCGAAAATTTTTTGCTGAACTTATTTAAAATTTTAAGTTCTTTTTCGAATACCTTTCTGGTCGGCGAAAATGTAGACCTAAACAAATCCGCTTGCGACCTATTCACGCTGAGTGTGTCAATAGTGCTCGTGTTTTCCTCCTCAATGTCAGCACTTCCCACGCTATGGCGATCCGTATTATTATCGTTGTAGGCTCGCATCCATTCGGAAATCAGTGTGCAAAGTTAAGGACTACGATCGAAATTCTCTCTACAATATAAACGTTAATATTTACCGTAATCTTGCGTACATAAACTCAAGGTTATTTGGATCAAATTTAAAATAGCGTTCTTTGCGTTCATCATGTTATATCAAGTCCATTTTCAAATTTTCGTGTCATTGGCGCGAATTTAAATTTGCCTCAAACCACCCAAAGCATAACCACACAAAATTGGGCTTAAATTTGAAAATTTTCAAATTAATAAATTTTTTGAAATTTTTTCACTCAATTGCAGAAATTTCTAAAAATATTTTTTAACAGCTTTATCGATCGTGGATGGACAAAATAGGATGAGATAAAACGGAAATGGAGCAGAAAATAATAATTTTAAGATTAAATTTAAGTTAAATTTAAGTGTAGATTTTAGACTTAGACTTTGACCTAATCTTAGACTCGGAACATGGCTCGGGGCTGGTTTTTTGTGCCCCGGCCCGCTGAAATAAAAAAAAACCCAGTTCGCAAAATTGAGGCCCGGCCCATTCCGAGCCAAGTGGTTCGATTTAATCCGATTTTTGCCCGATTCTTAAATTTTAGAATTTAAAAAAAAATCTAGATAAATCTAGAAAAAGAATCATTTTTACGTTCATGAAAAAAGTAAAAAAATGTAAAAAGTTTTTACGCAATTCATGTATTTATTAAAAATTACATGTAAATCTTTTAAAATGACGATTGGCCCTGCCACCCTTACTCGGAATTAAAGCTCTTAAGCTTAGATTTTAGGCCTAGGGGCAAAACCATCCCGTTTTGTCCTATTCTATTTTACCCGGTTCTGTGTTAGTCCTTCCTTTTTGTCTTGTTTAGAGAATTGCAAAATTTAAATTTTATATAACACCAAAGTGCCCTTGTTTGTTAAAGATTATAAATAGGTCCAAGCATGAGTCCGTTTTACTTTTAATTTTAGGTTCTAGGATCCCTTATTCAGAGAACGGGGCTACTTTGGCGTTATGTCAAATTTTTGCAATTTCCTAGTCCATTTCATCCCATCTTATTTCGCTCCACCCCGTTTTGTCCCGTTCCATTTATCCTATCCTATTTTGTTCCATCCTGTTTTGTGACATCATCTTTATCGAGGTGTAAGTGAAAAAAATTAAGTTTGAAAACAATTTTTCCAGAAAAAAAATTTTCGAATAATTATTATACGTGTAAATGTCGTGTAAATTCGACATAAATTTTGTATTTATAATTTATTGAATTTTTTTTGGCTCGATTGAAAGCTGTAAAGACATTTTCGAAACAAAAATAACAAAATGGAAGAAAATTGAAAAGAAAAAAGCTTGGAAAAGCTTCTGAATCAGCGAGAAAAAATTGAGAAAAATATAGCGAAAAATAAAAGAAAAAATATACAGTAAAAACGAGAACGATATAAAAATAACGCGACAGTATGAAACAATTAGAAATTCAACGAAACTTCGGATTTGATTGAAAATGGTAGAAAACGATAATCTAATGTTATAAAATTGCTTAAATTCGACTGAAAATGGTATGAAACAAATTAGAAATGCTATGAAATGGTATTCAAACTATATGAATTGATTGGAAATGGTACAGTAAACATTTATAGGAACGATATAAATCGATTGGAAATGGTATCGGAAATATTATGAAACGGTATTTAAACTATATGAAAATGGTAATAAACTATATGTTATTGTGCTTTTGTTTTGGAAAACTTTCTGACAAAAAAAGTAAAATTAAAAAATATGTAAAAAACGAAAATTGAAAAAAATT
This sequence comes from Bradynema listronoti, assembly GCA_024678965.1. Classification (NCBI taxonomy): domain Eukaryota; kingdom Metazoa; phylum Nematoda; class Chromadorea; order Rhabditida; family Allantonematidae; genus Bradynema; species Bradynema listronoti. Next base: position 3,057,408 of record JANLNO010000011.1, read on the forward strand.
TCTTCGAAATTTTATTATTTCATCACATTTTTAATGAATGTACTAAAAAATGCGGGTTATATCGTTTATTATTATTGCAGAAAATTGAAATGCGAAACGTTTTTTTTAAATTAATTTAATTTAAAAATTTACATATAAAATTTACGCGAAAAATTTTTCGACAAAAATTTGAGAAAATTCGTTTAAATTTGTCGAAAGATTTTTCGGCGCGTCGACATTTGCGGATTTCCAACTTTTTAAAACCAATAAGTTACTTTAAAAAATTAATTTTAAAAGTTGGATTCAGAATTTAATTCTCTATCCAATATCTTTTAAATCAAGACTTTAATTAACATGGAAAAAAGTTACAGCTAAAAAAATAAGATTACTTTAAAAAAGTACGGTTACATTTTTTAACGATTTTTTGGGTTTGAAACTCGATGGGAGGCGCTTTTTGAAATAATAATTGAAAGTGGAATAATAGAGTAAGGGAATGGGCGTAATCCGAGTATAACGTTAAAGTGCTTTTGTTTGTTAAAGATTATAAATAGGTCCAAGCATGAGCCCGTTTTACTTTTAATTTTAGGTTCTAGGATCCCTTATTCAGAGAACGGGGCTACTTTGGCGTTATGTCAAATTTTTGAACCTCACCGGCACCAAATATTTTTGGGAGGAGACTATATAAGTCCTATTGGCGCCTAACATTTCCGAAAGATATGCGGCTGCTATGAATTTACTGGTCCTAATAAACTAAAGCGCTATTTTCGTTTGTCTCGGTTGAAAAATACAATCAAACTGTTCTTCACCAAAATTAGCTCAAATCTCAGTGGAATTTGTCGAAGGTTCTTTAGTTTGCCCCCCCCCAAACACACACAAAATGACACATTTTCTACAGTGCAAACAAACAAACAGAAAGATATGGTGTTTGTATGTCTATACATTATCATACAGTCTGCATGTTTTCAAAGCAACTGTGCTTCTTTCTCATTGTTTAAGGTGTAAAATGATTCGATTTTTTGAATTTTAAACGCGAAAATTTGCATAATTCACGAAGAAATTTCTCTCTCTATCTCTCTCAACAAAGAGAAAAGAATGCCAAGATTTTCGAAAAAAAGAGAAAATTATTATTTTTGTTAAAAATACCGGCAAAGTGATAAATATTTGTACATACAAAACGCAAAAATTTAAGTAAATTTGAAAAATCGTGTTTGAACAAAATTGTATTTTTTGAGGATTTTAAGCTGATTTTAAGATCGGATTTCAAAAAATTCTTATGCCATCTGATTCAGCGGAAAATTGTCCCATAAATTTGGAAACATATTCTAAATTTCAACAAAAATTAATTTTATAACAAAGCGAAACAAAACTGATTTAAATGAAATAATCGCCGTTATTATCGATGACCTTCTTCCACTTTTCGCGCTTTGACCAAATTCCGTCCGTTGGTCGGTTTCAATCTAAGTTGTCGAGCGCCGCCCTGATCTCGTCCATTTTGGTGGAGCTCCTACCACGGACTAACTGATCTATCGAACGGAACATATGGTAATTGGATAAGACAATGTCCGAATTATATTGTGGTTGATTGATTTTAGTCCAGCTTAATTGGTCGATTTTTTTTTGATACAAACCATATACCATAAATACCATAAATACCATAAAATTTGGCATTGCCCTCATGAATGACTTTAATGACGATTTTCAACACTTTCTCGTCAAATTCAATCAAAGGCCAAAAGTGATTTTTAAAGAATTCAAGTCGAATTTTAATGTACATATGGTTTGGATCGGATCCGTTACGATATATCTGCACGATTACGATCGATGTGTAAACATGGATGTCATTTTTCTTTCTTGCTTCTCAGTCCGGATTAAAACTTCTGACCTCATTTTTAACTAGTCGGTCCATTTACAGACAAGTTGCAGATGATCGTATAAATGTTTTTGGTCTCATTCATTGGGTTAGCTCTAAACTAGAACTGCTCAAAGTCTAAATAATGCATTTTTTGGCGCCGCCTCAACATGATTTAAACGAGCATATCTTTTGACACTTAATCCAACTATTAATATCTTAAAATTACCGCAAGAAAACGAACTTTCAAATGAGGCATAATACTTCTACGAACTTGCTTCGAACGACTGAAAAAACAATGTTTCCAAATTTATGGATTCCAATCACATCTGTCCAACCCAAATTATAGGAGAAGAGATTACGCATTAGGTAGCGATTTTCTGGGTGTGGGGAGTGCGCAAAAGTTTTCGAGATTTTACACAGAGGGCGCAAAATTTAGGATATTTGCAAAAAAAATAAAACGGAGCCTGCAAAGAAGGGAAGAGGATAACGCAAAAATTTCAAAAATGTTTCAAAAAATTTTTTTGATCCTTGCCCTTTAGAAAATTTTTTTTATTTTTGAGGGGAATGGCAACATTTTGTTCGGGGATTGGACAGGTATGATCCTAATCGAGTTATGGAATCCCAAACATAATACCAATTTTTCAATTTATTCAAATTTAAAAAATTCAAAACAAATTTCACTTAAAATTATTCTAAAAAGCATTTAAAATTCTTAATTAATTTTGAATTGAGATTCTCAATCATCTTCACTCTCATTATACGCAATGAAATTTGAATAACTTCCCTGTGAAAATTTCCCCCAATTTTTCCATATTCTCATTTTCAATGCATTGAGATTTTGAGATTATTACTTAATAAAATCATTAGATTTATAAAGCTGATAATTTTTGAGAATTTTGAGGGGAAAAAAGTAAAATAATATTGAAAATCTGAAGAAAATGAAAGGAATTTTGAGATAAAATCAAATTTAAATAAAATTAATTTTTAGAAAATTAATTCCAGTCATTGAACTCTAAATTACATTCAAAAAAGGGTTCTTGTGGGTTATCAAACCCCAAAAAAAAATTTCTAAGCTTAAAATCTATGCCTAAAGCCAAAGTAAAACATATGCTAAGCCTAGGTCTAATTGCCTGAGCGTAAGGCTTAGCCTTTGTAAGCTCAATTGATTGAAAAAAACCGATAAATTTTGGGGAGTCCCATAACCCACAAGAAACAAAAAAATTATTGAACACTTGAAGGTCTGTGTCACACATTGTTATCCCGTAATGGATCATATAATCGCCGTTTATATTGTTTTCTGTTTTCCGCTAATTGTTTCAATTATCCTAAAAAAATTATTATTGAAAAACGAAAATCGAAAAATCCTTTGAAAAATTTAAGTTCAATAAAAAATAAATTTTACTTTAAGAATTTCACTATCGTGCTATCGTGAAAATAACAAAAAAATGCAATAAAATACCGCAAAAAATGTTTGCACATATATTATTTAATATTTTTATTTTTTTATTTAATATTTGCACAAATATTATTTATTATATACAAAAATTAGTGTTTTTATGAATTATCAAACCTCATCAGATCCAATTATGCCAGAATGCACCAATAAAACGGTTTGAATTATTTTTGTCATAACTTCTTTATTTCTTAACCAAATTTCAAAATTCCTTATCCATTCGATTTACAAGATCCTGATCTTTCATTTGGTATCAAACTTGTCAATATTGGTCCCGTTTTTGAGAACTGAAATAATTTAAACTTTTTGTTCAATTTTTCATGACTCAATTTACCACACCAAATTTTGTTTTTGTTATAACTTTTTAATTTCCGGATCAATTTCCAAAATTTCTTATTTTATCAGATTCATAAAGTCCTGAGATTTCTTTCGGTACCAAACATGTCAAAATCAGTCACGATTTTGAAATTTGATAAGCCTTTGAAATTTGGAGTCATTTTTCAAATGTATGTATACACATTTAACATGGATTTTGATGGAAAAGACAATCGACTTTGACAAGTTTGATACCAAATAAAAGCTCAGGACCTTATGAATCCGAAAAAATAAGGATTTTTGGAAATTCGATTTTGGAAATTAAAAAGTTATTACATTTTAAATCGTCTCAATCCACAAAAATCGTTGTAAATTTTATACTAAATTTTTGTCTAAAAAATTGCAAAATATTGAAAAATGAGGAAAATAATAAAATTAATTTTAACAATAAAAGTAAAAGTAAAATAGTTACAAAATGAAATAAAATTTAAAAAAAGTAAATTTACAAATTATATTTTTTGGGTTGGTGCGAAAAGTCTTTCGACAAAAATGCCTCAAAATACATTGAAATTTGTTGAAACTTTCCGGACGAGCCAAAAAATATTATTCGGAAATTATCGGATCAAAATTTATCCTGAAAAATCAATTCATCTAACGATTTATAAGTAATAAATATTGGATTGGATTGTATAATAGAAAATGATGAATAAAAAATTTGGGAGAAAATTTCTAATTTCTAAACAAAAATGGCATTGAGAAATATATTCAATTGAATGGATTTTTTGAACATTGGTTTATTCGGATTTGACGATCGATCCAAAAAGTTCTGTTTAATCCGATGGATGACTGAATCAATTTGAAAAAGTTATTTAAGAAAAATTCGTCACGTGGGCGACGAAAAGCGCGGAGAGCATGAACAGCGGCGAGAGGATCATCATCGATGCGCTCTGAAATTGTTTTAAATAAATTTGAGGCCGAGTTTGGACTTGAATTAGGGACTCTGAGGCTCCGACAGCGTCTAGACTTGGGTTTAAGCTTTAGGACACACACAACATTGCTGTATGTGGGAGCCAAATTACAGAAAGGTCTTATCTAGGACGCAGCTTTGACGATGGATCGCCATTTGCAGATTAACTTTTTGAAAATCAATAAGTTATTTAAAAAAAAATTAATTTTAAGCATTGGATTCAGAATTTATTCCTTTACCGATTAATTTTTAAATTATATTTCTAAATAAGTTGGAAAAAAAATTACAGCTAAAAAAGTAAATTCACTCAAAAAATTTCCAAAAAATTATAAATAACCTTACTTTTTTGACTGTAACATTTTTTCCAAGTTAGTTAGAGATTTGATTTAAAAGGTATTGGATCAAGAATTAAATTCTGAATGCAATGGCTAAAATTAATTTTCTTAAAATTAACTTATTGGTTTTCAAAAAGTTAATGAAAGTTGAAAATCCCCAAATGTCGATGTGCCGAAAAGTCTTTCGACAAATTTCAACGAATTTTCTGAAATTTTTGTCGAAAAATTTTTCTCTTAAATTTTTATTAGACTTGCCCACTTTTTTAAAATTAAGTCACGTCTTTTGGACTTACTTAAGTTACGTAATAAGTAAAAATTTTTTCTGAACGTTTAAGATTAAGATGGTTAATACAGAAAATAGTAAAACTCACATTACACAAATCGCCCTTACAGCAATTGTACCAGTACTCGAGTGGGCCGATTTTTTCACTCTTTTTCGATTCGCTTTTCTAAAAGTTTAACAATTCTTCAAATTGTTATGAATAATGGAAGTATTTTAATTTTAAGATTATAGGTATAAAATGTGTGCGTTTTAGAACATTCGTAAAATGATCCTTTCTAAAATCACTATCAGGAGAGGCAAAAGAAAGGAGGAAGTGGGAGAGGGGAAGGAGGGCGGGAGGGGAAGAGGGAAGAGCGAGGAGGAGTGAGAAAGACGGGGGGGGAGGAGTAAGAAGGACGGGATGGGAAGTGGAAAGATGGAGAGGATGAGGAAAAAGGACAAGGAGGGAGTAGAAAAGTTTACGCATGGTCTTGAAGAAAGGGGGAAAAGAGAAGTAAAAATTGACCTGAGTTTTCTATAGCTCTCTTTTCCCATTTTTAGATGAACATTAGGTGGTTCAGTAAGAAAAATACGATGACTAGGCTTTGCATGAATCAAATCAGCCATTGCGTATCCAACGAACCAACCATATTTAATATAGATAAAGAGCCCTAACTTTTTAAATGTAGTTAAAGGGCCCTAGATTTTTGTACAAGCCGCAGGCGATAGAACACCTTTAAAACGATTTCAAGATTGATGGGGTTGGGGAGTTTTTCCGTGTCATGATGAGGATTGGTTAGGAAGATGGACCTTCGTGTACCAATCTCACACCATGCAAAAACCCGTCAGAACTTACCGAACAGGACACAACAAGCTCCTTGCCGATTGTGGACTCGAATGGCTTAATGTAATCCTTAAGGTCCGCCTCACATCCGTGCATTTCCAACGAGACGTTCTTTATCGGATTATTGATACTGCCACCGAACGCGATACAGTACGTGTCGTCATTGCGACACTCATGTGAATTCGAATTGCTGCCTTCTTCGGTGATCTCGTAGTAACATTTGAGTGAATGTGCCGAGCCGACTAGACCCAACAACAAAATCACAGCCAAAAAGGTAAATGGAGCCGGAGTCATTTTAGTGCAATGGAATAAGTAAAATTAATAGCGTTTCTGAAAAAAGTTTACCAAAATTTGAAAAAAATCGATAAATTAACATTATGTTTAATAATAAAGTATCTACCGAAACGCTTTTGAAGGTTAAGTTATAATTTTTGAGCTAACCCGTAAAGTCTCACGACAAAAATGCCCCAAAATACATAGGAATTTGTCGAAGGACTTTTCAAACAGTAGAATAAAAAGTAAAAAAGTAATTTTACTATTTCAATTGTAACTTTTTATAAATTCAGTTACAAAATTATTGAGAAGAAAATTCTAAATCAAATAGAATAAAGTGTTTTCCCAAGCAATTATTTAGAACCTCGAAAATCTGGCCAAAATTGAGTAAAATTAGCGCAAATGTCTATGGGAAAAAATTTGAAAAAAAATTTTTAAACCAAAATACACAAAGTAAAAAATATCACAAAACACTTTTTGTAGAATTTATTGAAATAATAAAGAAAAATAACATAAAACCGAAAAAAGAAAAAAAACGAAATCGAAAGAGAAAGTAAAAGAGAACATAACAAATTAATGGAGAAAAATATATGTGAAAATACACTTGCGCTCAAAAGTTAGCGAACGACTACATAATTTTTAGTATTTTGTCGATAATTTTTTTTAAATAACTTTAATTAAAATCTGTTTAGCCTATCTTGTAGAGTATTAAATTCTCTACAAAAGCTGTCTTATAGGTTTTTTTATTTCATTATTACTTGTCATAAAAATGTTTAACTTCAAAAGAGGTTTAAAATTTTGTCGCTCAAAAGTTAGCGAACGCCAATAATTACTCATAAAAAATAACCATTTATCAAAAATTCAACAAATTTTATAAATATGAATAGATAACAATTTAGTAATTAATTGCATATCCTTTAGAATTAATAACATCTTGGCACCTTTTAGGCATGGATTTGACTAGATTTTCAAGAGACTCTTTTTTCATTAGACCCCACTGTTGATGTACGGCATTGAACAGGTCATCAGGTTTTGTATATTTATAACCACCCAAAGCCCTTTCCATTTGATTCCATAGATTTTCTATTGGATTAAGGTCTGGACTTTGAGCCGGCCAAGACAAAACCTTGACATTGTTGTCATTAAGCCACTTTTTTACTAATTTTGAAGTATGTTTGGGGTCGTTATCATGTTGATACACCCAATTTTGAGGCATGTTTTGAATGGAAAACGGTAACATTTGGTTTTGTAAAATATCCCTATATTGAAACTGATCCATACGATCGTGAATGCGATGTATAGGACCAACTCCAAAATAGGAAAAACATCCCCAAATCATAATATTACCGCCTCCAAACTTAACAGTACCCTTGGTGTAACGAGGATTGAGTCTCTTGTTAATTGGTCGCCTCACATAACCTCGGCCATCATTACAACATAAATTAAATTTACTTTCATCCGACCAGAGCACTTTTTTCCAATCATCCACAGTCCATAAACGATGTTCGGTGGCAAACTTCAAACGAGCTTTGATGTGACGAGGGCAAAGGAAAGGCTTTTTAGCTGGTCTGCGACCATAGAGACCGGCTTCAGTTAAACGACGTTTTACTGTACTGACACTGATGTTTTCCATATTCACTTCTCGTTGAATTTCCGGAGCTGTGAGAAAAGGATCAGCCAGCGACTTTCGGACAATTTTACGATCACTTATAAAGTGTTTATTTAATATTAAAAACAAAAAAATTGGAAGAAAAATTTGACTACCTTGCGGTTGTACATCTTGGACGACCATCTTTCTTGAATTTTTTTGGTTTTGTCGACGAACCATAGATTTTCCAAACTCCGTTTTTAGATATTTTCACATGACTAGCTATTTGAGAAAATGACATTTTTTCTTCATCGTAAAGGCGTACGATCAATGACTCCAAACGTTTATCACAATGCGGGCGAACCATAACTTTTTTTTGAATGAAAAAAAAATATTTTTGAGGAACATTTCGATCATTTGTCGATCATTTGCTTGGCGTTCGCTAACTTTTGAGCGACAAAATTTTAAACCTCTTTTGAAGTTAAACATTTTTATGACAAGGAATAATGAAATAAAAAAACCTATAAGACAGCTTTTGTAGAGAATTTAATACTCTACAAGATAGGCTAAACAGATTTTAATTAAAGTTATTTAAAAAAAAATTATCGACAAAATACTAAAAATTATGTAGTCGTTCGCTAACTTTTGAGCGCAAGTGTATAATGTCATAACTTTTTTATTCCCCCCCCCTCCTTTTTGAAATTTAGAGTCCCCCCCCCCCTTTTGAAATTTAGAATCATTTTTTAAATATATAGATATTTAACCTAGATTTTGATGGACAAAACTCAATTCAACCCAGTGATTGAGCCTATTTTGGGTCCTGGATTATTCTAGATTAGTCCATGGATAATAAAAGCTAAACCAATTGTTGAGCTCATAATTTCACAAAATCCGTAAAATCTTAGCAAAGTTCATACGGATAAAATTAACTACAATTTTAGCCCATTTTCGAGGCTTTAAAAAATGACTTCAAAATTCAATGGTTCACCAAATTTCGAAATCGCAACCGACTTTGACAAGTTTGGTACCAAATGAAAGCTCATGACCTTATGAATCCAAAAAATAAGGATTTTTGAAAATTCGATTTTGGAAGTTACAAAGTTATAAAAAAACAATTCGGACACTAAATTTATGTGACAATTTAATCGAAAATTTACGTCAAATCGAAAATTTTTTTTGTTATTTTCGTTAAAAATTGAGAAAATTTTTCTTATAAAATTATAAAACGATACAAAATTAATCAAAAATTTGAGGTAAACAAGTAAAAAGTAAGAAATGTAAAAGTAAACGTAATAGTAAAGTATTGAAAGTAGGTATTATTAGGTAAACAAAAAGTGATTGTGATTTAACCAAAATCAAAAACATATAATTTTTTCTCTTTTTTTCTCTCTCTCTTTCTTCTAACCTATTCCCTCTCTCTCTTCTCGCAATCAATCAGATAGGTTCATGAAGGGTTGGAATATTAGAATAAACACCTTTTCCTTTTCATCCCACCCGAGTTGAATAGGAGAAATAAATAGAATGGTGGAAAAAATGCGTTTATTTTAAATTTCAATTTTACATTTCAAAACTTAAATTTTTCCTTTTTTTACAACCACAAAATTTTGTCATTTTGTGATGTATTTATCTCCAGTGTTCAGTTCCCATGCCTTCATTGTTTTTCCGATTGTGTTCATCGTTCCATTTCTCATCTTTCCTTGACTTTTCTCTTTACTCAAATTTTCTGGCAATCTTCATTATCACATCGACCGCTCCCTGCCTCTGCCCGGCTGTGTTCTTCGGTTCTATTTTGCCTTATGACGATGTTTGTCTGTCCTATTTTGTTTTTTCTCTCCTGTACTATCCCACCTTGTGCTATGCTGTGCTGTATCTTTGCTTTTCTGCTCTATTCAGCACACTTCTCTCTCGTGCTGCGCTTGTCACGGTCCTTTCTGCTTTGTTCTCTTTTCTCTCGTGGTGTAATTGTCTTTCTCTCATGTGCCATGTTTCTCTCTCTCCCTATCTCTGTTTCTCTGCTCTCTCTTTTTTTCTTTCCCATTCTGTTCTCTTACCTTCTCCCCCTCATTTCTCTTCCATCCTTTCTTTCTCTTTCTCTCATCCTATTCCCTCTCTCTTTCTCTTTTCCCCATCTTGTTTTCTTTCTCTTCCTCTCTTATTTTCCATTCTTCTCTCTCTCCTATTCCCTCATCTTGTTCCCTATCTCTCCCTCTCTCTCTTTCCCTATCTCTTCTCTTCCATCCTCTTTTTCTCTCTCATCCCCTCCTCTCTATGTTTCCTCTCTTTTGTTTCTCTACCATTTTTCTCTCTCCATTTTGTTCGGCTTTGTTTTTCCCTCCATTTTTATTTATTTTTTCAAAAGAAATGACATAGGACAGTCCAAAAAGAGTGTTCTCTAATATATTTTTTCAATCTTATTATTATCGCATTTTGATGCATAATTAAATGAGCTTTTACACCGGTTAAATTCCCCGAAAATTCCATCTATAAAATCGCTTCAAAATACATTCGAATTTGTTGAGAGACTTCTCGAACCATTTAAATATATTTGTGTATGTATTTGTATGTATGTGTGTGTAAACGTGTGTAAATGTATGTGTTTGTGTGTGTTTTTTTCAAAAAATTTTACACTATGAAATTGCGAAATTTTCTTTTCATTTTTTTTAGTAAGCAGGCATTAAATTGCAAAAGTTTTAGCATTTTTTTGTATATACAAAACGCCAAACGTCAAATTTAACAAATTTAATTAAATTTTATCGATTTAAACTTGATTACTTTACAATTTAAATTGTAAATTTTTTGAGTTATTAAAAAATATACTTTTAAAGTATTGGAACCCTTGGCTTCATAAATAGAGTCTTAAAGTTAAGGATAAGAAGATCATTTTGTAGAAAATTTTTCGCTTTACAAAATGAGCTTAGCCATTTCTATTTTGTATTAAAAATGTATTTGCTATGAAAAAAGATTAATTAAAAGCATTTATAAAACTAAAAAAGTTGAAAATTAAATGATGTCATTTTTAATAAATATTTTTAAAAATTGGATTAATTCGTTATAGAACATATACACATCTTACAGAGGAGAAAATTCTCCACGAAATAGCTATTTGAATCAAGTCAAAAGATCCATTGGAAATTTTTTATAGGCCAAAAATCAAAAAGCCATCGATTTCAATGATTTGTCCATAAGTTTAAGTATATTTTCGTATAAATTTTTCCAAAAGAACAAATTATTCATCAAGTGGAAAATTTAAAAAAAATATTTATCACAAAAACATTCGCAAGAGAAAATTATTCATTGAAATGATTCACAAAAATTTTATTTTCGAAAATAAAAATTACATAATTTAATAAAGAAACAATAATATTTTTGTATTACAAATTCGGGCGAGTATTTGAAGGCTCAAAAAACACTTTATTAAAAATTTGGGTCATAGGATTCGGGACTTTTTTTTATCCGATACTTTTTAAATAAACCTTCTGAGAAAAAAGTAATTTTACTATTTCAATTGTAACTTTTTATAAATTCAGTTACAAAATTATTGAGAAGAAAATTCTAAATCAAATAGAATAAAGTGTTTTCCCAAGCAATTATTTAGAACCTCGAAAATCTGGCCAAAATTGAGTAAAATTAGCGCAAATGTCTATGGGAAAAAATTTGAAAAAAAATTTTTAAACCAAAATACACAAAGTAAAAAATATCACAAAACACTTTTTGTAGAATTTATTGAAATAATAAAGAAAAATAACATAAAACCGAAAAAAGAAAAAAAACGAAATCGAAAGAGAAAGTAAAAGAGAACATAACAAATTAATGGAGAAAAATATATGTGAAAATACACTTGCGCTCAAAAGTTAGCGAACGACTACATAATTTTTAGTATTTTGTCGATAATTTTTTTTTAAATAACTTTAATTAAAATCTGTTTAGCCTATCTTGTAGAGTATTAAATTCTCTACAAAAGCTGTCTTATAGGTTTTTTTATTTCATTATTACTTGTCATAAAAATGTTTAACTTCAAAAGAGGTTTAAAATTTTGTCGCTCAAAAGTTAGCGAACGCCAATAATTACTCATAAAAAATAACCATTTATCAAAAATTCAACAAATTTTATAAATATGAATAGATAACAATTTAGTAATTAATTGCATATCCTTTAGAATTAATAACATCTTGGCACCTTTTAGGCATGGATTTGACTAGATTTTCAAGAGACTCTTTTTTCATTAGACCCCACTGTTGATGTACGGCATTGAACAGGTCATCAGGTTTTGTATATTTATAACCACCCAAAGCCCTTTCCATTTGATTCCATAGATTTTCTATTGGATTAAGGTCTGGACTTTGAGCCGGCCAAGACAAAACCTTGACATTGTTGTCATTAAGCCACTTTTTTACTAATTTTGAAGTATGTTTGGGGTCGTTATCATGTTGATACACCCAATTTTGAGGCATGTTTTGAATGGAAAACGGTAACATTTGGTTTTGTAAAATATCCCTATATTGAAACTGATCCATACGATCGTGAATGCGATGTATAGGACCAACTCCAAAATAGGAAAAACATCCCCAAATCATAATATTACCGCCTCCAAACTTAACAGTACCCTTGGTGTAACGAGGATTGAGTCTCTTGTTAATTGGTCGCCTCACATAACCTCGGCCATCATTACAACATAAATTAAATTTACTTTCATCCGACCAGAGCACTTTTTTCCAATCATCCACAGTCCATAAACGATGTTCGGTGGCAAACTTCAAACGAGCTTTGATGTGACGAGGGCAAAGGAAAGGCTTTTTAGCTGGTCTGCGACCATAGAGACCGGCTTCAGTTAAACGACGTTTTACTGTACTGACACTGATGTTTTCCATATTCACTTCTCGTTGAATTTCCGGAGCTGTGAGAAAAGGATCAGCCAGCGACTTTCGGACAATTTTACGATCACTTATAAAGTGTTTATTTAATATTAAAAACAAAAAAATTGGAAGAAAAATTTGACTACCTTGCGGTTGTACATCTTGGACGACCATCTTTCTTGAATTTTTTTGGTTTTGTCGACGAACCATAGATTTTCCAAACTCCGTTTTTAGATATTTTCACATGACTAGCTATTTGAGAAAATGACATTTTTTCTTCATCGTAAAGGCGTACGATCAATGACTCCAAACGTTTATCACAATGCGGGCGAACCATAACTTTTTTTTGAATGAAAAAAAAATATTTTTGAGGAACATTTCGATCATTTGTCGATCATTTGCTTGGCGTTCGCTAACTTTTGAGCGACAAAATTTTAAACCTCTTTTGAAGTTAAACATTTTTATGACAAGGAATAATGAAATAAAAAAACCTATAAGACAGCTTTTGTAGAGAATTTAATATTCTACAAGATAGGCTAAACAGATTTTAATTAAAGTTATTTAAAAAAAATTATCGACAAAATACTAAAAATTATGTAGTCGTTCGCTAACTTTTGAGCGCAAGTGTATAATGTCATAACTTTTTTATTCCCCCCTCCTTTTTGAAATTTAGAGTCCCCCCCTTTTGAAATTTAGAATCATTTTTTAAATATATAGATATTTAACCTAGATTTTGATGGACAAAACTCAATTCAACCCAGTGATTGAGCCTATTTTGGGTCCTGGATTATTCTAGATTAGTCCATGGATAATAAAAGCTAAACCAATTGTTGAGCTCATAATTTCACAAAATCCGTAAAATCTTAGCAAAGTTCATACGGATAAAATTAACTACAATTTTAGCCCATTTTCGAGGCTTTAAAAAATGACTTCAAAATTCAATGGTTCACCAAATTTCGAAATCGCAACCGACTTTGACAAGTTTGGTACCAAATGAAAGCTCATGACCTTATGAATCCAAAAAATAAGGATTTTTGAAAATTCGATTTTGGAAGTTACAAAGTTATAAAAAAACAATTCGGACACTAAATTTATGTGACAATTTAATCGAAAATTTACGTCAAATCGAAAATTTTTTTTGTTATTTTCGTTAAAAATTGAGAAAATTTTTCTTATAAAATTATAAAACGATACAAAATTAATCAAAAATTTGAGGTAAACAAGTAAAAAGTAAGAAATGTAAAAGTAAACGTAATAGTAAAGTATTGAAAGTAGGTATTATTAGGTAAACAAAAAGTGATTGTGATTTAACCAAAATCAAAAACATATAATTTTTCTCTTTTTTTCTCTCTCTCTCTTTCTTCTAACCTATTCCCTCTCTCTCTTCTCGCAATCAATCAGATAGGTTCATGAAGGGTTGGAATATTAGAATAAACACCTTTTCCTTTTCATCCCACCCGAGTTGAATAGGAGAAATAAATAGAATGGTGGAAAAAATGCGTTTATTTTAAATTTCAATTTTACATTTCAAAACTTAAATTTTTCCTTTTTTACAACCACAAAATTTTGTCATTTTGTGATGTATTTATCTCCAGTGTTCAGTTCCCATGCCTTCATTGTTTTTCCGATTGTGTTCATCGTTCCATTTCTCATCTTTCCTTGACTTTTCTCTTTACTCAAATTTTCTGGCAATCTTCATTATCACATCGACCGCTCCCTGCCTCTGCCCGGCTGTGTTCTTCGGTTCTATTTTGCCTTATGACGATGTTTGTCTGTCCTATTTTGTTTTTTCTCTCCTGTACTATCCCACCTTGTGCTATGCTGTGCTGTATCTTTGCTTTTCTGCTCTATTCAGCACACTTCTCTCTCGTGCTGCGCTTGTCACGGTCCTTTCTGCTTTGTTCTCTTTTCTCTCGTGGTGTAATTGTCTTTCTCTCATGTGCCATGTTTCTCTCTCTCCCTATCTCTGTTTCTCTGCTCTCTCTTTTTTCTTTCCCATTCTGTTCTCTTACCTTCTCCCCCTCATTTCTCTTCCATCCTTTCTTTCTCTTTCTCTCATCCTATTCCCTCTCTCTTTCTCTTTTCCCCATCTTGTTTTCTTTCTCTTCCTCTCTTATTTTCCATTCTTCTCTCTCTCCTATTCCCTCATCTTGTTCCCTATCTCTCCCTCTCTCTCTTTCCCTATCTCTTCTCTTCCATCCTCTTTTTCTCTCTCATCCCCTCCTCTCTATGTTTCCTCTCTCTTGTTTCTCTACCATTTTTCTCTCTCCATTTTGTTCGGCTTTGTTTTTCCCTCCATTTTTATTTATTTTTTCAAAAGAAATGACATAGGACAGTCCAAAAAGAGTGTTCTCTAATATATTTTTTCAATCTTATTATTATCGCATTTTGATGCATAATTAAATGAGCTTTTACACCGGTTAAATTCCCCGAAAATTCCATCTATAAAATCGCTTCAAAATATTAGGTCTAAAAGTTAATTTCCGCGTTTTTTTTGTTGTTGATATTTTGCCAAAATAAAATTATTTTTATATAACGAATTTTATGTTGTAATGTTCTCTGTATTATCAGCTTTCTATCAGTATATGACTTTCACTGTATAACATTATAAACATGTGTTATTTTTAATTTAGAAGATGTCAACTTTTGTGCCGGAAAAACGTCATTTGCGGGAAGTTCTCTTATTCATGTTTAACTGGAAGAAAAGTGCCGCCGATTCTTACAAAATGATTGTTGAAGTTTATGGCGAAAATACGATCACTGCCAGAGCCTGTCAAAAGTGGTTTAAGAGGTTCAGAGAAGGCGATTTTGACCTAAGCAATAAAGACCGCGGTAGACCACTGAAGCAGTTTGAAGACGATGAACTGCAAGCCTTACTTGATGAAATGATGCTCAAACGCAAAAACAACTAGCTGACGCGTTAGGTGTGAGTCCACAAACAATTTCGAATCGCTTGCATGACATGGGCAAGATTCAGAAGGAAGAACGATGAGTTCCATATGAATCGATCGAAAAACAACGTGCGAACTTTTGCTTGAACGGCATCATTCATGCATCGAATCATCACTGGTGATGAGAAGTGGATCTATTTCGATAATCCAAAACGAAAGAAATCATTGACAGACCCAGGAAAGACGCCAAAATTGACTCCCAAGCCCAACATCCATGGAAAAAAGGTGCTGTTCTGCATATGGTGGGATCAGAAGGGTATTTTGTATTATGAACTTCTCAAACCTGGCGAAACTGTTACGGCGGCTCGTTATAAAGAGCAATTAATCAATTTGAACAGAGAAGTTGCCACCAAACGACCAGAATGGACCAAAAGACACGAGTGCATCACGACAACGCCAGACCTCATGTTGCAAAATCGGTAAAAAATGCCATAAAAGAACTGAAATGGGAAATCTTTTCCCACCCGCCGTACTCTCCGGACATCGCCCCGTCGGATTATCACCTTTTCCGGTCAATGGCTCATGGTCAAGCGGAGCAGCGCTTTCAAGATCGTCAAGACGTCAAAAAATGACTTGATGAATGGATAGCGGCCAAACCAGAAAAATTTTATTATGATGGAATCCATAAATTGCCCAAACTCTGGGAAAATGTTGTTATTAATGACGGAAATTATTTTGAATAAAAGTTTTGTTTAAGTTTTTCTAGTTTCATGTAGTTTAAAAAGCGTAAAAAAACGCGGAAATTAACTTTTAGACCTAATACATTCGAATTTGTTGAGAGACTTCTCGAACCATTTAAATATATTTGTGTATGTATTTGTATGTATGTGTGTGTAAACGTGTGTAAATGTATGTGTTTGTGTGTGTTTTTTTCAAAAAATTTTACACTATGAAATTGCGAAATTTTCTTTTCATTTTTTTTAGTAAGCAGGCATTAAATTGCAAAAGTTTTAGCATTTTTTTGTATATACAAAACGCCAAACGTCAAATTTAACAAATTTAATTAAATTTTATCGATTTAAACTTGATTACTTTACAATTTAAATTGTAAATTTTTTGAGTTATTAAAAAATATACTTTTAAAGTATTGGAACCCTTGGCTTCATAAATAGAGTCTTAAAGTTAAGGATAAGAAGATCATTTTGTAGAAAATTTTTCGCTTTACAAAATGAGCTTAGCCATTTCTATTTTGTATTAAAAATGTATTTGCTATGAAAAAAGATTAATTAAAAGCATTTATAAAACTAAAAAAGTTGAAAATTAAATGATGTCATTTTTAATAAATATTTTTAAAAATTGGATTAATTCGTTATAGAACATATACACATCTTACAGAGGAGAAAATTCTCCACGAAATAGCTATTTGAATCAAGTCAAAAGATCCATTGGAAATTTTTTATAGGCCAAAAATCAAAAAGCCATCGATTTCAATGATTTGTCCATAAGTTTAAGTATATTTTCGTATAAATTTTTCCAAAAGAACAAATTATTCATCAAGTGGAAAATTTAAAAAAAAATATTTATCACAAAAACATTCGCAAGAGAAAATTATTCATTGAAATGATTCACAAAAATTTTATTTTCGAAAATAAAAATTACATAATTTAATAAAGAAACAATAATATTTTTGTATTACAAATTCGGGCGAGTATTTGAAGGCTCAAAAAACACTTTATTAAAAATTTGGGTCATAGGATTCGGGACTTTTTTTTATCCGATACTTTTTAAATAAACCTTCTGAGTAACTATTAAAAAAAATTACAATTTAAAGCGTAAAGTCACTTTTTGTAAGGTTTTTCTGTAAGAACACCTTAAAATACATAGAATTTGACCAAATTTTTGGAGATAATAAAATAAATTTTTAGAAATTTTCCATTTTCCATTCATTTTTCTATTCATTACTTTTTAAATAAAGTTTTTAGTTAACTATTTAAAAAAGTTACTGTAAAGTTACTTTTTATTGGGTTAGCACGAAAAGTCTTTTCGACAAATTTCATTGAATTTTAAGACATTTTTGTCGAAAAACTTTCCGGGCAACCAAATAAAAACTAATTTTGTTTTTTTATTGTAACTTTTTCAAATAGTAACTTAAAAACATGGTTTTAAAAAGTAATCGATAGAATTAAGTCCTTAATCTAATAACTATACTGGTTAACTTCAATAAATTTTTTAAAATCCTTAAAATTTTGGTCAAATTTATGTGTTAGAAATTTTTTACTCGAATATCCGCTATTGACGCTTTTTTTGATTCACCAACAGCACTCCAGGCGGTGGAATTGGCTAGTGGGATCGTGTATTTCGCACGGCCGGTCGCCAATCGATTCGTGGATTTTGGCATCGATCCTCGGCGAGGACCTATTTTTAAAGAAAATCTTCCTTAAAACATAAAATTTTATGACCTCAATTTCGAGGCGTATAACCCGCATCGGATTGAGCTAACATCCATATGGTCCTAACAAAAGCCTAAACTTTTTCAAGTAATTGTAATAAACTAAATAGTCCAAAAAATTTTTCCAATGTCAGGGGAATATTAATGAATACTTTTACTGCAAAATTAACAACAATTTTAAACATAAAAATAATAAAAAGTTTTTTTATTTATTTATTTATTCAATGTCCTAATATGGAAAATTCTATAAATTCTTTATCTAGCTCAAAAAATATTTTGACAAAAATACATCAAAATACATTGAAATTTATCGAAGTACTTTTTATTCGATTTAAGACCGGAATTTGTTTTTGCTATAACCTTTTTTCAATAGTTTAACCAAATATTAAAATTTTATATTTTTTATAGTCAATAATTTATCCTATCATTTAATACCAATCTTGGCAATTATAACTGTAATTTACAAATTTTGTAAGCATTTGAACTTTTAGAGTAATTTTTAGGGGACTCAAATAAATATTTCCTAATTGTTTTTGGCAATAACTTTTTTATTTCTCTATCAAATTTTAAAATTTACAAGATCCTGAGCCTTCATTTGACACCTAGCTTGTCAATGCTGGTTCCAATTTAAAAATTTTGTAAGCGCTCAAAATAGGTCAATTTTTTCAAAATGAAAACTTTTATATAAAAATGTTGGAAATGTGAAATAAATTTTATTCGAATAAAAGTTTTTCTTTAAAATGTTTTGTGCATTCCATTAACAATTTGTTAAATTTTTAACAAATAAGAGTATGAAAATAAAATGTAAGTAAAATGAATGTAAAACTTACTAAATTAATTTACTTTTTTCTCACATTATTTTTATACATTTCTATTGAATTTGAAATATTTTTAAGAATTTTTTTCATTTTAATTTTAATTTACATATATTTTTAGGGACTGGAAGTATTTTGTTGGTTATTTGTTGATCCCGTTAAATGACATGAGTTTGGTTTCGCTCCAAAAAACAAATCTACAATCCTCTTATCCTTTCTTATTAAGACAATAATATTTTCAGAGATATTTAGTCACATTTTCAAAGTCGTTCTTATTTATTTTGGCCTTTTTTATTTTTCTAATAGCTTTTAAAATTTTTCCTGTATTTAATAGCCAAGAATTTACTCTGTCAGTTGTCACAAAGCTTGTCCGTATTAGCACCAATTTGGAAATTTAATAATCAATTAAAGTTGTTAAATCAATTTTCAATGTCTCAATTTAGCCTTATTTGACATCTCAAAATTTTTTTGGCAATAACTTTTTTATTTCTCTATCAAATTTAAATTTTTTTTTATATTCAATAGCCAAAAATCTATTCTATTATTTGATATTATGCTTGTCAATTTAAGCTCAGTTCTAAAAATTTTGTAAGCTTTTGAACATTTTAAGTTATTTTTCATTGGCTCAATCAGGCTTCATTCAATGTCCTCATTTTCATTTTTCCATAACTTTTTTATTTCTAAGCCAAATTTCAAAATTCCTTTTTATTCGATTTCCGTGCCTTTAAATGATAGCAAGCTTGCCAATATTGGCTCCGATTTAAAAATATTGTAATACATTGAACTTGTTTAACCAATTTTTAATTTTTAAACAGGTCAAAAATGAGTTACTAGATAAATTTGAGTTACTATTTTACATTTTATTATAAATTGTTATAAATTTTCTGCGAAAAAAAATTAGTTTAAACTTAAGGCTAGTGACAAGTGGCGTTTTGAGGCGTCAAAATGCCAAAGAATTGAGAAAAAAAGGCCAAAGACACAGAAAATTGAGTTAAACAAAACTAGTCCTCTCACTTCCGTGTTATCCTGGAAAAATGTAGAAAAAAAAATTTGGGAGGAGAAAAATGAAGAGAAAAAATTTCTTGGGAGAAAAAAAGCACTTTTCCAGAAAAGGCGAAATTGCGGAAAGAAAACCTAAGTTATACTTATTTTTATTGAGCAAATATTAGCAAGAGAATAGGTTTAAATCTTAAGAAAGCACTTAAGTATTAGAACCTTGTTTGCCCTTTTAAATTTAAATTTACTTAATATTACTTATTGACTCTCAATATTTGCCATTTTATTGGAGCGAAATTTCGCCCTTTATTATTGACTTACTAGAAGATTAGTAGTATGTAGCCATATATGCGGCTTTCTAAAACCTTTCCGGAAATGTTTAGTTGTATATAGATTTTAAATAGGCTTCCCTCAAAAATATTTGGCGTCGATAGAATTCTATTAAAATCCTACACTCAATTAGTTTACATCCTAATATTATTCCGAAAACGTATCCCACCAATCTTTGAACCCAAAAAGTCGTTAAAATATTTCAAATACCTAACCAATTTGACTATTAATTTTTGATGCAAATTTAAAAGATATTTAAAAAGGGACAGAATTTGCGCTTTATTGTATTTAAATTAGATTGACCATTTATTAACTCTTTCATTAAAGTCCTATTGAACATCTTATTGGACTCTATTAAGCTTGTCATATTAGCATCAATTTGGAAATTTGGTAATCAATTAAATTTGTTAAATCAATTTTTAATGTGTCAATTTAGCCCTATTTGACATCACAAAATTTTTTTGGCCATAACTTTTTTATTTCTCTATCAAATTTCAATTTTTTTTATATTTGATAGCCAAGAATCTATTCTATTATTTAACATTAAGCTTGTCAATTTAAATTCAGTTCTGAAAATTTTGTAAGCTTTTGAACTTTTTAAGTTATTTTTCATTGGCTCAATCAGGCTTCATTCAATGTCCTCATTTTCATTTTTTCATAACTTTTTTATTTCTCTATCAAATTTCAATTTTTTTTTATATTTAATAGCCAAGAATCTATTCTATTATTTAACATTAAGCTTGTCAATTTAAATTCAGTTCTGAAAATTTTGTAAGCTTTTGAACTTTTTAAGTTATTTTTCATTGGCTCAATCAGGCAGTGTTCTCATAAAACTTATTAAGCGTCCATTAGTAGTGGTTTTTTTTGCTTTTTAATTGGAACACTTTATCCCAGTCTATTAAGCCTTTATCACGGCATCATTTGCTATTTTCTCTGCTATTTTCGGCCATTCGCGGTTTATATACGCACAAGCTTTTCCGGCAAATTTTGACAGGTACGAAAATAAAAATTTTGAAATTTGACAAAGAAATAAAAAAGTTATGGCCAGTAAATAAAAAAGTTATGGCCAGTAGGACGTCGAATAGGGCTCAATTGAGTCATTGAATCAAGCAAACTTATTAAGTCAATTTTCAATGATTCGATTGGGCCCTATTTGACATCGCAAAGTTTTGGCCATAAATTTTTTATTTTTCTATCAAATTTCAAAATTTTTTTTATATTTAATAGCCAAGGATCTATTTTATTAGTTCACACCAAGCTTGTTCATATTGGCTCCGATTTGGAAATTTGATAATCAAAATTTCTTTTTTACTCGATTTCCAAGATCATGAGCTTTCATTTGAGACTAGGCTTATTAATATTGGTTCACTTTTAAAAATATTGTAATCACATTGTAATCACTTGAATTTGTTAACCCAATTTTTGAAGAGGTCAAAAAATTAATTATTTGAAATACTATTTTACATTTTATTACATTTTATGATAAATTGTTACAAATATTTTCTTTTTGTACATATTTATTTAAATAAAAATGTCAAATTTTACGAGTTTTTTCTTCAAAAATTTCCATTTATTTTTCACTTTTTTAATTGCCAATAGTAATTATTCACAACTTTTTTATTCTATTTTTCTGCTAAAAAGTACAATTAACAAAAATGTAAAAATGTAAAGTAAAATTAAATTTCGCGAGAGTGAATTTCAAAAGAAGAGATGGTTTTGAAAGGAATTTTGCGTGATTTGGCAAAATGTTTTCTGAATAAATTTTTATGTATAAATTATTCAAAAATGTGTCTTATTATATCAAATGGAATAAAAAAGGGGGAAATTACGCACCGAAAATAAGTTTGGGCGTAAGACAAATCAAATCTAAGCTAGGTCTAAGCTAAAAACTTAAGCTAAAAATCAAAGCTATAGCCTAAGCTTAAGACAAAGCAAACCTAAGCTGTACCTAAGTTTAAAACAAAAATTCAAACCTAAACAAAAATCCAAGCTAGAAAAGTAAATGTAAACTTTAACCAAGTCAAACCTAAGATAAAGCTCAAGTTAAGCCACAGCCTTGTTAAAGCCAAAAGACTAAATTTAAATCAAGTCAAAATCTGAACAAATAAAAAATTTGGTATGGTATGTTAGAGTGAGCAAACTGATACGGTGTGTTAGCGGGATCGGATTGAATTGCGATCTCCGTTAATGATTCTTGAGCTCCCTAATAATATTTGTGTGCCTCAAGGATCCGTTTGGGCTAGAGATGTTTATGGCCGGCCAGATCTAACTCGGTTGGTGAGCTGGTCCGATCCGGCCTGACCCGACACGGTGAATAGGCTGGGCTGGCCTGACTCAGTTGGTGGGCTGACTCAACACGGTTAATACCCAACCTTAGTTGAAAATTGACTCAAACGAGCCAGCTCATCCGGCTCGTCCTGTAATATCGGCCATATGAGAATTATGAGGACGATTATTGTTCTTATAAAAGTAAAATTTTCACTCATCTCCTAATGATGACTCGATCAGGACGTTCATAAAAAACCAAAAACACCATATGCAAGAAGTATTTTAAATGCATTTTCAGTGCTTAAGCTGGCATTTTTTCGTGGGCTTAACTAACACCAGTTGCATTTTTTTTCTCCTCAATTTTTATATTTGGCAATTGTTTATTCTTAATAGTGTTAAATTAAATTTTCTTAATTCGTCTGCATAAAAGAAAATGAAAGTGAAAATGAATAAAGTGAACGAAGAAAAAAAAATGGGAAAAATAAATTTCCCATTTAAAAAAATGTACAGGGCGCATCAAAATCGGCGTGGCCCGTTTTATTTTTGATATAACTTTTTAATTTCTCAATCAAATTTTAAAATTTCACATTTATTTAATAGAAAAGAATCGTTTCTATCGATTAACACTAAACAAGTCAATTTTTGTTTTAATTTAGAAATTTTCTAATCATCTGAACTTTGCGGTCGATTTTCGAAACTTTTAAAAAAATTTTGAATTTTGTATATGTAGTTATTTATTAATTCAGTATAATCCAATTTAGACCTGATTATACACTGCAGTTAGAAACACTTCCAGTTTATGGTGTTTCGATATATTACGAAATTTTTTCGGATAATTAGTAAATCGAAGAAAGTAAAAAATGAAAAATTGTATACGTTAGGTAATTTAAAAAAACCATTTGTTTTATGGTTTTCAGTGTCTAAAAAAACCTTTGTATACAAAAATATAGAGAAATACATTAGCATTTTACTTACCAACCATTCCGACGAGTTCTAACAGCAAAAAAAGGACTTTAGACCGATGCGAAAAGTTGGAAACGCTTTCTTATTTTGGATGTATTTCGGAGCTGATTATAGAAAAATAAATTTGTATTAAAATAATATGATAATCATAGGTAAAATATTCAAATTAAGTTCTAAAACTGAATTTAGCGTTCGTATAAGTCGTACTTGAAAAAGTCGATTTTACATTTTAAAGATTATGATCCAGAAAACATCGATTTCTGATCCGAATATGGGTTTTTCAGAAAAACTAATAGTGCCATCTTGTAGAGAATTCTGAATATTGTGGAATTAAAGAATTGGCCCAAAAACTTTTTAGAAATTTATCTTATAAAAACAGTGTCACCAAAACGGGTGTTTTTTATATTAAAAATAGTACATTTTCAGGTTTTATAAATTTATTGTTTATTATTAATTCAGTATAATATTTGGTAATCCAATTCTGAGTATATTAATAAGATAATGTAGAATCCGAATATAATAGAATTGAGATCCAAAACTTACTAGGAAGTACTTTTTTGACATGTCCCATTTTCAAAAATCGAGGTATACACTGCGTTTCATAAATATGAGACCACTCCGATTTTTTAAGGTTGACTACCAAATGGAACATTTTAAGAAAAACCGATATATTTACGTGAAAGAGCGTCCTTAAAAGCCTATTTTAACATTACTTTTTTAGCAGTCCGCTATTACTTTAATTTCGCGTGTATAGGGCTGGGTGTTTTGAACCAAATTTAAATTGGCGCCAATGAGTTCATTCTGTTGTATTGGATCCATGCTAGTCCAAATGTTGTCCCCACTTTTATGAAACCGAGACAAATGCGGGCACAAAATTTGGACTCGCTTGGATCTGATACAACAGAATGAACTCATTGGCGCCAATTTAAATTTGGTTTAAAACACCCGGCCTTATACACGCTAAATTAGGTTAATCAATTTAAAATTTTTTTTGGTGTATTTTGTTCGAGGACTTTTCGATCTAGTCCAATTTGATCTCCTTATCCCTCCTTTCATTGGCCCGGGATATTATGTAGCGAAAATAACTTGAGGAATAATAACAAAATTTTTTAATATTTGCTTTTATTTTTCTTTAATTTCCCACTAAAAAAGCCAGAAATAAGTCCAAAAAAAGAAAAAATTTATTCATACGTCCCTGCGACTTATACACATTTTTATTTATTTTTTATTTTTCTAAAAAGATTCAAAATGAATTTTATTATTTATTTATCTTTTATAAACATTTTAACTTTATAAAGGTACCAAAAAAATTCCAAATTGTTCAAACCATTCTGCGGGTTATGCATCTGATATTAGATATTACCTTAATTTCGTGTGGATAAGTTCGGGTATTTTGAGTCAAATTCAAATTGGCGGCAACGTTCTGTTATATCGAATCCAAGTGGGTCCAGATTTTCTGCCCGCCGTTATAAGACTGAAATAAAAGCTGACACAAAATTCGAACCAGTTTTGAACACAATATAACAGAATGAACCCGTTGACGCCAATTTAAATTTGGCCCAAAACAACTGCGCCTTATCCACATGAAATTTGGGTAATTTAGAAACTATGCAAATATGTCTAACTCGATCCAATGAATACTAACCATTCCGACGAGTTCGTTGGCGCGTGATACGCCCACCACCACGTCGTCATTATCGAAATCGCAAAAAATTTTTAAATTTTAAGTTGTCTTGGAATTCTATTGTAACTAATCTTTTAACTCTGAAAAAAATGCATTTGTAACCCACGAAAGAGTGAGCTTTTGATCCCGAAAAAGGTCCTCTTTTGACTCCAAAAAGATGCTTTTTTGACTTCAAAAAAGATGCCTCTTTTGACTCTAAAAAAGATGATCTTTTCACTGTAGAAAAGATGAGCTATTGACCCTAAAAAACGGGAGTCTTTGTTTTCTCCGAGACTCAAATTGTATTCTACAATATTAAATTGTAAGTATATTATTGGTTTAAGTGATAATTTGAATATTATTTTGAATACTATAAATTTACGCCTCAATTATCGTAACGCAAAAATGTGATATACGATAATTTTGTGACGATATTTATTTTTCGAAAAATTTGCGAGAAAAATGGCCAGAGAGTCGACCCAAACGCCGCCATTCGACTACGATAACGCAGACGAAGAAAAAAATGGCGAATTATTGCCGACGTTGCTACCGTATGCGTGTCTGCCGCATTACCGTACCGGCAGCTACAATTACAACGTCAACCGGCCGTTGAACAACAATTACGGTGAGACTGATTCGGCGATTACATCGGCGCACCGGAACGCGTACGGGAATAATATCGTAGCGGCGGATTTGCCTAAGGCGTTGACCGACGTACAGTACCTCTACGAGAACGGCATAATTCATTGGCCGAATTTCACCATTTTGACGACGGGATTTGGCGAGGATGTTTCCTTCGGGAACGGTACGGTAGTAGCCGGCGAGACCGCCTCCGTGGACTATTGCTTGCCGAACTGCGGCTTATGCACAACGCACACCGGCGACTCAAACTATTTCGTCTTTAATTTGCTCGTCATCGGTACACTCCTACCGTTGGTCGGGCTCTGTGGAATAGTGGGTAATTCGCTATCGGCCTACATCTACAGTAGACCATGTAATTTGTTCATTCATTATCCGCACAAAAAGATTCTGTTTTTAGACCTAGAAATTATAGATCTTTTTAAGGCAATAAAATTGAATTTGGTCCTAATTAAGTTGAGCCTTCAAACACAAAACTCATATTTAAATTTATCCTGATTTTGCGTTGATAAGCTCGGGTATTTTGAGCCAAATTTAAATTGGCGCCAATTAGTTCATTCAATTATATGGGATCGGACTGAGTCCAAATTTTATCTCCATTTTTATGAGACTGAAATAAAAGTGGGCATAAAATTTGGACTCGCTTGGATACAACAGAATAAACTCATTGACGCCTATTTAAATTTGATTCAAAACATCCGCGGCTTATCTACACAAAATTAATTTTGACGGTTTCCAGCATTGCGCACGCAGTCCGCGAACCTGTATTTATGCGCGTTGGGCTGCAGCGACAACGCGGTCATTCTCACGGCACAATTTCTCTTCTTCATCGACAACATAAAACGACACAGCGCCACGCTGTCGGTGGTCTATGGCCGCCTGTCGCCGGTGATTTATCCGGCCGGAATGATCGCGCAGACCTGCTCCGTGTATTTTACGCTAATTGCCGGCATTGACTGCTTTGTAAAGGTCTGTTCTCTTATACAATTCAACGATTAGACGCAGGATGAAATGCAAAATTCGTGTTAGATGGGTTAGAACAAAACGGGACGGGATGGGCCGAAACGGGATGGGCCAAAACGGAACTGACCAGAACGGGATGGAGCTAAAAACAAAGACTCAAATCTAGGTTTAGATTTTAAGCTTAGTCTTAGGATTACCTTATACGTAAGGTTTAGACTTTTAGTTTTAGAACTTGGGCCCATTTATAATCATCCCATTTTTTTTCTGTCTCGTTTTGTCGTCCCATTTTGTCCAGTGTCATTTTGGCCATCCCAAATCGTTTTGTCGGATCGTCTTTTTTAAACTTTTATGTATTCCTAAGTTTTGGGATATAAGCCGCGGCCGTTCGAAGAATTTTGACTTGGTCTGGAATACGATTATTTTGTATTTGTAAAGAATAAAATTTAATGAGCCCCTTTATTGAAGCGGACCCAAGCTTCGGATTAAAAAATTATGAGTTCAACTTCATTTATAACGGAATGCTAGATCAAATTAAAATTTAAAAATTCTTCGAACGGTCGCGGCTTATACACCGAAACTTATGATAGTTGCCTTTTTTCGAATATTCTTTTACCATTTTCTGGTTCAGGTCTGTTTGAACAGTGAGTTACAGCGCTTTTTTGCCAGCCAACGCTTTGCGGGTTATGCGATCGGCGCGACGTTGGTATTCAGCATACTGTACAACGTGCCGCACGGCTTCGAGGCCATTCTCGTCGACTGTTGGCACGTCCAGTTTCATAGCCGTTCCGTTGAAGTTTGTCCCACGCCGTTGCGCTTTAATCAAATGTATGTTTGGCGTAGTGTTTTCACTTTGAAATTTCCCGCATTTTTTCTAAAGGCTCCTAGTAATAGGGGAATGAAGAGGAAATGTCCAATCTTAACCTGCCCATAATCGGCAATTCGCTAGCTTTCGAATGACACTACCAACATGGCACTTCATCTCATATTCGCTAAGAATGATGCAATTTCACTTTAGACTTTCATTTTCACCTGAAAATGAAATGAAAAATGAAATGGGGAATGAATTCTCGATTTTCTTTTTGTCGAGTTAAATGGCATTCGAAAGCTGCAGAATTGCCAATTATAGGCATGTTAGGCGAAAGCACTTCCTCTCCACTTTCCTGTTATAAGAGTTTTTAGAAAAAAAATGCAGAAATTTTCAAATTTAAACGCGTGAAAATGGTAGTGTGGCGTGTTAAATTAGCCAGTAAACGTGTAAACGCCGCGGATTATACATTATACATTATACATATTGTTTACAGATACACAACAATTTACTACAAATACATGTATTCGATATTCCTCGCAGTTGGGCCGTTACTATTGCTGATCCTGCTCAATTCCTGTATCATTATTGTTACCGTATACTCGAAAAAACACCGTAAACATTTATGCGCGGTTCACAATTATCCTCAGCAAATATATGTGGCGAGTCGGCAATCTGACTCAATGAATTGTCCGGGCAAAACATTACAAAATCACAATGTCAATAACGGCAACACGGCCAATTATTCGGGGGTCAACATGAGCGCACAATTGTACTACGATAACGATAGGAACATGCAAAAGACTCGGCTCAACTCTAGGCGCGGGTCCTATGGAAAAAATCGGGAGAAACTCGGCCCGGACGCCGGAAACACGAGGACCTCAAAGTCCATTCTCAAAGTGCCCAATTCGTCGGATATCGGAGCTGATGCCGAATCTACCGTCCGGCCATTGAACATGATGTTCAATAAATCGATCGAGGACACGTCGTCGATAATGAGGCCCACGCATCGATGCGTGTCCTTTAATGAGAACCCCAGCGAGGCCGAAGCCGACGACAACATGGCATTGGTGGGTGGTGTATTTGGGATAAGACAACGTTTTATATATTCTTTTGGTCATTTTTCCAATTTTCCATCCCTTTGGTCCTATTTTTCTCATTTTTCAGATTCTTCTGGTCTTATTTTTTTTATTTTCTAGATTCTCCTGGTCCTATTAATTATATTTTCCAGGTCCACCTGATCTCATTTCTTCTCATTTTCCAGATTCTCGTAGTTCTGCTCTTCATCGCGTGTAACACAGTCGCGTTGCTGATTAATGTGTTCGAGACGCGTCTCTCCACGCTGCTTGAGTGGCGTATCAATTATATCATCGACGTGTCCAATTTGCTCGTCGTCTTTAATTCCAGTTTCAATATTGTAATTTATTACAATTTTTCATGCACATACCGTAACACGTTCCGCGCGGAATTCCTCGAGCCGCTACGATTTCAGTATCGTACTCGGGACACGAGTGCGGTTAGGCAATGCAACGAGTTGGCCAACAAGAACTCGAGGACTGAGCTGCTCGACGCTAGCAGTGATCTGTTGGGATGTGGCAATAACCCAGTCGTGCAAACCTCATTGAGCTCAGCGAGTTCAAGAGACACTTTTGGGGCCGGAGCCAATATGATTATTAGAGAAGCCGAGTCGGACCGAATACCGCCACCGTTACCGTTACCGTACTGTAATAAAATCGAGCAAATCAATCAGGAAATTATCGATCGGTTAAAGGGCAAATTTATTCCG
The DNA here is from genome assembly GCA_024678965.1 of Bradynema listronoti. NCBI lineage: Eukaryota > Metazoa > Nematoda > Chromadorea > Rhabditida > Allantonematidae > Bradynema > Bradynema listronoti. The sequence continues at coordinate 3,086,697 of JANLNO010000011.1, forward strand.
AGGCGTGAATTACAATTGGACCTGAATGATATCAATCAGCCGGCTCGCAATGATATCGACCAACCCGTAATCGACGATATCAATCACCCGATGATAATTTTGCGCATGGACTACAATAACGCTACCGTAATACAAAATAAGGCGCAAATTCAAAATGCTGAGTAAATTTTCAGCTTATAATTTTGTGGGATTTTTTAGATTAGATTAATTAAAGAATTTTGGTCTTGAAACGAAACTGAATTTAAGAGACCTCATATACCTTAGCTTAACTTAAGCCAGGTCTTGAGACCGATTCGAATGGTTATAAATTTTTAGCCGAAATTATATGCGAAACGACGAGGAAAATAGCGCGAAATTTGGCCGATCAGAATCGCGGCTTCGTTACGAGACGAATTCGATCATTTACATCGATAGCGATCGATTTATTTCATCGCCGAGGTCCGACTTAACCAGTTGCGCGAAAAACGCCGGCGAAATCAACGAATTTGAGCCGATGAATAACGAATCTACAGGAGCGATTTGGCACTTGAAAAGTGACTGTTGAAAGAGTTTGAATCAACAAGACAGCGGGCTCATACTCTAGTCCAGCGTAGAAATTTTTTGGGGGGGGGGGGGGGAGGTGGGAGCACTGGGATTTCGTAAGGTTTTAATGGGAGACAAAGCTCATTATGGGCTTGATTTATTTAAAACAATTTATACAAGTTGTGGACAGCACAGCCCCATCGTCCAAGCAGTGGAATTAGGTACCTATTGTCCTACAAATTTGATAAAATTTTTTGTTTCAATTGTGTACAAATAAAAATTTAATATACTTTTGATTTGGAAATGTTATAGCATAGTCTCAATTATTTATATACAAGTTTATATTCATTCGACGTGGAATTTCATGAAAAATCGGATGAGGTATAATATATTTTATTTGGGACAATGGCGTCTAAGATATGGCCCCAAACATACAGCACGGTCTGATTCATTTTCTCCAATTTTTAAAATTTATCAGAAAAGTATAGGACCATAATTCAAGCCACATACATCCAATTACAATGTGCTATACCTCATTCGATTCGCCATGAATCCCTGCATCAAATGGATATAAAATTGTAAAATAGGAGACAATCCATTTTCGCGATAATCCAAAAAAACATCTATTTATTACTTGTAAATACAAATTTATTGCTCAATAAAATTTTTTATTTGACTATAAACGAAATTGTCGGTGGTGTTATGCGCCATTAGTAGCCAGCCAAAAGAGCCACATATGGCGCGAAGAACGCTGAACCAACGCCATACGACAATTTTATCATGTGAATTTATGCCGAGTATTAGCTAAAGCATCAATTATAACCAATTATATGGAAAATTAATAAAAAAAGATGCAGGTTTTACGCCCGAAATCAAGTCAGAAATCAGAGCAAAATAATCAAAATACCAATGCGGAATTGATTGACGCAAGAGTCGAATTACTCGCTTCGAGTTCATTTATTGGCGATAAAATGGTCTCAAAATCGCCGCTGGCCAAAGATTCGTCAACTTGTACCATGGCTACGGAAGCGATCGTACCGATTATATACAGTAATACGGCAAGCCCACCGCCCTGTAGGGTTAGACAATTGTGCAATTTTGAACGTAGCGAAACGCCGATTTCCAATCTAAATTGTCGAATTTGGCATTATATTCGGAAGCTCATAACTGTATATCGGGCTAAAACTCGATATACAGTCTCACGACCGAAATTAGCAAGAAATTTTGAAGTAAATTCATAGGCCTAAGAGCCCGTGAAAAAGACAAAATTTGGCACAATCATACTCAAATTTCGCGCGGATAAACCCGGGTATTTTGAACCAAATTTAAATTACCATTCTATTATATCGGGACCAAATTTTGTTCCCGCCTTTATTTCAGTCTCATAAAAATGGGCACAAAATTGGAACTGAGTCTGAACTCATATAACAGAATGAACTTGTTGGCGCTAATTTAAATTTGGATCAAAATACCCGGGCTTATCCACCCGAAATTAGGGTAATGGCAAATATTTCGCTAACGTACCTGTCAAGTGCATTGATTCCACTAATTATAAAAAGGACGTAAAATGTTGATTGATTCCAAATTGCAAGCCATTGATAGCTCTCGATAAGTGCTTCCTTTAAAAGTTTATTGATACGGTAAACAAAATGCCAGGCAATTTTAAAAATTCCCAAAAATTGTTTAAACGGCCCTACTGCTTATGCACTAATCAATAATTTTAGTAGATGTACAAATATGAAAGTTCGTTTTACTTTGTCTAATATTTTTTCATAAATAAACTTTTTTTCATAACCTTTGTCTGTGTCTATCTTGTAAAGTGTTTAAAGCGCTATCTAATCCTTCTTGAATTTTTAAAAAAGGTTTGCATATAAAATTTTAGGACAATTTTACAGATGACCACCGAAGCGCCAACAAAAGAGCATTTGCGGGAAGTTCTCTTATTCATGTTTGGAAGAAAAGTGCCGCCGATTCTCACAAAACGATTGCTGAAGTTTATGGCAAAAATACGATCACTGCCAGAGCCTGTCAGATGTGGTTTTGGTTGACTCCCAAGCCCAACATCCATGGAAAGAAGGTGCTGCTCTGCATATGGTGGGATCAAAAGAGTATTTTGCATTATGAACTTCTCAAACATGGCGAAACTGTTACGGCGGCTCGTTATAAAGAGTAATTAATCAATCTGAACAGAAGTTGCCACCAAACGACCAGAATAGACTACACGACACGAGTACCCAATATTGCTTCACGACAACGTCAGACCTCATGTTGCAGAACCGGTCAAAAATGCCATAAAAGAACTGAAATGGGAAATCTTACCCAACCCGCTCTACTCTCCTGACATCGCTCCGTCGGATTATCACTTATTTCGATCAATGGCTCACGGATTGGCGGAGCAGAAGTTCACAAAACAAGAAGAAGTGCAAAAATGGCTCGATGAATAGATTGCGTCGAAACAACCGAAATTTTTTTTTGATGGAATCCATAATTTGCCCAAAAATTGGAATAATGTTGTTGTTAATAATGGTTGTTATTGTTAATAAAAGTTTAATTGAAAATTTTTTGGAATTTTAGTTTTTTGAATCGTAAAAAAACGAACTTTCATATTTGTACACCTAATATTAGGCTGGAAAGAAATTTTCTTCACACCTAACACCTCATTTTTATTTTTTTTCATAATTTTATTGATAATCAGTATCAATCTATAATATAATCACCATTATCACTCAAGACCTTTGCCCAACGATTGAGCAAATCATTAATCCCTTTCTTCCAGAATTCTGTAGGTCGAAAAAATTTTGTACCTTCATTTTCAGCTGATCAACATGTGGTGCTTTAGAGCAAAGAATAAATGGTAGTCGGATGGCGCAATGTCAGGCGATTATGGTGGATCCCAGCCAAGCTCCATCAATTTCTGGCGAGTGATCGTTGTGATGTGAGAACGAGCGTTGTCATGTAGAAGGTGAACATCAACACGTCTTCGGCGTTTTTCTCGAATTGCTTTGGCCAATTTTTGGAGCTGATCCGCGTAAACGGTAGCTGTCATACTTCTCTGCTCTTCCATAAAATCATAGTAGAGTATTTCTTCGGAGTCCCATCAATAGAACAGCATAACCTTTATACAATGCAAATCGGGTTTCGGTTGCGTTGGTGGGTTTTCTCTTCGCAAAAGCCAGACAGCTCTACGCGTACTTGATCATCACCAGTCACAATATCTGTCAGAAACTCCATCCTATGGGAGCTAAGAAAAAGAGACTGATAGTTGGTGACACGCGCCGCTTTGTTGGTGTCGCTCAGGTGTTGCGGTTTCCATCGTGCCAAGATTTTTCTGTAACCAAGAGCGTGGAGGCGATTTTTAATGCACCCGAAAGTCGTCGCCAAGTCTCTGGTAGTTGCATCGATGCTGCTGCTGAAGGTTAGGTAAGCGCCCTGTGTGAGGCTTTTCGTTGAGTGCCGTATTTCTTTCTCGAATCAAGTATTAACAGTCGTATGAGAAAAGGTGTCTGTCTTGAAAATATCGCATATGTTTCCAGCTGCGGCCCGTGCGCTATGGTCAAGGTGCCATTCTTAGAAGATGAATGCCCGAATTTGTTGTTTGTTAATTGAAGTCATAACTAGCTTGCTTAATGCAGCATTCTTATATACTCCCAGGTGAGAAGCGCGTGGAAAATGTCAAACTGTACCATTCAAATCAAACTGTTCTACTATCCACCAGACTTGAAAATGTTTTAGTAGGAAAAAAAAAATTTTTGTCTTAAGCGTAAAGAAAATTTCTTTCCAGCCTAATAAAAAATTCTCAGTACCGCATTTGAGTATGAAAATGCGAGAAACGCGTGCGAAATAGCCATTCCGGCGAGTAGGCCTTGAATGACGAGCCCGAAATTATTAAAGCCCTTCTGGGTGCCTAACGCTGCCGTAATTGCGGCCGGAGTCCGGCGGGCTCTCGACTCGCCTGATTCAACACTCGGCATTGAAACTGTTTTCTGTAATTTCGCCTGAGCATTTGTATAAGCCTCTTTCGTTATACGATGAAAATTTTCTAAACATTCGTCAAGCTGTAAAATGTGTACAATCTGAAGGGAGAGAACAAGCATTATAAACATCGATAAAAGACATTTAAATTACTGTAGATTATAAAATTGTATAATTTACTATTAATTTGGATATATAAATAATTCGTAGCTCTACTCGGCTCCACATTCGCGACAATTTCGGCCCTATTCTGCTTTAATGCCAGGGCACTTTTGTTTTCTAAAATAAGCAAATTTATTTCCATTCCAATCAGTGTTGTTAAATTTACAATTCTAACGTTTACATTCATGAAATTATAATTACAATTCGTTAATCAATCGTAAATAATTCTTTTTTATAATTACAATTGATTAATTGAATCGAAACGAATAATTCATTCGATTATAATTGATTAATCAAATCAAAACGAATGGTTCATTTGATTACAATTGATTAATCGAATGAAAACGAATGATTCATTCGATTACAATTGATTAATCGAATCAAAACTAATGATTTTTTGAAGAGTGGAAGTCGACGAACAACTTGCGCGTAGTTCGGATTCGATGGAGCGGAGCAGTGCTCCATTTATCAATGATCGAGGATCGTCCGGAACGTGCCTTGTCTTTTCGATGTGTATTGCCAGAACGAAATTTTGCGAATCAGCGGCGACATGTGATATGAATAGTTGCCTTCCTGCCAAATAGCGCAAATGTTCCGGACTGCCTCGGCTGCATTGTGTCTCTGCTCGAACCCGTGGAACATTAGCATGCGGATTTTTTGACGATTTTTTGACATAATGAACTTACTTTGAAAACCTATAACTTTATAATAAATTAAACTAAACCGAACTTTTATATACCAAAATGTTTGCAAGAAAACGGGCTTTCAAACCATATATTCATCATACATAACAATGATAATAAAAAATTTTTATTAACGTAAACACAGGTGTATCAAAACTTTCTGACCAACCTAATAATCAAATGAATCATTCGTTTTCATTTTATTAATCAATTGTAATCAAATTTTCATTTGATTAATCAATTCTAATCGAATGAATTATTCGTTTTGATTTGATTAATCAATTGTAATCAAAACAAAGAATTGTTTACGATTGATTAATGAATTGTAAATTTTAAATAATAAAATAAACATTAGAAATCTAATATCAATTGATTGTAATTGTAAATTTAACAACACTGATTCCAATCAAAACTATCGTTACCCCTAGTATCTGTTGCCAGGTGTAGTGGAAGTTTGATTATCGGTGTAGTGGAAGTATGATTGCTGTCGGTCACCTCGCCCCGAGCCGCCCCCAAATTTTTCAAATTTCGCCAACGCGCGTCGTACCGCGATCGCAGCGAATGCAATAAACGACGCGGCGCTTTGGCAGCCGCAGCCGGATCCGCCGCGCCAGGCATCGACGGGGATGGAGTCCCTTTATCGATTGCCATATAGTTTAATGTATGGTCCAGTTTCGTCCGTTAAAAAAAAATATTTTTTAATTTTTATTTCGCGTTGTCGTGGCAACGAAAATGTCAAAACTTATTTAAGTTACATCAACAATTTAATAGAATTAAGGAATATAATTGGATAAAAATTATCCCATTCTTCGAGGTCCAAAACGGTCGTAACTGACAAAATTATTTGGTGGTCACACCTTAAACCAAAGTTATGAGGCTCCAAAGTTTCAAAAATTTGCTAACTTTTGCAATTACTCTAATTTCTATAAGGCCGAGTGTTTTGAATCAAATTTAAATTGAGTTCATTCTGTTGTATCGGATTCATTGGGGTCCAAATTTTGTGCCCACTTTTATGAAGCTGAAACGACGGCACAAAATTTGAACCCCAACGGATTCGATACAACAGAATGAACTCATTGGCGCAAATTTAAATTTGGCTCAAAACACCCGCCCTATACGTGCGAAATTAGGGTATCCTTATTTCTAGAAAAAATGTTTTTATTTTGTCAAAACAAATTTGTCATGACACGATTTCCTTAATTACTATATTTTTGAACAAACTCTCTTATTTTAATTTAAGGTTTTTTTGTCTGCTTTAGGTTTAAACTTAGGTTGTGCTTTATACCTTGTATCTCCCCCACCTTTGACTTTAGGCTTACAAACTGAAAATTTTTGAATAGAAGAATTTATTTTTTCAAGAAATTCAAATTTGCACAATTTTTCTTATGTTTCAAAATATTTTTTCGTAAAAGTGAGCGAAGTCAACCTAATCTATTGGTGGTTTAGAAGTTCCAGGTGTGATTGCCAAATAATTTTTTCAGTTACAATCGTTTTGATCGAATGAGATGCTTTGGTACTTTCCGGTTATCAGACCCTAAAAAAAATTTTTTTTTAATGTTTTTTTTTAGATTTTCTGGCACAGGGAATTCGAATAATATTTTACTAATTTTGTTGTCTTGGTGCAGTTTGACATTTTCTAGTTGCACGTTTAACTAACCTTATGTTCTCTCTTTTTTAGTTTTCCAAATTTCAAAACTTTCAAAATTTACACTATCGTGGCGTTTTAATGAGCGAGACAACCTCTCGATCCGTGTCCTGGTATGCATTTATTTTAAATTTTTATGTCTTAATGAAGTGGTAAGAATAATATAAAAAAAGATAATAAAAATGTACTTATGCAGTTAATGCCATATAATATATTTTTTCAACGTGTCGCTCTTAAGTTAATGCTAGGCTTGAACGTTTGCTTTAATTTTAAACAACCTTAGGCTTAAATCAAATTGCTTTAGCAAAGCTGCGCCTAATCTTGAGCTCTTCTTTCTTTTGTCCCTTCAAAATATTTTTATTCCAGCTGTGTGAACCGAGTTGGTGTCGTTATTTCCACAACGTCGACAGACTTTCCGCATGTGGTGTTTTGCGGAATGAATTTGCCGCCATTTCTCTTTCCGCAAAGTCTCTACTTCGTGGAGAATCGCAGTGATTTATCGAAGGCACAAAAATCTAAATTCAACAGTCTTCTAACTACCGGCGAACGCATTGAATTTTTTGCGAATCGAAACAACGTCATTATCAGCTATCAGAAGTGTATTAAAGTTCCAATGCAGGTCAAGTATACCTCGAGTGCGGTCTATGTAGGTCATTTTTTCATTAAGATATTTATGTCGATAGAACATTGCAAATAACTTATGTCTTTGTTTGTGGGCTCAAGTTTAAACTTAATAAGTCTAATTGGATTATGATAGGACTTGTCAATATTTATTGAGACATTTTCTACATTTTTTAAATTTTTCAACAGATGCAAGACAACGTGATCATCTCGCCGACGTTTCCACGCCAGTGCTGGTCGCTGTGGACGTCGCGCTGCATTCCAGTCGGGGTAGGCACAGAGCTGATGGACGTCGTGCCCAACATCGTCTACGAAGCTTTTCTGGCCGTTAACGCCTACGTGGACGAGCCTTCGGATGACACCTCCCTTCCTGTGCCCCACGTCAAAATGGAGCTGTCCGAAATTCTTCGTCCCGTCTTCAACCTCTCTCTAACGGACAATATTTTTATTGCTGTAAGTGGGGGTTATAATTATCCTAATTATACGTTTGAATTTAGAATAATCTAAAAGGTTTCATTTTTAGAAATGGAATTTGCCGGACAGACGAAAAGCGTTTTCATTTTTCGACGAGGCATCAGATGTGTGTGGAATTGTCAAAGCGAAATTCGTGAAATTGCCGCGGCCGCCCAGCGCTGTAAATTATTTTAATGGTTTATAAAAGGGGACAGAGACGGGAGGAGGCTTCGGAATTGTTTTGTTTTTTTTTGACGCTTTGTGTGTGTCGACTCATAATTTTTGACCTGCTAAATATGTGACTTGACTTGGCTTCCAGAAAAAGTCAGACGCGCTTCTCTACGTAATGGACAACCGGGAGTTAATCTGGCCATTAAAACCCTTTCGGAAAGTCGTCATGGGCTGTCTTTCTAGCAAAAACGACCGCAAAATACTTGTCGAGGGACGAAGCCTCCGCGCGAACATGCATTATTGCAAGTTTAACGAGTTCTACGTGGTGAATCGCTATCGTATTCTCTCTAAAAATCCATCCAGTCCCGTCGATTTTCCCGCGCTAATGACGCGGAAAAATGTTGCCACGGATAACGCGGGATTTACCGAAGTAGGTTTTTCTCAGTTTCTTCCATATCTCGGGGCGTATAATTTACACGGAATCGTTTAAGGGATTATTGAAAACTTAAAAATTGTTTAAGCGGCTTCTCCACTCCTTGCGGGCTTATACACTGAACTTTTGGGTATTTGTTTTTAGTACTTTGTCGAAGTTACGCCATCAAATTTTCGTGGCTTTTATGTGTGTCACGAGCTGAGGAATTGTCTCATCGACGATCCGAAATTGTTGATTTTTGAGTTGGCCAGAGAGCACGTGAAAATACTCACCTGGGTCCGACTCAATCAGTTCGGCACCGTGGCCCGTTTCTCCGTCACCGCCGTTCACGAATCAATAGTGCCGAGACCGATAAATAATTTAATCGTAATGCTTTAAATTTACTAGTAATATTAATTTGATTTGACCATAAGACTCAAATAATATCTTACTTTTTTTGGGTTAAGAGAAAGGTAATGCTCGACTTAGTTTATATTACCCTAATTTCGCGTGTATAAGGCCGGGTGTTTTGAGCTAAATTTAAATTTGCGCCAATGAGTTCATTCTGTTGTATCGGATCCGTTGGGGTCCAAATTTTGTGTCCACCTTTGTCTCGGTCTCACAAAAGTGGGCACAAAATTTGGACTCCAACGGATCCGATACAACATAATGAACTCATTGGCGCCAATTTTAATTTGGTTCAAAACACCCGGCCCTATACAAACGAAATTAGGAGGCAACCAATCTTTTTAATGTTTTTAGTTCACATAAAGGTGATATTCAGTGGATCTTTTTAACTTTAAGTCTAGTGTCTAGTCCACTTTCCAACAAACCAAAAATTCATTGGACCTCTTGAAATTTTAAATGAGAGACCAGGGAGATCCATTAGACCTTGTACTTAAAGGATTTTTCCACACTTTAAACCTAAAATCAGAAAAACCTCAGGAAAACCTATTAAATTTAATAATTAAAGGATCTCAAAACAGCCTATACTGACACACTCTTTTTCGACCTAGATCGAAAGCACGGGCTTTATTGGGAATCTCTCCACGGGCAGCGTGTTCTGCGCGAATTTTCCCACGCTTCGTTTTCACGTAATACTTTCATCGCGTTGCGAGCTTCAAATTGGCGAGTACCTGGAGTTTCGCGCCATCTACGTTCCGTTCATGGAGGCGTTTATGATTTTTCGCTGGTGGCGCGTAAAGGGCGAATTTCCCGAGCAGACCGTGCCGTATTATCGCGGCTTTATCGTAAGCTATTCATTTCATTTAATTTAATTAGATTCCAAATAGATGGATGGAATTTTCTGGATGAGCTGTCATATTGAGACTCAATCAATCCTTTATTGGCTTATTGGACTCTATTCTCTATTATTAGTGATACTATTAACTTTTTAATAGATCCTATTAATCTTGTATTAGAGCACAGTTTTTATTGGGAAATTTGGGCAAATCTCAAGTCATGATTATTCTTGACTGAATATCTTTAACTATTGGAATGAAATTCAAGTTTCCCGACACGCTAAATTGTACTACGGTACGCGCGTGTGCCGACTTGTACGAGAGCCGAAGATATGGTTTGGTGACGGACACGGAGAAATTGGTGTGGACCAAGGCAAACGCGGAGCGAATCGAAATGCCAACTCAATTGAAAGTTTACTTAAAGGAGAACGAAAAACGCCGCAGGGCCACGTTTTTCGACGTGTACGCGCTGTTTTTTAAGCCTCCTGCAAGCAAGATAACCGTAAGCGAATTTGAAGAAACGATATTTTGAAATTTCCTAAGCTTAAGGCTAACTAGGCCTAAGGGATAATGATATGCATAAGGCTTAATTCTCATCGTTTTTCTTAGGATTTGGACGAGCGTTTGCATTGTCCGCCCACGAATAAATGGTGGAAACTGGTGGATCGAACCAAATGCAGCTGTAAGGAATTGGAAGAACTCTGCCGTGAAATCTGTCGATTAATGGACTCGGCGTCGATGATCAATGAGTTCAGTCCACAATTGTGCCAACTTGTAGCCGAATTAAAAGCATTGTGAAACATTTTTACGGGTTATAAGGGACATTTTGAGGCATTCGTTTTTATGAAGATTATTTTCAAGCGCTTTTAAGAAGCATATTTAGGATGTAGCGACTTATATACGTGGGCACTTTCATGAGATATGAGAACTCCATTTTGAAGGGTTATAAAGGCATTATTATAAGAGGAATTTTGAGGCCTTATGAAAGAAGCATTTTGAAGCGATAAACGTGTAGTGTATTATAAATTATTTTAAACATTATATTTATGTGCAAATATATTTTAGACTTGTTGGGATAAAGTTCAATTTAATAAATTGGCTCAAAACCGGCAAAAAAAAATTTATAAAAAATAAAAGAATTAAATTTGAAAAAGAAATTAAAATGGAAATTTTATGCCGCACGGCGCAAAGTTTTGAGTAACTATAAAATTTTTATTGAGAGACTTCGTCCAACCAGTAAAAGTTGGGCGTTAAAAATAATTTTTAAATTTCCGCAATTTTTATGGCATAATGTTAGAAAAAAGTTGAAAAATTTCACACAAATTTTGTGCGATTTCACGTTTTCGTTTTTGTTCCGCGATGAAACGTCACAAAAACCCATGAATTTGTGCTTTTATTTTTGGGATTTTTTGCAAATGTTTTTAGGATTGAATGCTTGACTTTTTTTTTCTTTATTTTTTTTATTAGCTAAACAACGAAGATTTTCCTTTCTTTTTTTCTGCCGTTTTACCATCAAAATTTTCTTATTTTTTGGAGTAAAGAATTTGAATTTCATAGTGTTTTTGGATTATAAACATCAATAAATTTGCTTTCTCTATTTAGTCAATGAGCTAAGGAGTATATTGAGTAGAATAACTCACTTTGATAATAAAACAAAATTACAATTTAAAATAGTAGAGTGTTTAATTTATACTCTAACAATTTCTTCTACAGACAAATTTTTCTCTCATTAAATTAGTGAGAGGAATACGCATTACGCAGCGATTTTTGAGCTTAACCTTTTGTCTATTTTTTTGCTAAAGTGGTATGCTTAAATTTCATTATTATTAATTGGATAAGATTATTGTTCAATAGATATCAAATTCATCAAAATGTCGAACAACTTTGACCGAATGGACAGTATTATTCCAGTACCGCAATCCTCGCGCAAGTTGCAGCCCGTTTCAATGGGCGCGAAGTTATTGGAGACGAAAAAAGAATCGCGCAAAGTGCTGGCTGAAGAGGAATACGTAGATAATTTGGAGAAAATTATTGTACGCGACTATTTTCCCGAATTGCCGAAACTTCAGGTTTTTGTTACCTAAAATTTGCAATTAAGCTCGGTTTGTTTTGGTTTTTTATTAGCTTGGCATACTCTGATTTTACTCATTTATCCATTTTTCCGCTTTTTCTTCTATTTCTTTCTTCATTTTTCTCCATTGCTTAAAGTATTGTAATCCGTAATTTTCAGGCACAAGCGGAATATCTGGAAGCGGTGGCGCGCAATGATCACGTGAAAATTCGAGAGCTGCAAATTCGCTACGCCACGACGCGACGACGAACCGATCGGCGGACGTCGCCATCCGCTCGGCCGACCAGTCCCTCTGTATTCGATCCCGATTCGCCGGGACCTTCAGCAAATACCTCGAAAGACGACGAGTCGCCGTACGCCAACTCGGAGGGCCTAAACGAAGTGGTGAGTTGATTTTCTTAAGTTAAGATTTTCATAACGCTCAATGTATTTCATTTTGAGTTCGTCTTATAATGTGCCATTTATTCTAGAAGAAACGCAAGAAAACGGCTTTGGATGAACTCAGCGTTCAGAGCTATTTGGATCGGTACACCAGCGAAGACAACGCCGCGTTCGAGGAGCTTGCTCAACTGCACAACAAGCGCGAACGCGTGCGCAACGCGTGGATGTACGAGGCGGAAGCGCGTCACAATGCCGAGTTGGTCTATCGCTCGCAGGCGGCGTTGGCGCCTGCCGACGAGCAACTCGTCGCGATATGCAATGGAGAAGGTGGGGACGATGTATTAATATATAAACGAATCTCAATTTGATTTATTTTTTCGGAAATATTGTGTGAAATTCTAGCCAAGTTTAAGAGTAAGAAGGTCGGTTATAAATAACCTATAAAAATAACTTATAAAGGATAAGAGACATTGCACATAATTACACTGCATTTTAAGGAGTTGATGATGGCCATTTTAAGGGATTACGAAAAGCATCTAATAGTAATGATTTAGTAGAAAAACCGCCCGCACTCGACAATTGGACGTATCGAGCGCGAAACACGGTTCTGTTCAACGCGCTTGATGAAGCGCCGCTAACAATGGCCGAATGGGTCCAGCGAACAAAACAAAACGAGAAGGTTATCAACAAAGAGGCCACACGATTTCACGCCGACTACAGACAAAAGCCCAAACAGGTATGTGTTCGATATGCGGTATAAGTTATGGCGTACAATGACTATGTTTCTTGGGTTTGTTAGAATTTTCATCAAGTCCCAATTAATTAATTCCCTATATGTTTTAGTCGGTTATGGCTAGCGTGGCCTTCCAGCAGGCCGCTATTCATGCCGGTCACGTGGACGTGACTGGCAAGGAGTTGGGCGTTGTGAATCGTTCCAAACTCGACGTGATTGCCACTCCATCACCAGCGCCCGGTAAGGAAACCGGTTCTTATTTCATTGACGAGTTTTATGATCTAAATTTGTTAATTCAAAATTATTGATTCGATGAATCGTAATCTCTTAATTCCAATGGATCTCTATTGTTCTAATAGGTTGAAATTTGACATTCATTTCAGGCGTCGACGAATCACCTTTAATGACGTGGGGCGAAATCGAGGGCACGCCGTTTCGGCTGGACGCGCCGGACATTACGCCGGCGTTCGAGGATGCGCCCGTTTTTAAGATCCCCGACGTGCCGGTGCGCGAGCGTGTCGCGCATGACATGGCTGAGCAGATTGCACGCCGCTATCACGGCAAACGCAAAACAGCCGTCAATCAAATACGGAAAATGGCTCCGTAAGCATTTCATTTAACCCAACATTTCACCGTGTATAAGCCGCGGTTTGAACATTTGCTATAAAGCTATATTTTTTCATTTTATCCCTCTTTTTTCTCTCTTTCTCTTTTAATTCCTATCGAAAAATTATTTCAGTAAAACTCCGACGTTCAACTCGGCGAGCAGTTCGGGCAAGTTGGCGATGATGTCGCCGGCTGCGAGACGCTTTGCCACTGACAAGTTGGGAATTCGCATTGGCACCGATAAAATCAAATTGTCCAGCCCATTTTCCAGTGGACAAAAGTAAGCTCTGGGTTTGGTTGCAATTTTTTAGACCATTAGAAATGGAAAATAATTAAGCCAGAGAACGGAACCAGATTAAACCCGAAAATGTAATATTATTATTTGACACTTTTGATTAGAATTATAAAAAAGGTAACTTGTCCTTAAAAGGACCTATATTGTGTCTAGAAAAAGGTCTAAGATGAGGTTAAAAATTAGACCTATGTCTTAGTTAATTATATAATTAATTAATTAATTATGATTATAAAACTTAAAAATGCATTTAATTTCCAAGTTACTTATAATAAGAGTCGTTTTTTTTCCAGAACTCCTCACTCTTCAAGGACCATGTTCAGTCCCGCGCTCTACAACACGCTGCGTGTAAAACGTGAGCCGAAAACGCCGAACGCGGAGAAGGCGAGAAGCGCATCGTCCATTACGGACAATCTTTTCAAACTTCCGCCCTCGCCGGAGGCCTCACCGCGTCGTTATCAGGACCAAGCCAGCGATCCGTCGAGACGCGTGCAATCATCATCAGTCTCATCGTCTTCATCTTCTTCTCAACCGAAGATTCTCGTCTCGAATAGCTCAACGTCCTCAATCGACAAAAGCTCATCCGACCCGACGCCGGCTGGAATAAATTTTCGTGCATCGGCGGCCGACTTTTTCTAAATTTTTTTCCGGCTTATTCATTATTGTTGTCAGTGTTGAGGGCTTGACTCTTTAAACGACTTCGACTTACTATAAATGAATGCCTGAAAGCTAAGGCCATTTGAGAATCATAATAGCTTCTAAATGACTCCAAATAACTTCCAAATTTGAAAGTATAACCATTTTACTTTACAAATGATTCGAAGCCAAGTCATAGCACTGATTATTACTATTACATGTTTGAATTGCTAATGCTGTAAAACACACATTTTTAGATGTTTAAAAATTAATTTGCGAAAATAAAGATTTGCTTTTTGCTCAAAGAATTTGAGCAAAAAGTTTAATTGATTAGGCTATTCGTAAATCGTGACCAATGTCCACATTTTTGGTACTAATCAATAGAGTAGGTTTTGAGCTATTAATTGAGATGAGAATTTTGTAGATTGGTTTAAAGAGTAATAAATTATTACAAAAACACATTTAGGGACGCCAATGTTTGTAAATTTCTATAATTTTGTAATTATAAATAATTAGTTCAACGATTACTATTTACATTCAAACTAATTACAAGATGATGTTGAAAACATTTTATTTTTAAATTAGATGTAAAATTTCTACAAAAATTGTATTTACAAAAAGGAAAATTGGAGGAAAATGAATTATTTTTGGAAATTTTTACGACCGTGTGAATTTTGAGTGTATTTTTGTAAAATTATTTATAAACTTTTCTTAAAGAGTAATTTATTTATTTAATTTTAAAGTAAAAAATAAATTCATTTTCACTAAATATTGGGTTGGGGAATAAGTTCGTAGCGTTTTTTTTACAAAGATTTATTTAAACAAAAAACAATAATTATTACAACAAATTAATCAATGATGTATTCTCCGTTACTGTTTACGACCTCCTCCCACTTCTCGACCAATTTGTTGATGCCGTTTCGCCAAAAATCGCCCGGTCTGGTATCGAAGAAGTTGTTGAGCCAGTTTTTGAGGTCCTCTTCGCCGTCGAAGGTAACACCCCTCATTTGGTTTGACAAGGAGCGGAAAAGGTGGTAATCGCTTGGCGCAAGGTCCGGAGAGTACGGTGGATGCTGAAGAACCTCCCATTCGAGCTCTTGGAGGGCGGCTTTGACGACTTGTGCAACATGGGGCCTGGCGTTGTCGTGAAGCAAGATGACTTGGCCTTGTCGATCGGGTCTTTTCAGTCGAATAGCCTCGTTTACACGGCGCAACTGGGCAATGTAGAGCTCTTTGTTGACCGTAGCGTTTCGTTCGAGCATTTCCCAGTGCACCATGCCCTCCCAGTCCCACCAAACGCAGATCATAGCCTTTTTTGGGTGGAGATCCTGCTTGATTCTCGGCTTCGGCGTGTCTCCAGGGGCCACCCATTCTTTTCTTTGTTTCATATTGACGTACAGGCACCATTTCTCATCTCCTGTGACGATTCGGTACAAAAACGCTGTTTATGACCGCGTGTTGCTCGATGGCGGGCGAGGTGTTGAGCCGCGATTTGAAGGCGATTTTCTTTGTTGATTTCGCTAAGCTCGTGAGGCAACCAAGCTCCGAATTTTTCGACAAATCCCATCGAATGAAGATGATTCAGGATCGTCTTATGATCGCAGTTCATTTTTTCGGCTAATTCACGGCTTGTTTGACGACCGTCTTCTTTCAAAGTCCCTTCAGATGCTCTTCGTCGAATTCGACAGGTCGACCGCTGCGAGGCGTATCGTCGAGGTCAAAGTCGCCGTTTTTGAACTTTGCAAACCATTTTCTTGCTGTAGATTCGCCTATGACACCTTCTCCATACACGTTGCATACGTCCCGAGCGGCTTCGGCCGCTTTTTGCCCTCGATGAAAAGCGAAGAAGAGCAGATGTCGAAAATGCTGATTTTTGCCTCCTGGGTACTCCATTTCTAAGCATGAAAAATAATAAAAAATTAAATTTTCAGAAAAAACAAATAACACAGTTTTGTAGAGGAGAAAAAGCGCTTTCAAATACATATAAATATATTACCAAATACAGAATAAATCGTTGTAAAATAAAATAAAATTTAAAACGCTACGAACTTATTCCCCAACCTAATACATTTCATTATTCGATTATTTGTGTGGAAATTTAGTGAAAATTTTTACCAAAAGTTTTTTAAAGTTTCATAACTCGGCTCCCATCCAATCGATCAGGTTCAAATTTATAGAGTGTAATGGTGTATGTAAGGGGAGCTCATAGCAAAAATTTCAACCAAAAAAGTTTTCCCCTAACTTAAACAAAAATTAACTTTACTCTTTTAACCATAACTTTTTTACTAAGTTACTTATTAACTTTTTTTAAAAAATAATCAATAGCAGATAGCTGAAATCGATTTTTAAATCAGCTCCATTTTGGTTCTCAAAAATAGGACCAAAGTTGAAAATTATGCCTTTAAATTTGGTGCGCCAACATTTGCGACTTTTCCATGTTTGACTTTTTAAGCTCGATAATGCTACCTCTAAAAAAATTAATATAAACTATTCCATTTAGAATTTAATTTTCTATCCAATACTTTTTAAATCAAATTTCAAAGTAACTTAGAAAAAAAGTTATAGCTAAAAAAGTAAGGTCAATTTTTATTTTTTGAAACTTTTTGAGTGACTTTACTATTGATAATATGATAATATACTGATAATATGATAATATACTGTATACTAATAATGTAATGTATTCCTTATGTATGATATATTTATAATATCTGTGTTCTTTGTGCCCCTTTCAATTTTTTAAGAGGCAATTTTTTAGGCCCGAAAAATTTTTAGAGAAATTTTTTATTTTTTTTTCATTTTCTCCCAAATTTTTTTCTCCATTTTTAGAAGAAATTTCATTTGTAATTCCATCGCCAAATTCCAATATTTTTCCAATGATTATATTTTCGATAAGAAAAAAATCAATCGAAAACTGAGAAGATTGAGTGAAAAACGAAATTATCTCCAACATCGATCTCGTCAGAAAATATTTGGAAAATTTCTCCCAAAAAAAAGAAAAATTCGAAATTTTCGGTTAAATTTCGACGAAAAAATTGCAAAAAATTTAGAAAAATTAGAAAGAATTTTTTAATTTTTAGCCCAATTTCATTCAACTTTGATTTTTAAGAATTATAATTTTGCTTGGATAAGCCGCGAGTATTTTAATATAATTTTGTGCCCACCTTTATTTCAGCCTCATAAAAATGGGCACAAAATTTGGTTTCGCTTGGGTTCGATATAATAGAATGAGCTCATTTAAATTTAGCTCGAAATATCCGCTGCTTATCCACTCGAAATTGGGATAAAATTTTTTAGAGAAACTGGACATCGGCATTTCGATTAGAAATTATAGCATTGTTTTTTATTTATTGTATCATGGCCACATAAGTGTATTTATAATTACCTGTTTGTCCAATAAATTATTATTATTATTAATTAAATTTTTTATCGATTACTTTGAATATACTTTCTTGGAAAAAGTTACAATCAAAAAAGTCATTTTATTGGAATGATCCACGAGAACATCAGAATAAAAAGTGCCTTTCCTTACTTTTTTGATAATAATATTTTAAAATATTATAATTTAGAAAGTTGATTCAAAAATTAATCGATGAAGAAGAAAATTCTGAATCGGTGGCTTAATTTGATTTTTTGATCTATCTCATTTTGGTCCTTAAAAAAAATTTTGGTTCTTAAAAATAGGATAAAATTAATCAAAAATATTTTTCGAAGTGCCTCGAAAAATGAAATTTCGAAAGAATTCGAAAAAATTTTTATGACGTCAATTCAAAAATAGAAAATGACTTTAAAATTGAATTGAGAAAAGAGAAAAAAGTGAAAGAAAATTTTTTCTTTGTCTCTTTCTCTCTGTGGCGAAGAGATCATTTTTTTCATTTTTCATTGACATTTTTTCTTCTAATCAGTTTTGACGTAAATCCGCAAATTGAATCGATTAATTTGTGAGAATTTGTCGAGATATATTTGTTCAGAAATATGTTTGAAAAATGGATAACCTGCAGACACGTATAACTCGCATTTTGTATAAAAACTTTAATTTTTTTTTAAATGATTGAAATTTATCGGGTCAGCCCTGGAAAGTTTAGATATTTGATCCAGAAGTTAATACTTTATAAAATAATCTTTTAATGAAGTTACTAAGTAACCTAGAAAAAGTTACAATTTAAAAAAGTGAAGTTACTTTTTATTAAGTTAAATGTCAGAAAGTCTTACGACAAAAATGTCTTAAAATTTAGTTGTTTTTGTCGAAAGACTTTCAATGCCATTAGTGATGATGGACCAATTTTGTTTTCTAATAATTTTCTAATTTTTAAACCAAATTACAAAATTTTCACTTCAACAAATAGTCAAGGACCTTCTCTATCGTTTGGCATTAAGCTCGTCAATATTGGTCCCGATTATTGTAATCATTTGAACTTTTCGCTTTATTTTTCAAGTCCGATTTCGTACTTTATTTTATTTTTGTAATAATTTTTTTTATTTTTTATTCAAATTTCAAAATTTTTTATTCATTCAATAGCCAAGGAACCATTCTATTATTTGATCATAGAGTTAAAATTTTTGGAAAAAATTATATTATGTTTTATATTTTAAGAATAAAAGGAATGCTATTGCAAACAATTTCATTCGTATTATTATTTCCAGCCGTTTACGCAACCACAGAATGGTTCGGTGATTTGCGCGCGCATTTGAATCCTCCAAAGGACCAGGCCTTTTATGGCGTCACGTACGATGATTCGGGTAAACTTGAAATGCATTTTTTTTGCAGTGTATAACCTACGGGTAAATAACTTTCAAACAGTGTTGTTAAATTTACGATTCTGAAATTTCTGAGAGAATGTTTACGATTACAATTCATTAGTAAATTGTAAACATAGGCATGTACAAATTACAATTCGTAAATAAAATCGACTCAATTATATTTATTATTTACAATTCTGAAATCAATTTAAAATAATTTTTTTATTTGTTTACAATTCGTAAATCATAAAGAATTAATAGAAATAATCGTTTACAATTCACAAACCACTTGAACACTTGAAGATTCGTGTCACAGTTGTTATCCCGTGGTGGATCATACAATCGCCGCTTATATTGTTTTCTTTCTTCTGATAATTGTCTTCAATTAGGTTCATGAACTTTCGTCATCTTTCCGCTAGTTTTCCTTGTAGTATTTTGCAGTCGTACGGCCATCAAAATGTAGCTCGTGTCGTCCATCTGTTCCTTCTGACTATGTACCCTTCCCAAAGAAGTTTTCGTATTGTGGTTGTCTCGTATGCGTCTGCGAATTGTGTTTTCTTTCTGATTTCCTCGCTTCTGATTTTGTCTATAATTCGCACTCCGATTGTTTTTCATTTCATTGCTCTTAGCGTTTTCGTTAGCTTGTGCTTCTCACACTCCCTCATATTCCACGTTTAGGATTCATATATGAGTGCAAGTATTACCGTGGTGTTGAAAAGATGTATTCTTGCTTTTATGTCGTTTGTTTCCTTTATGACTTATTTTATGTTATTAACTATGCCGCAATTCGTCGTCTGCGTATTTCGCCGTCGATTTTGTAGTTCGATGTTACCAGTTGTCCGAGATATACGTATTTGTCCACCAAGGCAATTTTGTATTCTTTAGCTTTATTACTTCAGTTTTTTGATTGTTGCACATTGCTTGTGTTTTCGCTCGGTTTATTCGTAGTCCGACGACTGTACTTGTACTTCAACTCTTCCAACATAAGTTGAGCTGTTTTTGCATCGTGTGCGAATAGGACGATGTCATTTGCAAATTTGAGGTGGTGAAGCTTTTCTCCGTCGATAGAAATATCGTACTCTTCCCAGTCTAGTTGTCGGAATACATCCTCCAATGCAGCCGTAAAGAGTTTTGGCGATATGGTATCGCACTGCCTTACGCCTCGTTCGATCGAAATGTTGATATCGTTGTAGAACAGTTGTATTTTTGTTGTACAGTTTGTGTTGACGTTGAGCAGTGTTTTTAAGTACTTGTGTTGTATACCTTGGCACACGTGTGCAATTATTACGGCGTTAATTTCTATTGAGTCGAAGGCTTTTTCGTAATCGACGAATACCATATATAGTTGAATTTGGCATTCTCTGCACTTTTTCAGTACTTGATTGATGGTTTGTAGATGATCTAGTGTCGAAAATCCACTCCTGAATCCCGCTTGTTGACAAGGCTGTTGCTTGTCTAGTTGTCGTGTCATCCTGTTTAGTAATATTTTGGTGAAGATTGTATGGAATTGGTAATAGAGCTATCGGTCTGTAGTTCTTTAAGTCTTCTCTATTGCTCTTCGGTATAATTATTGTTTTTGATGTTTTCCATTGTTCGGGCACGTCTTCTTTTTTTAAGCATTCATCGAATAGCTCTGTAAATATCTTCCATAGTTTAAAGTTTCCAGCTTTTAGTACTTCGTTTGCTATTCAGTCAGGTCCGGGTGCTTTGTCTTTTTTGAGACTTTCATAAACCAAATGATTCGCAAATCGTAAACAAAAGAATCATTTGATTAAAATTTACGAATCAATTGAAATTGATTGAACCAATTGATTACAATTGATTTGCGAATCGTAAACGAAAGAATCATTTGATTCAATCGATTTCAATTGATTCGTGAATTGTAACCAAATTTTTCTTTCGTTTACTATTCGCAAATCAATTGTAATCAATTGGTTCGATTGATTACAATTGGTTTGTGAATTGTAAGCGATTATTTCTATTAATTTTTTTATGATTTACGAATTGTAAACAAATAAAAAAATTATTTTGAATTGATTTCAGAATTGTAAATAATAAATATAATTGAGTCGATTTTATTTACGAATTGTAAATTTCAAGCGATAAAATTTCATATGATTAATTATTAGAAATTGAACGAATTGAATGTAATTGAAATTTAACAACACTGCTTTCAAACGACTCAATCCTAGTTTCCCTCCCGTCCCTAAATTTTCGAAATTTTTTTATCGTATCCGAAGGTTATTTTAGATTCTAAGAACAATTATTTTTATAGGAAATGCCTTCTAGGATCTTATAAAGGACCACCTTTAATCACAGCAAAATTTTTTTTTTTAATTGAATCTAGACATTACCTCATTTGAAAGCTCTCATCGCGCTGATCAAGAATTGTATAGGAACTTTGGTTATTTAAGAAGTTACAGTTGATTAAAAATTGAATCAAAGGAGGATCAAGCACTTTTCTCTAAAAACATTTTCGAAATTTTGGAGTCGAAGCTAAACTACTGATATGACCTTTCAAACATACGAGCAATTTTTTCGAACTCCCTTCTTTTTATACATTGAGAAAGTGAGCAAATGAAATTTTCCAGACTGCTTTCAGAATGTTCCGGCGGTATTCAAAGTAATGTAGTCCCGGAATTTGTCTATTTTGGCGAAATGGTCGGCTCGAAAATAATTAACAGTTACATTGAATGTTTACATTACTGTCTATTTACGGAACGCTGTCAGGCCGTTAACTTCTTTGAATCACTCAATCCGGAGGTAGGAATACATCCAATAGGCTCGTGTGCAGTGATTTGACTCGCAATGGCTCGCGATTAAGAGAGCCAAATGCAAAAAAAATTCGATTTTTGGCTGGTTTTCTCGCGAGTCATGAGCCACTTTCTCGAAAAATTTCGAAAGTTTTTAACGAATTTGGCTCAAAATTGAGCCAGTTGGCACATTTTGGCTCGCGAATCAAACCGCGAGCCATTACATGTTACATATATTGAGTCCCTCACTCCTCACTGCTCGTGTGTATGAGCAGCTGATTTTAGCATTTCAATAGCCAAATGTATAAGCCCTCGGCTTTTAAGTAGATGGGCAAATTTCGAGTGGACAAATGTGGAAATTTTTTCGAGATATTTGATCCGAATTGATCCACGAAATTTGTCCTCTATAAATCGATTTTAGGAGAAGGGATTTTGCGAACTTCTCGCCGAAAATCAACACGACAACCCGCGGCTTATGCGGCCGTTTCGACGCGCCAGCTACTACGATCAAATAAAGTGTAATACGGCGAATAATCAACTCGATTTTGTGGACGAAAATGAGGCTACAAATCCGTACGGTACCAGCAGCATGACCAATTCGACATTGCTGGAAATGTTGGCATCGAATTTGAACAAATCCGCCATTTTTAAAGCTCAAAAATCCGCGGGAAATTTCAAAAATTTCAAATCTTCCACTAGTCTGCCTAGAGAATCGTTCATTCCTCCGAACGTTGCCGGCATGTTTCCTATTGTATTCTATATTTAATATATTTAATGCGGTTTATCCTTTTAAATTCTAGGGCCATTTTTACAGTGGATGCGTTATATACAATTAAAGAAGGAAAGGACCAAATTACCCGGGAGAAGAGAAAAAGCAGGAATCAGATTCTAATTGGTCCAGGAGAAATGAAGAAGTAGGGGTCAGATCCTAATTGGTCCGGGAGAAGGGAAGAAGTAGGAGTCAGATACTAATTTTTTTTCGACACTTTAATCTGATCAATTCAATTCAAGAAAGACTCGTTAAATCGTCAATATCATCGGGATCGATGGAATCCTCGACGGGATCGATGGGTTTATCGGGATCATTGAGTTCATCGAATTCATCGGAATCCTCGACGGGATTATTCGGATCATCGGGATCCTCGACGAGATCATTGGCATCATCGGAATCCTTGATGAGATCTTTGGGTTCATTGGGATCTTCGTCGCGCTCCCAACTCACAGGCGAATTCTCGCGGGCGGAGGCCTTGCGAAAATTGGCTGCGAAAATTCGCGAATTCAATCGGAAATTTTCGTCTCACTGAATTGCATTTTTTTCGATGTTTTGTGTACATATTTGACGTGAAATCATATTTATAAAATATTAATTTTTATTAGTCGACTTTTTGTATTTATGCAAAATACTATTTTAAAACGATTAACTTTTTTCCGGCAATTTTTCGATGAATCCGCGAATCTAATTCAAAAATATTCCTATTTTTAAACAATTTTGCATCGATTTGTCTTAAAATTTTTGTTAAATTTCACACAAAAATGAATTCGATCAGAGAACACGGATATTTAGGTTATGATCCCAGGAATAGGCCAAAATGATGTAAAAACACAGTGTCAATTTATTCATTTTTTATGGACCATAACTCAATTAGAATCCTATAACTTCGCTTTTATTGGGTTCTATACAAAATTTCCAGCTGATCGAATGACATATGAATTTTTGGGATCCAATCCCTGGAATAGGCTCAAAATCGGGTTTAAACTCAGTGTCAATTTCTTCATTTCATTTATTTTTTAACTCAAAATTTTTCCAATTTTACTTAAAATAATTTTAATTTATTTGCGAAATAAATTTCTGTTCTATTTGTTTAAATAAACTTAAGACAATTTAAAATTTCATTTATTCATTTCATTTATTAGGTGTACAAATATGAAAGATTTTACTTTGTATGATATTTTTTCATAAATAAACTTTTTTTCAAAATATATGTTTGTATCTATCTTGCAGAGTGTTTAAAGCGTTATATCTAATGCTTCTTGAATTTTTAAAAAAGGTTTGCATATAAAATTTTAGGACAATTTTACAGATGAGAACCGAAGAGCCAACAAAAGAGCATTTGCGGGAAGGTCTCTTATTCATGTTTAACTGGAAGAAAAGTGCCGCCGATTCTCACAAAATGATTGCTGAAGTTTATGGCAAAAATACGATCACTGCCAGAGCCTGTCAGATATGGTTTTGGTTGACTCTCAAGCCCAAAGTTGACTCCCAAGCCCAACATCCATGGAAAGAAGGTGCTGCTCTGCATATGGTAAGATAACGACCAGAATAGACCACAAACACGAGTGCCCAATACATATTGCTTCACGACAACGTCAGACCTCGTGTTGCAAAACCGGTCAAAAATGCCATAAAAGAACTGAAATGGGAAATCTTACCCCACCCACCCTACCCCCCTGATATCGCTCCGTCTTATTTCGATCAATGGCTCACGGATTGGCTGAGCAGAAGTTCACAAAACAAGAAGAAGTGCAAAAATGGCTCGATGAATAGATTGCGTCGAAACCAGTGTTGGGTAATTCCTCAAAAGCGACTCAAGGATCAGGGGGTAGGCTCACGATCCTCTGATTCATTTGGCTCATTTCGTGTGAGTTAAATGAATCATCGCTTTGAGTCATTTGGCTAACTCAGGCTCGAGCCTTTCCGTATAACATGAGCCGAATGAATCACATACTTGAGTCATGCGACTCATGCTGGTGAGTCATTCGGCTCAAAAAAAATTTAAGGCTCACTGGCCTTTGAGTCTTTTTGTGAGCCTTTGAGCCGCGTTGAGTCGACTCATAGAGTGACTCATGAGGCTCAAAAGGATCAAAATTATCATTTCACAAAAAAAATTTTTTGTCGTTTATATTGAGAAAATGAGCCTTGAGTCGACTCATGAGCCGGCTCAAAGGCTCAAAAGCTCAAAGATTTTTCTATCTAAAGAATGATATTTTTTCTTGTTTTTTTGAGTCAATGAGCCTTGAGTCGACTCAAAGGCTCAAAAGCTCAATTTTGAAAACATTATACTCATTCAACTCATTTTCTCAATATAAACGACAAAAAAATTTTTTTGTGAAATGATAATTTTGATCCTTTTGAGCCTTCTGAGCTAGTTGTGAGCCTTGAGTCGACTCATGAGCCTTCGAAATAAAAGACTCATTTTGAGCCATTTGACTCATTTCATGAGCCAAAAATGTGAGCCAAATTTTTTTTTTCGTGATTTAAAAGGCTCAAAAGTTTGGCTCAAAGCTCACGAGTCTTGAGCAGTGCTGGGTAATAACTCAAAATCAGCTCATGGCTCATGGCGAGGATCACAAATTATTGAGCTATTTGACTCATCAATATGAGTCACGCAACTCAAATTGATGATTTGAATAGCTCAGTAGCTCATGAGTCATTTTTAATTTATGAGCCAAAATAACTTAATAAATTATGATCCTCTCGTGATTTATGAGCTGAGAGAAATTTTAGCTCACTTGACAATGAGCTATTTTAATAAAATTTTTGAGCTAACTCAAAAGACTCACATAGCTCATTTGACTCAAAAAATTTTCTTTCTCAAAATTTTTCTTTTTCATCGTGAGGCGAATGAGTCATTTGAGTCGACTCATGAGCCGACTCAAGGCTCATTGACTCAAATTCTTATTCAAGTGAAATAAAAAGAACATGATTATTATCCATAAGAGAGAGAAAACAGAGGGCAATGCACAAAAAATTAATAACAAACATACGTTGTTCGTCTATAACCATTGTATAACTCTTTTTTTGCATATAAAAGATTTCTAAAATATCAAGTTATAAATACTATAATATAACAAAAAATGGGAGGGAGGGCGATTGCAAACACAAAAGAAAGCTCTGGTCGGAAAAGGGAGTTATGGAGATAAAAAAGACTCACATTGTCGTTTATAGCCAATTGTTTCACAGAGTCTTCCACTTTAATAAAGCTGTGAACTCGTTACGGGGGTTAATTGTATATCCGATTGAGGAGTTGTTGCCTGTTCGGAAATACATTCAATATTGGTATCACTAGCGGAAAATTCAATTTCATTCATCTAAAAACATGACACTACATTATTTAAAAGTTTCGATATTATAAATAATGATCTTGTTTAGAAAAAATATTCAATGATTATAATGTTAATCAAAATTATTAGTTGGCCTTTTGTATGATAAAGTCACTTTATGTTTGACTGTAGCAAATTTTAAAATACTTAATAAAAAATACAAAAGGCCAACTAATAATTTTGATTAACATTATAATCATTGAATATTTTTTCTAAACAAGATCATTATTTATAATATCGAAACTTTTAAGTAATGTAGTGTCATGTTTTTAGATGAATGAAATTGAATTTTCCACTAGTGATACCAATATTGAACGTATTTCCGAACAGGCAACAACTCCTCAATCGGATATACAATTAACCCCCGTAACGAGTTCACAGCTTTATTAAAGTGGAAGACTCTGTGAAACAATTGGCTATAAACGACAATGTGAGTCTTTTTTATCTCCATAACTCCCTTTTCCGACCAGAGCTTTCTTTTGTGTTTGCAATCGCCCTCCCTCCCATTTTTTGTTATATTATAGTATTTATAACTTGATATTTTAGAAATCTTTTTGTTGTGACGGAGTTATAAGAAGAAATTCTAAGTATGTGATCAAGGTCCGTGTAGCTCAGTAGGTAGAGCAGCGCTCCGGTTAAGCGTTGGTCGCAGGTTCAAGTCCTGCCACGGAAGTTACCTTTTTCACATACACAACAATTTGGCGATCAGGATGAGATGGCGCGTCAAGCGTCATCATCTCGAACTCCGTGCCGCTGGGTAGCGCCGTAAGCCGGTATTTGGCCGGGAAGTTAGTGGTCAGCTTCCCTTAGGCCGCGCGTAATGTTGAACCAAGCATAAGTCCGGAATTTCTATTCCAAAAAAACCACTCCGGCAGTTGGTCGCGCAATTCTATTATGCGTAAAATGCTTGTATTTCAATGTATTGCCATTGGTGCTAAGCTGGTCCGGGGATCTAGTCCTGTGACCTTCCACATCTTTGTGGTTGCATCTATTAACATCTTGAACGGGGAGATGTTGTGACGGAGTTATAAGAAGAAATTCTAAGTATGTGATCAAGGTCCGTGTAGCTCAGTAGGTAGAGCAGCGCTCCGGTTAAGCGTTGGTCGCAGGTTCAAGTCCTGCCACGGAAGTTACCTTTTTCACATACACAACAATTTGGCGATCAGGATGAGATGGCGCGTCAAGCGTCATCATCTCGAACTCCGTGCCGCTGGGTAGCGCCGTAAGCCGGTATTTGGCCGGGAAGTTAGTGGTCAGCTTCCCTTAGGCCGCGCGTAATGTTGAACCAAGCATAAGTCCGGAATTTCTATTCCAAAAAAAAAAAAAACCACTCCGGCAGTTGGTCGCGCAATTCTATTATGCGTAAAATGCTTGTATTTCAATGTATTGCCATTGGTGCTAAGCTGGTCCGGGGATCTAGTCCTGTGACCTTCCACATCTTTGTGGTTGCATCTATTAACATCTTGAACGGGGAGATGTTGTGACGGAGTTATAAGAAGAAATTCTAAGTATGTGATCAAGGTCCGTGTAGCTCAGTAGGTAGAGCAGCGCTCCGGTTAAGCGTTGGTCGCAGGTTCAAGTCCTGCCACGGAAGTTACCTTTTTCACATACACAACACTTTTATATGCAAAAAAAGAGTTATACAACGGTTATAGACGAACAACGTATGTTTGTTATTAATTTTTTGTGCATTGCCCTCCGTTTTCTCTCTCTTATGGATAATAATCATGTTCTTTTTATTTCACTTGAATAAGAATTTGAGTCAATGAGCCTTGAGTCGGCTCATGAATCGACTCAAATGACTCATTCGCCTCACGAGAGAAAAATGTTGAAAAATAAAATTTTTTGAGTCAAAATCATATGGCTCAATTTATTTGAGCCATGAGTCTGCTCCTTTTTTTTGACTCATTTTTGTTTTTTTGAGCTAATTAGCTCACATCATGAGCCGCTCGACTCATGCATAATTGTGCTAAATTAACTCAAAAAAGTGACTCATAGCTCATGAGCTTTGAGCCAAATTGCAACATAATTGACTCAGTGACTCACGAGCTTGATCCTTTGCGTAGCTCAATGAATCAAGAAAATGACGCTCACGAGCCGGTGAGTTGACTCAAGCTCAAAAACTCATGAGCTATTTTTGAGCTTTTACCCAGCACTGGTCTTGAGCCTGAGTCGTCAGTAAATGAGTCGAGCCGGCTCGTGAGCCTGAGCCACACCTTAGCTCAAATGACTCACAAAAACGCGAGTCACGAGCCATTGAGTCGACTCAGGCTCGGAGGCTCATGAGCCTTTCTGAGCCGCTTACCCAACACTGGTCGAAACAACCGAAATTTTTTTTTTGATGGAATCCATAATTTGCCCAAAAATTGGAATAATGTTGTTATTAATAATGATTTTTATTGTTAATAAAAGTTTAATAGAAAATTTTTTGGAATTTTAATTTTTTGAATCGTAAAAAAACGAACTTTCATATTTGTACATCTAATATTATATTAATTATTATTTAATTCGTTTAGAAATAAATCGAAAAATGAAGTCAATTTTGGTGATGTTGTATTGTTTCTATTTATTGGCCAGCCATGTTTGGGCTGACATTGGAAGTGACGAGACTACCAGGACTAGCAAGGCCCTGTCGGGTGCAATTTTCTTATTAACCTAATTCAATGCAGTGTAAAATCGATTGGGTCCCTAAATGAAAAAAAAATTGGATTCTTAAATGATCCTAAACTAGCTCCTTAGCAGATCCCAAATTCGACCCATTGCTTTACTAGAATTTGGAGTTCTAAAAGGATCATATTGAACTCTCGGCTTCACATGATTTGAAGTCCTAAAAGAACTAAATTTGACCTTTAATTAAAGTCCAATTTGGATTGACCAGATTGGACTATTTGCTTCACACAAATTTGGAGTCCTAATTGCACCGAATTCGCACTCAAAAAAAGCATAAAAAAATCCAATTTCAGCCAGCTCAATTTCTCCCTGCGGGCCCAACGAGGTCGTCACGAGTTGCACCGCGCCATCCTGCGAGTCAACTTGCACTATAAAAGTGAAATGTCTTTTTCGCTCGCAATGTGATTTCGCGCCGTCGTGCATTTGCGCGCAGGGATACATACGCGAGCGACGCGGCGGGTCTTGCATATCGTATGAAGACTGCAACAAGCCTATCGCGTCTTCCACGCCATCCTCCGGAATCAACCTTGTCTAGGGATCCGAGAGAAATTGGACTTCAATGGATCCCAATAAATCCCAATTGGTCCCAATAGACCTCTCACAGTACCTCTATTAGTATATTCAATAAATCGAAAAATCGCCTCAGATGGCCAATTTACTGTACCTTTTTTTTGATAAATAAAATTTACATATTTGGAGAAAATTTTTAAAAATTATTTTCAATCCAATTCCAATCGAAATTTTAGTCTTTGTCTTTACCGATTTAATTAATGACAATTGTATGTGTATGTGTAAATGGGAAGACCTGACAAGTGTCATTATTACTCGCAAACATTTCTGCCCATCTCGCAAAAAATTCCATCGACAAAACGGCCGCAAAATGGCGTGGAAATTTGTAGACGGACTTTCAACGACATTTCGGCTGCCCCAATAAAATAATAAACAATATTTTTCCGTCTCAAATGTGTATATATTTGTAAATAATGGCGTGTTGGCTTTTTGGCTTTTATTCAATGGTTTGTTTTGCTTGAGTATAGCACACATTCATTCATTTATTCATTTTTTTCTCCATTTAATTTGTTCAATGTTTGACATTCTTTCTCTAAAAAAATTTATAAAATAATAAATTGAAAAAAAAATTCTTTTTTATTTAACTCATTTTAATCTAAATTGAATTGAATTTAATTTAAATTTATTTTTTGTTATTTGAACCCGTTTAAAATTAGAAAAATTATGATTTCATCTCTTCATTTCATCTTCAGCCTATAAATATGAATTCTCAGCTCTGTATAACTCATGGAATGAAATTGAGAGTGATTGAGGATGAAATTGGCTTGAAATCGAAATTGAGTTGAGCTGTTTTTAGAGGTGAAATTGAGAATAACTGAGGGGTAAAATTGGCTTGTTTGAATTGGGCTGTTTTTAGGGATGAAATCGGGGCTGAAATTGAAGATGAAATTGAGGATAGTTGAGGGTAAAATCGAGGTTGAAATGCGACGTTTGCGAATTAACTTTTTGAAGAGTTAAAGAAATTTCTCAGAAAATTAACTTAATCATTCCGATTCAGAAGTTAATTTTATGCCCATTACTTTTTAAATCTATGTTACATGGAAAAAAGTTACAGTTAAAATTGTAAAGTCACTCAAAAATTTTTGAAAAAAAAAATTGGCTCTACATTTTTTTAAATGTAGCTCTTTGATCCTTAAAAAGTTAGTCAAAGTTGAAAAATTTGCAAATGTCGATGTGTCTGAAATGAAGGTAAAATCGGGAGTGCAATTGAGATTGAAATGGGACCTGAGTTGGGCTGTTCTTTGGGGTTGAAATTGAGGATAATCAAAGTTGAAAAATTCGCAAATGTCGATATGCCTGAAATGACGGTAAAATCAGGTAAAATTGAGATTGAAATGGGGCCTGAGTTGGGCTGTTCTTTGGGGCTGAACAAATTAAATGGAGAAAAAAATCAATAAATGAATGAAAATAGAGGTGAAATTGAGGTTGAATTGGCGATGAATTGGAATAATTTTTGAGGTGAAATGGACACTTTTCGAGGTAATTTTTTCAGGGCTCAAATTCTAAGTTAAATGAAGGCTCATTAGGTCATATTTTTGGGCTGAAATGACATGGAACATATTGATTAATACCAGGCTAAGTCATGTTTCCATTACATACAAAATTTCCCAATTTCCAGCTGACGCAAAAAATGAACTTCTCAACGGTATGTTTGTACGTATTCGCGCTGATCCTGATCACGTTCGGCGTGGTCACCGAGGCAGTGAAGCTGTGCTGGGACTCTGACGACTGTACGCCGATTATCGAGCGTTGCGGTACATTCTTCTTCTGCGAATCCAAGATCTAATCAACACGTACATTCCGGATGTAATCCTGTCCAAATTCACCACCCAAATTTCTTCACAATTTTTAGCGACAAATTAATTTCAAAATCAATCAATTTGCTAATAATGAGTTAACTGTATTTGTTACCATGCCAATCAATCAATTAATAAATCAATAAATCAATAATAATGATATAATCAATCAATAAAGCGCTATAAATTAATTGTATAAGTTTGAACATTTTATACAAAATAAAATATTTTAAAATTTATAAATTTCGTACACGATTTCATTTTTGTAATAACTTTTTTATTTTTATTTTTATTCGATAGCCTTCTCTATCGACAAAATGTATCAACATTGATCCCAATTTGCAAATATTGTAGTCATTTGAAATTTAAAAGCAATTTTTAAAAATCTGGCCAATTTCGTACCCAATTTTGTTTTTGCATAACTTTTTCAATTCTATACCAAATTTCAAAATTTTTTATTTATTCAAAACTGAACTTTCATTTGACCTCTAACTTGTCAATATTAGTCCAAATATAAAAAATTTTTAAGCGTTTAATTTTTCAAAATCTCAAAGAGTGAATTTACTTATTAAGTGAATTTACTTATTAAGTTTTTTTGAATGAATTTACTTATTAATTTCACTGCACAAAATTGTTTTGATCCCAAGCGAAAAAATATTTAACATTGCAAAAAAACACATACAACATATATTTTTGTGTGTTTTTGTATGTATTTTTTATTGAGACCAAAAAGAAGTTTTTCGACAAAATCGAAAAATTTTTCCCTCAAATTTGTTGACGAAATTTTTGCTCGTTTAAAAATCCATCCATAAAAAAATAAATTATTCGGAAAAAAATTGCGGCGAAAATTGTAGCGAAAAATCCTTAAAAAAATTCATATTTCAAAATATAAAAAAATACAAAAAATGGAAAAAATTTATAAATAAAAATTTTTTAATTTAATTTCGCCGGCAAAAAAAAATTTTTTTTTAATGGAAAAAATAAAATTTTTACTTTTTAATTTTATTGTTAAAAATACATTTTTTGAATCCAAGTGTGCATAACCCGCAGAAATATCATTTCAAAAATGTAAAAAATTGTCGCACAAAAAAATTCGACAGTTGAATTTATTATATAATGCAAAATTGTTTTTAACATAACTTTTTTTTATTTTTTACTGTATTTTCAAAATTCCTTTCAATTTTAGATAGACCTTCTCTATCGCACTCCACGTTCACTCTATAGGAAAAGTGTTGATAGATTCTAGAGCTCACGTTACTGCCCCTAGCGAGCTGAAAATTTTGCATTAGGAGTTTTCAAGGACGCTCTTTCGATTTTATCGGACAGATTTTTTATAGCACCCCTCTAAGACCCTATTTTAGGATCAGGACCGGTCCTGGTTTTTTTTTATTGATAAGATAGTATATTCGGCTCAGAATTTTATGACAATTACTTTTTTGTAGTTTATTTTTTGTTTCAGGGTTTCCGTAATCCTATTTAGGGTCCAAAACGTTCTAAATTAGAAACTTTTCTGAGCGAGTTAAAATTTTTGCCTTGGATGGTTTTCAAAGACGCTCTTTCTATAACGATTTTTATAGACCCTTTTCAAGACCCTATTTTAGGTTCAGGACCGGTCCTATTTATAAAAAGACGAAAAACACTTATTTTACATTAAAATTTTTAGGAGAAATTTGATAACAATTCGACCATCGCATGGATGTCTCAACAGATAAATAAATTTAGATATACGCCATTTTTCGAAATTTTATTTAAACAAAATGGCAATAACAAACAAAATGGCAATAACAAAAAATTGATATCAAAACATGTTTAACAAATCGTTTGCTCGTCATCAGCGTACCATTCGACAATTTCGTCGTGCTCTAAATTTATCTCGCCGTCAAAGAACATAGGCTCTTCTTCTTCGGGCGTCACGCTGCGAGAACGTCGTTTTGGCGCAAACTCAGCTGCATTTGTGAAGGCCGTGATGAGCTGTTGTTGCATGAAGAATGAAAGGCGCTTTTCTGCGTTAGCGCCGAAGCACTTCAATATCGCAGTGTTAGCGCTGTGATGCAGCGCTTCACAACCTTGCTCGCTGTATAATCCCCACAACCGATGATTTTTGACGCCTCAATCAGGTGTAACTTGTTAATTATAGGTAGTTGAGCAAAACGCCATTCATTAGACAGTTTTTCAATGTCGCTGCAAAAGTTGTCTAGATTTGCGTCTTTTAAGCTGGCGGCCACAGCCCATCGCTCTAAATTAAAGATCGCTTCTGATTATCTGAAAAATCAAAAATTGAAAAATTCGACCTAGGTCCACTCCGTCAGAGCAACTTTTTTTCTAACAGAGCAATCGATCTCAAACTTTACTCACATACAGAGAAATATATGGCAAACAACATAGCAAATTCTATTTTTGACTTTCCAAATTCAATTTATTAGAAATACTCACCTTCGTGGAAATGACTCCCGAAGTGGATGCTTGGTTGGAGGACGAAATCGGGGGCACAGAGTCGACACATGATGTCGGAGCGGCTTCATCCGATTTGCGATTTTTTGCTTCATTTTCAGCTATCATTTGCTCGGGCTTTTCCATTCTAACTTTCCCCTTTCTTTCCCTTAATTTACTTTTTATCTGAAAAACTGAAAATTTACAAAACACTGAAATTTCAGTAAAACGTATTTTACAATAACACTAGGCATTCAATTGGTCTGAAATTTTACCAACTTATAGAACAAAGGACGGGGAACAAGATCTATGAAGCCAATTTTTCATTTTGGATTCTAATTTGAATGCAAAAATAGTTTTTACATTAAGTGAGAAAAGTAGGCATAATAGAAAAGGCAAAAATTGGAGTAAAATTTTTGCATGTGATGTTGCAAGTTTATAGTCATTCGATTCAGAATTTTATTGGCTTTCTTTTGTGCATACACTCTTTATATTAAAGCAAAATTAATATAGTTGATTTTACTAAAAAAGTATAACAGGTAAATTATAAAAAATAATTTTATACATAACGCCACTATCATCACTTTTAACGTGGAGTGCTATCGATTAAGATATTGTATCAATATTTGTCCCCATTTGCAAATACTGAAGTCTGAAGCAATTTTCAATAAAAAACTCAAATTCTTTTAAAAGGCTTTTGCCAATTTCGTACCCAATTTTGTTTCTTTCCAATTCTGCACCAAATTTTAAAATTTTTTATTTATCCAATAGCTAAGAACCTTTTTTATCGTTTAGCACTAAGCTTGGTTCTGTTTTACGAATACTGTAGTCATTTGAACTTTTCGCTTAAGTTCTGCCTTTTTTCATTTATAATTATTATTCATTGTTAAATAATTGATTATCGATTAGCGTATAAGCCACAAGACCGTTCGAATTATTTTCGAATTTTCAACTTACAATTGAAAAAAATAAATTTGCTGAAAAATTTCCATTAATTTCCGAAAAAAAAATATTTTTTAGAACAAAAAAAGATTTGTTTTGGATTAAATTTTAAAAAAATTTGCAAGTATTAAAAAAAATCGCGCAATTTCGTTTAATAAAAACAATTAAAAAACTTAATTTTTTAATAAATTGTAATATACAGTAAATGGCTTTGTTAATTTACATTTCTAGATTGTGATGAATTCCGTCAAATGGCTTATAAGCCTATTACTAATTACGATTTACACAGCTGCGAATCCATTATTTCCAGTTTTTAGCATGTCAAGGCATCAATTTACAGGGTGACCACAAAGTCCTTGCACACATTTTTTCAATTTAAATTTTAGTACAGTTTTTGGTATATTGTATCATTATGTTACACTCTATTTTGTAGCGCGTAAAATTCTGTACAAACTATGCTTATTTGTTTTTCGCTATCGATTTTACTTTTCAAAAAAATGAGTTCGAAAGGCAAGCGAATTGCGGTCGCTCAACTGTTCAATACTGGAAAAGCAGCGCCAAACATTGCAAAGGACCTGGGAATTTCTAAACGAACCGTCTATTACGCCATTAAGCGTTACAAGCTGAAAGACGCCGCATTGGAATGTTACGACTCCTGAGAACCCAAACAAATTGCGTTGCCGAATTTATCGAAATTCCGGTAAGTCGTTAAGAAAATTAGCTAAAGAAATGAAAATTGGACGCGAATCGATCCGAAAAATGGTCCGAATCAAGCTAAAGCTTCGTAGCTATAAGCTGGGTTATTACTTGGATGATCGTATGAAACGCGTACGGCTCGAAAACGCGCAACGTCTTTTGAAAAAAAAACATTTCGATCAACTTTGTTCACGAAAAATTGTTTACAATTCAGCGTTCAGTTAATCAGAACGACCGCCAGCTTCTTTGAAATTCGACAGGTTTTGTACAGAATTTTCTGCTCTTTGAATTCTGCTCAATGAATTTTTAGAAAAGAGCCCGGTTAGGTTAGAAAAGAGCGTCGCCACTTTCCGAAGTCCATAATGGTGTGGGCAGAATGGCAAGACGTCGCTCGTTTTTGTCGAGGTCAAAATCAACGCCGAAATCTACCAGGAATGCATTTTGAGAAACGTAGTAGTCTCCTGGAGCCAACAACATTTCAAAAACAGCGATGCACTCTTCAACAAGACTGGGCGCCGGCACATTCAGTACAATTCACCATCAATTTTTACAAAATGCAAAATATCGATCTGTGGGACAAGAGTTTGTGGCCGCCTAACTCGCCCGACTTAAACTCGATGGATTCCGCGATTTAGTCCATTCTGAAGCCAAAATCCTGCGCTACAAACAACGGCTCAATTGAATCCTTAAAGCGCGCTCAACAAAGCGTAGGACGAAATCTTCGAAAAAACGCTCGCGACTATCGTCAAAAATTTCTGCAAGCGTCTTGAGGCCTGCGTGGCGGCTAAAGGCAGAAATTTTGAAAATCTTTTAAAAGATCTTATATAAAATTTCTTTGGCTTTCATTTAAATATTTGTTTGTAAAAATATATTTTTAAATAAAAAAGTTCTGATTAAAAAAGTGTGTGCAAGGACTTTGTGGTCATCCTGTAATCTTTGTATATAATTTGGCCAAATTTTTGGGATTAATAAAATAAATTTTTAGAAATTCTATTTAAGTCGCTGGATTCAGAAATTTCTTCTCTATTAATTACTTCTTTAATTAAAACTCCTGAGTAATTGTTTAAAAAAGTTACAATCAAAAATGTAAAGTCATTTATTAGTAGTATTGACGGTCAATTTTAATCAAATTTTTGGAGCTAATAAAATAAATTTTTAGATATTTCATTTGGGTCATAAAATTTGGGATTTAAAAACGTTACAATTAAAAGAATAAAATTACGTTTTATTGGGTTAGCCCAGAAAGTCTTTCTACAAATTTAAATGAATTTTGAGGCATTTTTATCGAAAGAATTTTCGCGTCAACCCAATAAAAACTAATTTTACCCTTTTAAACGTTTTTTAAATAGTAACTTAGTGGCTTGGTTTAAATCATTTTAAACACTTCTCCTCCTTTGAATTTACTGCATAACTGAAAGAAAAAACTTTTTCCAGGCCTCACGAGCTTGACTACGTGTGCGCTGCCGTCCTGTCAGCCGAGTTGTCACTTGGAACTGCATTGCCTATTGAAAAATCCATGTGGTATCGCGCCTCTTTGCGTTTGCGTACCGGGTTTCATTCGCGAGACGC
Source organism: Bradynema listronoti (assembly GCA_024678965.1). Taxonomy (NCBI): domain Eukaryota; kingdom Metazoa; phylum Nematoda; class Chromadorea; order Rhabditida; family Allantonematidae; genus Bradynema; species Bradynema listronoti. The sequence continues at coordinate 3,123,562 of JANLNO010000011.1, forward strand.
TCGACGGGCCCTGTATCCCCGAGAGCCGATGCCCGTTTAACCCTTTTTTGGATTTAATATATGTATTTTGCAATGAAATGTCCAATACTAAATAAATACGTATTGTCACTTCAATTACAATATCGACAGAGTCTCAAATGAGGCTGGCTCGAAACCAATTTTTTGTGGCCTGATCCGGCCCATTGAAATTAAAAAAAGCCAGGCCCTAGGCTAGGCCGGGCCGGGTAATTTGTCCAATTTTTCCCGTTTTTAAATTTTAAAATTTAAAATTTTAAAATTTGGTAAAAAATAGAATAAAATTTGAGTAAGAATAAAAAAGAATAATTTTTAGGTTCTTGAAAAATCGAAAAAATTTGATTAAAAAAAATCGGTAATAAATAAGCCGGGCACTTAAGATTTTAAGCTTATGGCTTATCGGAATTTTTAAGTGCGCAATGCGCAATTCACTCGGCCATTGCCGCTCGCTTTTTTTACAACGCCAAATTGTATGATGATTATTTATGATTTGGCTCCGGGTTAACTCCAGAACCGCGGACCCTTTTAGCTTTTTTCAAAAAAAAGCCGCAGTTACAAAAAGCCAGATGGCTCCATAAATTGCAAGCCATTAAGGCATAAATGGCACCATATGACTCCAGCTCCAATAGATGACTACTGCCAGTTGGTTTCGCAGCGGAGCCATATGACTTGGAGCCATTTATAGAGCCAAGTCACAACTTTGATAATGAGTCAATGTTTTTTTTTGTAATGTATATATGTAAAATAATTTTATTATTTCAGTAAAATACTGAAAATATGCATTGACATTTGAAATGTATGCCAACGGCTTACACGAAATACTGTAACTGATTTTGGTAAAGGCAAATGAGCTGCTAAATGGGACCTGTTTGCTGCAAAATTGGTCCGGTTTACTTTAAAATGTTTGCTTCAATATTGAGCGTAATTTACTCCCCGCTTAAAATCTATTCATTAAAACGCTAATTTTATTATAATTATTAGCGTGTATTCGAGAAATTTTTGAATTTAGCGTTTGTCTGACATTTTATTACAATTGGCATATTACAACAAAATGCCAGGCAAAGTTTAAAATCAAAAAATTCATTCTGCAGCTTATACATAATTGAATCAAAAATTTATCAAATGGATTTAGAGAAATGTATGATTTTAAGCAGATATTCCTCTCCACTGAGTAGTTTTGAGCACTTAAGATACAAGTGGCTGTGGCTGTGGCGTCGCGCTCCGACTCGCCACGTACTCCTGGTAGTCAGCACTGCCGCGGAAAATGCGAATTTTACGCGCCAACGCGCTCACGTCGTCCATGTAAATATTTCGCGCGTCCTTGGTCATTGCCTAAAAATAATGATGGGCAACTTATCAGACTCAACTAGGCCGTACAAAAAACGTGTAACAACTTCATAATTGTCGCCGTACGTCTCCATCATGTACAGGCAGTATTCGATTTCGCGCGGCAATAGCCCCAGACCGGTTCGCCGGCGGATTGGACGCGTTGGCTGAGGTTCCATTGGCTTTATTACATTTAAATCGTATTTTTTCCACGCCGATAATTCGCTATCCATCGAGGAAATGACCTAAATATTAAACAGTCCTACAAGTTAATACATGATACGTAATACGTTAAGGCCCTCCGGATCAATTCTCCTCCGGTTAAAAATAATTTTGGAACTAGTCATTTCCCGGGTTTTGAATGATAGCCACCAAAATTTTTTTTCAACCATTAAAATTTCGGATGGTTTGCTCGGCATGTAAGCCCGCCGATGCCGCTTATACAAGGCCATGTCAGCACCGCTTCGCATATCATTCACACAGTATAATATGGTATCTATTGTGCTTCAAATATGAAGGACACCCAAGTGGAATCGAAATTGAGTTCCTATCCAAAATTGAACATCCTATTCAATCAAATCTTTTGAATAACCTTAACTTAATAAAACTTTTTTTAACCGCTCTGGGAGTTATACGCTTGAAATTGGGCAAATTTTCACTTTCCGCCTTTACCTGAATGGAATGTTCCACCCTTTGAATGCATTCCTCTACGTGTTCCTGCAGCTTTAAAGGACTTTCTCGTGGTCCTTCATTATCCTGCTTCGAGGTGCCAGAACTTGCCGCCGGCTAAATGCTAAGCATTGACTACGGTAATAACACAGTAACTTATTGATTTTTTGTAAATTTTTATACCTTTTGGTTCATTTTATCCGAGTTTTGTGCATCACTCGGCTGATTGATCACTACGGTGGGAGTGGCTTCTGCTTTTGACGCGTTTTTTAACGGTACAAATGACTCGGCTCCATTCAAATTCCTCGAAGTGGACCCTATCAAATCATTTGACACTTCGTTTTCCATCCGAATTCCCGTCATTTTTTCTGCTTTTTTCTCCTTTTGCTTTGATTTTTCCGCCGCTTCTGTTTGAATTGGCGCCATTTTTTCTTCTAAATTCCTCGAATTCAATCCTATTGTATCATCGAGCGCGTCATTTTCTTTTCTCTTCACTTTTCCTGCCTTTTTTCCATTTGCCTCACCTTTTTTCGCGGTTTTCTCTATTTTTTCTCTCTCCTTTTTCGTTTTCTTTCCAATTTTCTTTTCTTTTCTCTGCGTTTCCTCGTTTGGCGGTGTGTTCTTTTCCTCAATTATTCTTCGATCAATTTTTTTTCCATTTATTTTCGATGTTTTTGGCGTATTTTTGATAACTTTTGGTTCCGAATTTGGCGTTCTGACATCATTTGTCTCACAATCAACAGTACCCATAAGCCTAAATGTATGTAAAATTTTTTAAATTTATTTTGTGTAAATGCAGAATTCAAACAGGTCAAAATAAGAGTCCCCCAACCAGGACTTTAGCGAAAATAGTTATTACGCTTGTATTTTTGGTGCCCTCTTGGTCCCTGCAACAAAAAAGCAGTCGTTACTGTATTTCGGAAATCGGAAATAAAAATAATGTTGTGTCTGACTTCTTTGGCATAAAGAAATGAAGTCAGAGATAATAGTATTTTCATTTTTGATTTGACTGTATTTCCGGGATCCCCTTAGTACCTACCATTTCCGCAGGTTTTCGCGCAATTTTCGCCATCGTTTATATTTGCGGTGGCAATAATTACGGTAATTTCCTCTATTAGCAATATTTAATTTTTTCATTCTTTCTGAAACAGTAAAATTCAATTAAGCACTAAAATACATATATATAAAAGAAAAATATATAAAAATGTTGCAAAATTTATGAGACATTGATTAATAAATTTCGCAATAATATTTATTTAAAGTAATATATGTTAACATTTATTAAATTAATGACAATATGAGAAATTAATTATCATATAAATTAAAATATCACAAAAATAGAGAAAAAGAAATGGTAATTTTAAATTTAAAAAAACGGTATTTTTAAATTAAATTTGATTGGTAATTTAAAATTTTTCTTACTCTTAATTCATTAAAATTAAATGAAAAAGGAAAAATTTTAAATTATCGATTTTTAATGTATATTCTTTAATTCTTTTCGCCGGTCATTTTTCAATTTTTTATTTTTGTTTTTTTTCACTAAAAAAAATGCGCAAACTTTTCGTTTTATTCAAATTTTAACAAATTTGACGTTGTTTAAATTAATCATTTGAAAAAAAAATAGAAAAGAATAAATATTAAAAAAATTGAAATGCATTTTTTAATACTAAAATTTTTTTTCCACATAATAAAAAATGATATGTATAAAAATGTATAAAGAGGTTAAATTAACTGAAACTTTTTCTTTGTTCAATTTTTCGATAAAAATAAATTAATAAAATTAAAATAAATTTTCATTTCAAAATTTTTAAGATTCGTTCAAAATTTATCCAAAGAATATGTTGCGAATGGAATGAAATTGTGAATTGAACATATGTACACGATTTGTATATAATTTGTGAATTGTATACAATTTGTAAGATTGTAAGGTATGTATGCATGTACATAAAAAATAAGTTCATATGCATAAAAAATAAATTTGCAAAAATCGAATAAAAAATCATTGAAAATAGACGTAGAACGGACAGGATTTTCTTTCATTTATTTCTATTACTATTTCTTAAGAAGGAGAGAATTTTTCTCTCTTTCTTTCTCTCTATGTCGTTATTTAAAAAATAAGGATTTTTCCGAATCTTTTTTTCTTTTTCTCTTCTTTTAGAAGTGCAAAATTATTTTCTATTTCTCTCATTTAAAAAAAGAATTTTTTCTTTATTCTTTTCTCTTAAGAAATAAAAATTTTTTTGCTTGAACAAATTTTCGACATTTTCATTCACGTTTTTTTTTTCAATTCTCAACACATGAAATATATTCGTTCGTGTATTAATTCACATGTAAATACATACGAGAAACGTATTTTATTATTTAAACGTGAACGTTTTCTACGTCTTTTTTCCAATTCATTTTATGTCCAATTTACACACGTTTTATTAGTGTATTTGTTATGTATTTTTGTGTTCATCACAACATATAAAATACATGCATTTGAAAATACAAATTAATATATCTTACATGCATTTTAGGCTGGTCCGATTTGGTGTCTACAGTTTTATTTTTGTTACAACTTTTTATTTTTTGACCAATTTTAAAAATTTCTTTTCTATCCAATTTCTAAAATCTTAAGCTTTCACTTGTCTCCAAACTTGTTTTTTATTTCTGAATTTGATAAGCATTTGAACTTATCTGCATTATAAAAGTGTAATCTCTTTTGAAACTGTATTGGACTATTATCACTTTATCAATGAAAATAAAGATTAAATTTATCACTATTTAAATCATTAAATCAATGCAATTTTTCAGTTAAAAAATCACAATTTAAGCGTGTGAAAAGATATCAATTTCACGTTAGTTTGTCATTTTAAAAATAAACACAAAATTGAAAAAAATGTATCTCCGAAAACTTGTGGATAAATTCAAACAAATGTCGATCAATACAAACAGTTTTACTATTTCTTACATTACACTCTTTTATTAGAGATTCATTGCTATTTATTTAAAATTTGTATTTGATCCATGAACTAAACTTATGCGTAAAGCTAAGCTTGTATTCTATGCGGCCTTAATAACACGAAAGCGTAAAGTATCGAACAGCTAGCAGCCTCCAAAGCCAGGTTCAGTATCATGGTGCCCAAAGGCTCACCGACAATCTAAAAAATGATTATCATATCGTATTACAATTTCCTGCAGGCCGTTGACTTACGAAAGTGAATATGAAAAAGGTGTGATTGGGGACGATCGAAAAAATGAGTTCCAATGAAATTGTGGATAGGACCACAAAATTGGACTAAAAATATATGTAATATAATTTGTATAAGTCGCATGGAATGGTATTGTAATTAATTAAAACACTGTTTGAAAAAAATTCAATACAAGAATTTTAAGCCAACACTTACAAAGCTTCCGGCGTGTTTGCATTTTTTGAGAATGTTGAAAAAGTGAAAACGCCAAATTTGCTGTGGCAAACTTCATTTTAACAATACTGGTAAAACGAAGAGTAATGCATCTGAATGTGGCACACTTTTTAACTAAAATATTAACTAAAAAATAGGAACAAATTTCTGGAACTCAAACTAGAGTTTCAAATGGCTAATCATATTCAAACAGACCTACTGGCCATGTGGAGTTGGAAAATTAGTCCCACTGTATCCGATACAAATATTTTTCATACTGTAGCGGCAGTTCCATTAAATACACCACTTGACTCGCGATAAATATTATTGTCATTAATACGATATTAATCATAACAAAATGTTCGAAAAATGATTTTACATTAATGGCTGTTCACTTGGATCCTTTTGTTTATCGTAAATTAGCGGGTTTCATTCTGTTATAATGTGTTGGCTATAAACAAATTAGATCAAGGTATAGGACAAAAATGACGAACTCATTTGCAAATATAATGGAATGAAGCTCGACCAAGTTTTATTGTTCGAACAGCGTTATACACGTGAAATTAAGCTAAATAAAATTTAATGTTTAAAATTTACCGTGGTGATCTCGAAAATTGCCCGGCCACAAATAGAGAGAAAATCGAATGAAAAATAATTTTTTTTCCCAGATTTAAAGTTAACTTTTTTTCAATTTGTCCTAATTTATCGTATATATGTCGGGGTTAAAAAACGGTTTGCGGATTATAAACGGTTTGCGGATTATATATTTTAATGCACTTTAATTTTTCAAAAATCATAGCTTACAGTAATTTTTTTTGAAACAGGAAATGTTGACATATTTGTCAACACTCTTGAAGATTTAAGGTTACATTATACTGATTACGGTAATACTAACTACCATAATTCTTCTTATTTTTCATTGATTGCGTTAAAAAGTTCACCGTAATCAGGTTTAATAGTCGTTTGGCTATGTCGGCTATGCGAGTTTACGTTACCGTACTTTTCCTCATAAATTACGATAGCGAATCGTAAAGTTGGCTTAAAGTCAAGTGAGATTTCTTCATGTTTATAATGGTGAAAAAGTGTTCGTATCGGAGCGGGTAAAAATATCTTTTCTGTTAAATATATTTTTTGTCATTTTTTATAAATGCAAAAAATATATTGTGTAAAAAATACAGTAGTGGCCGATTGGTTGTATGCTAGCCTTCAACTCGCAAATTGACTCAAGTTCGATTCTATTATAGTTTACCTGGTTTTATTGACAAAGTTAGAGTACTGTATAAAAAAATTCTCTTAATCTTTGAGACTTTTTGTCTCAATTCTACGCTATATTTTCTCCAAATTTTTACAGTAAAGATATTGATGTGATGTTTTGGTCGATTTGTTGGCACATGGACTATTACGCCGTCTCTCCACTCCGATTTTCTTTCTGAATCTCGACCGATGTGTGGTCCTTGCGAACCCGATGGACAATAGTTCCCGACGCGAAAAAACACGAAATTTTTTTACTATGGCCAGTATCATATTAATGCCAGTAATATTCATCGACAGCCAAATAAAAAATGAATTTGGCACGACGAATTTGGCGTTGTGTTTCTACTTTTTCTACCTTATCCGCAACCAAACAAACCAACATCTTTGTAAGTGTCAGCTTAAGTGCTTAAACTTAGGATCTAATATGAATTCAATTTTAAAGAATTTTTAGCTTAAGCTTAAGAAAAGCTAGTTTAAGCTTACACAAAGCTAAGTTGCGTAAATTTTCAATTTTACAAACTTGAAAATATTAAAAGTTATTTCTTCATATTTTAGTCCAATTTCGTGATTTTTTTGCCTGGAACTCATCTTCTCCGTGATCCCCAAAGCTATTTTTTCACTTTGATAAAAAAAATTTTAAAAATTAACGCACAATCGAATTTCTTCGAATTACTATAAAATAGAGATTTTTAGATTAAGCACCTAATTGGTGCCCCCCACTACAAGTTTGAAGGCTGCCAGCTGTTCGATACTGTACTTCTACAATTTAGACGTATAGTAAACTCTACATGTCATCAAGGCCTCGGACAAGGATAACAAAAGGGGCGAGCTTAGCTCTACGCAAAAGACCACATAATGGATCAATTTCAAAATTGCCACAAAAAAGGACTATTTTAGGAGGAGTTTAACGTAATTTATACAGTAATCAAAATTTTATTCTACCTTTTGAAATAAAAATTTATTCCACCGAAAAATATTCTAGCAAAAATTGAAATTTCTCAAAAATTTGCCGGAATTTGGCGAAATGTTTTTGACTCAAATTTCGGCTATTCGTAGAGGTGAGTTTTTCTAAATTGGACCCGAGTCGGAGCCATTTGTAAAGTCCGTCGTGGATTTCGATTTTCTGATCCTCGTCTAGTGCGATCAATTCGATTTTGCGAACAAAAGAAAGCGGCACCAAAATCTGAACAAATTGAGTATGTGTTGATGCGGTTAAATAAATGTGTATGTGTTGACTTAATTGGCGATGTAGACCATTTGGTTCTCGATTCAAACAGACCTATTTTACACTTATGAGTCAAGAGAGCTTGGAAAAAGCAGATGATCGGAAATGACCAAAGACCTGAGATGAGACCAAATGGTTCTATGGGTAGAGCCCAAAACACCCCATAGGTTAGTTATCATACATAAAAGAAAATGGCTTGAAATTGTGGAGTATTATCGATATTATCCAGACAAATTTCGTCTAGGACAAAACAACTCGCGGCTGAATGAAGCTGAGCTCGACTTACCGGCTTCTAAACAGATAGTTAAGTTTAAATTTGGTCTTTAGTTACTAGCATAAGTGCCTAATGAAAATCTATTCAAGCTTAAGCTTGAGTGACTCATTTGGCTTAAGATTAAATTAATTAATGGCTCGAAAAATTGTGCTTTGTCAAAAGGTCGCTTGTAATCCGTCAATTTTTTGGCGATTCGCTCACGAAATTGACGAATTGCTTCGTTGGCCTGCGACTTAAACATTCCACGAGTGGGATGCGGAACGGGCACAATCCGCTTGCCGCGATACTCGTCCGCAATGGGCTGAAAGCGGAAAGTTACGAAAGACCAAAAAATTAAATGAAAAGGTAATTTAAACTTGAATTGGCGCCAATTCTTTGACGTTTCGATATTCGCTTAAAAATGAATGCCAAAAGCGGAAAATTTGAAATTCGGACGAGTAATTCGCGATGAATGCCTCAATGAAGTGCATTAAAGAACGCGAGGGCCTAGAGATCTCCAAATTTAGGGACAATTGGTCCTAAAAATGAAATCTCAAAAATGGGTTCAATTAATAGAAAATGGGACTTCCGAGGAAAAATGGAAACCTCTCCTTGAGAAAGGGAGATTTTGGGAGTTTCATTCTCTTTCGGAAAAAAATGAGACCTTAAAAATAGATTATTGTACTTCGCATCTCTATAATCGGATACTATTTGACTCACCCGTTGAAGGAGTGCGCGTAGGACATGGAGCACGCCCTGCGCGAGACTCTCCATAAAATAGCCGCCCTCGAGTAGCGCGACAAGCGGAACGCCCAACGATGTCAACGCGCCGGTCATGTAAGCAAATCCGCCCGGCGAGACGGTCATCTGACCGTGCGGATCGCCTGAAAAGTTTTCCGTGAGGTATAAGGACTTTTTTGAATGGGCCTTGATCTCATTTTGATAGGCTGGACCATATGAGTGCCGCCTTGATACTGAACCATCAGAAAAACTTTCTTAAGAATTAATTGAAAAGATCAAATTACAATTTTCTCACCAATGGCCGCGTCAAAACCGCACGAGATGAGTATGAGCTGCGGGCGCCATTCCACTGCAATCGGCATTACAATACAATTGAATATGGCGGCGTATTCCGCGTCACCGTAGCCTATCTCGTTCAACGGTACATTTATTGTATTCTTATCTGCCAAAAAAAATCAATTATCAATCGATGAATCCAATCAATCAATCAAAATTAATCGATCCATTTGCTCTCACATTTCCGTTGGCAAACAGAGCTTTCCTCGAGTTTCGGCCAAAATGTGCCGTGTTGGTAGCTGTGAATCGAGATGAGCTTAATCCCATTTGCGTCCTCGTTAATAGCGTACTGTGTACCCTGCCCGGCGTGCACATCCCAATCCACGATGAGCACCCGTTCTAGGCCCAATTGCCGGGCCTAAAAGTTCATTTCCGATATCAAAAAGTTGAACACTATAATTATTAGATTAACCCGTTTGGCACAAATGACCACATTATTGAAGAAACAAAAGCCGCAGGGTGTATCGCGCGAGGCGTGATGACCCGGCGGGCGTATTGCCGCAAACCCGTTGCTTCCACTAAATCTTGAAAATGATCGGGATTAAATGGGAGCCGAAGACTTTAGCATTGTGAATTTTGAGCTTAATGCTCGTGGGATCCGTATAAAACTTGTATAGTACTCTTGGAACTTAGCCGCTTTAGTAGAATTTATTTGAGACTTTTGGGACCAATCTGGAACTCGTAAAACTTTTAGGACTTGTAGGATTTGTTTAGGACTTATTTAGAACTCTTCGAATTCCTGGGACCTGTCTGAAACTCATGGGACTTCTCCCAGAATCTGATTCGTTCTAGAGTGTCCTAGTCTCGGTAATAGAGTTTCAATTTTGTAACTATTTTACGGATTTTCGAGAACTCTCTCCACGAGATGAACCGCCGCGCCAGCCGACAAAAGTGCACACTCAAAAGAATGCTGGTTGACAAAGATGGCCTCCTTTGTGGCACTGTACGCTTCCAGTTGTTCCTATAAAAAGGGAGAACACAATAGGTGTACTCACAAAAGATTCACAATTAAGCGAGTCCCTATAGATAACTTGGATTTTGAGTAAATCCATGACCGGTTGGGCATCCCGCCCCAAATGAGAATTCACCAAATTCATGCAACTCGTAGCGCGCAGCTCGTCAATGAAACGCTGACTGTGCACGAGGCGCAGGTCCTCGACGCGTGCCGACGGCGCGCTCAATACCGTACATTCATTAAGGATTCGTTCCTTTGCCAGAATTTCGAGAATGGACTCGAGTCGGCGGGGCGCCTCCAAATGGTTCTCATCCCACTCGTTCTTGTGCTTAAGCATACGCTCATCCGTGACGAAATAAGTTTGGGGCATTTTTGTGGGAACTTTAAATTCTACACATTTACGAAAAAAAGGAGAGTTGCCAAAAATTGGCATTGTGCTCAAATTTGTACTTAGCCCAAATTGCAATTGAGTCTAATAAATCCAAAAAAGCGACTGATGAGAAAAATGAGAAGTCCAACTGGGTCCTGAAGAGCTCAAGAAAATCCTGTTCCTAATGAACTGTAAAATCCGTGACTTTGACTTCAACTTATAATAGTTCTCATCCTTAAAATTAAGCCTTTATTCCAATGATTGGATCTAAAATGGACTCAAAACGGACCAAATTTTTTATTTAATTGACTTTTAATTTTATGAAAAAATAAATAAATTGATTTTTTTTAGATTTTTATTTGTTTAATTTTTTGTTTATTTTTTAAATTTTTATCAGAAATTTTTGCGACAAAATAAAATGATTAAAAAATCATTTAAATTTAAATTTAAATTTAATGATAAGAAATGATGAAATTGAAAACAACTAAAAAGCGATTAAAAATGGACTAAAAAATGCAAACTTAAAAAATAACCCCAAAAAATGAATCAAATTACTGTAGTAATCTTGAAATTACAAACTTACAATTTGTTAGCTTAAATTAATTGAATTTTAAAACTTGGCTTTCATTTAAACTTAAATTAATAAACTAAATTAGATTTAAATAAATTTTCAAGTTTGTCTTTATGATATCCTTTTTTCTAAATTACATTCAGTTAATATATAATATTATGGTAAAACAATTTTTTCAATCAAATGACGTCGTTGGAATTGAAAGGTTTAGGCGCTGAACTAGCAGAAGGCAAGGCACACCGACACTTGGGGATCGCTACATTTGGGAATCGCGACATTTGGGGATTGCGAAATTTGAGGACACGATATTTGGGGACGTAACACTTCGAGGATTAAAACTATTTATTATATAAAATTTTGAAAATCTTAAAAATTATTTTTTAATAGATGATTATTATATTGATCAAAAATAAAAAAAATTAAAATAGTAAAAAAACTTAAAAAAGAGCGCCACCACTTGCCATCGTGTTTGAATCCCCAAAATGAAAACTAAGCAAACTACGGCGACGCGGAATACGTCGCCATATTCAATTGTATTGTAATGCCAATTGCAGTGGAATGGCGCCCGCAGCTCATACTCATCTCGTGCGGTTTTGACGCGGCCATTGGTGAAAAAATTGTAATTTGGTCTTTTCAATTAATTCTTTAGAAAGTCTTTCTGATGGTTCAGTATCGACTCGGCACTCATATGGTCCAGCCTATCAAAATGAGATCAAGGCCTATTCAAAAAAGTCCTTATACCTCACGGAAAACTTTTGCATTTATAAAAAATGGCAAAAAATGTATTTAACGGAAAAGAAATTGAATCCCACTCCGATACGAACACTTTTTCATTATTATAAACATGAAGAAATCTCAATTGACTTTAAGCCAACTTTACGATTCGCTATCGTAATTTATGAGGACGCTTATGAAAAGTACGGTAACGTAAACTCGCATAGCCGACATAGCCAAACGACTATTAAACCTGATTACGGTGAACTTTTTAACGCGATCAATGAAAAATAAGAAGAATTATGGTAGTTAGCATTACCGTAATCAGTATAATGTAACCTTAAATCTTCAAGAGTGTTGACAAATATGTCAACATTTCCTGTTTCAAAAAAAATTACTGTAAACTATAATTTTTGAAAAATTAAAGTGCATTAAAATATATAATCCGCAAACCGTTTATAATCCGCAAACCATTTTTCAGCCCCGACATATATACGATAAATTAGGGCAAATTGAAAAAAAGTTAACTTTAAATCTGGGAAAAAAAATTATTTTTCATTCGATTTTCTCGCTATTAGAATACGTAATTTGTGGCCGGGCAGGTGATATTATAGAATTTTTGAGGTCGAATATAAAATATAATTTATAAAATTATTACATTAAATTTTAATTAGCTTAATTTCACGTGTATAACGCGCCGTTCGAACAATGAAACTTGGTTGAGGCTTTATTCCGTCATATTTGCAGATGAGTTCGTCATTTTTGCCCCATACCTTGATCTCATTTCAAATTTTATAAATTTTGTGTATAACCAACGCATTATAACAGAATGAAACCCGCTAAATTACGGTAAACAAAAGGAGCCGAGTGAACAGCCATTAATGTAAAATCATTTTTCGAACAGGGACTTCGTAAATGCCAATTTAATTTTTTAACAACCCACTGTTAAATATCCTTCTTGATTTGCCCCATTATTGTTTAGCTACATTAAGAAATTTCTAAATTTATACCATTTTTGATGTTTTAGCGTATTTAAATTTTGTACAATATTTATTTTTTGCTAGTAAATACAATTTACGAAGTAAAAAATCTATTATATGTTACTACTACGAAAATCACAAATTGCTTTTTTGCTTTCCACCAAAAAATCTCTCGCGAAAGCAAAAATATACAGATTGCATATTTTTGCCTTTATAACACTTCTGTTGTTGGCGTCGAGAAGTCGACGGCAACAACAATGAAACGAAAAAATTGCCAAAGAAAGAAAAAAATTTTTTTTTTTTGAATGTAGACTGTACGTATAGTTTCCTTTACAGCAATTTTTCGACTGTATTGCTGTAATGGCCTTTAAAAGGAGTCTAGATTCAGATCCTCAGCTTGAGCAATTAGATGTCAAGTTAAATTATAATTAACTTTATTCAACAATTAATTAGAAAAACCCAGAACGCGGGTGAAGAAAAAATTTAAACATAATTTATAATCCCAGAATAGGGAGAATCCAATAACGAAAGATGATAATTCAAATTAACATAAAAATTAAGATTTTAATTTTTACGTGCTGATTTTTCGCCGCGGCTTTTCTTATACGGCGTCTTGCCGTCCTTCTTGAAGTTCGCACGCTTCTTGCCGTTAGAGCTGTGTCCGGATGTTCCCGGACGATCGCCACGTTCTTGCCCGCTGCGCTGTTTATGCAAGTCCCTAAAGAGGAAAACAGCTTATCCTCAAGGTGAAATGAGGGTGAGACGGGTGGGTTGTGATTTTCTTCGTAGTAACATATAATAGATTTTTTACTTCGTAAATTGTATTTACTAGCAAAAAATAAATATTATATCTTACTACTACAAAAATCACAAATTGCTTAGTTTAAAGACCTTTCACCGAGGATGACTGCTTGAAAAGAGTCTGCTTCCGGGGTCTTATGATAAAACTTTTCAAAAGTTATGGCTGAGGCTGATAACCCCTTCCCGGCTGCTAGCGAAGTGCTTGCCGAACGAGTCGAATGGGCTGAATATCCCATAATTCCACTCAAAGCAAGAGTTTCTTTAATCCATCTTGCTATGGTGGTAGAGGTTACAGGAAGATGTGGTTTCTTATATGAAATAAACAAGCGCGGATCAGTGCGCAACTTTTCTGTCACAGCCAAGTAGCGTTCGAGATTACGAACGGGACATAGATTTTGATTTTTAAAAAACTCATATGAGGCTGAATGCGGTCTACCGAAACCTCTATTCTTTGTTCGACGAAGAGAGAAAAAATAGGATTTTTCCGTTTTGCGCATTTCGTCTAGCGAAAAAGATGCCAATTCACTCACTCGTTTCGGTGAGCATAACGCCAAGAGCATAGCCAGTCTTAGCGTAAGCGTTTTCAGTTTTAGAGAGTGAGGCGGCCCCCACGAATCAATGCAATGTAGCACTTTTTCCACATCCCAAACTACTGCGAATTTTGGGCCGGGTGCTTTTTTACGAAATATACCTTTCATAAATCTAGAGACATACTTAGAATCAAGCATACTCTCTCTTGCGGGGTCAATGCAAGAGAAAAATGAGCTTAGAGCGGAGCGGAACGAGCTCAGTGTACTAAAGCTCAAATTTTTCAAACTATATTCATAGAGAAAATTCACGAAATTATCCATCTCAGGTTTAAGAGGATTTATGGACTCTTTTTTACAGTATTCCAACCATTTTCGCAGTGCTACATCATATTGTCTTCTCGTGGAGACTGCCCACGAGTTTAAGATAATTTCGGCCGCACCGGTCGAAATTCCCAGGCTTTCGATGTTTTCGATTAAATTAGCCATGCGCACATTTTCAGTCGGCCTAACAAAATCAAAGGGTGAGATTCTCCCAGAGAATTTTGTAAAGTATCCTGGCTGATAGGAATTTTGAGAGGTTCTTTCTTCGAGAAACGCAAAAGTAAAGGCCAATAAGGTTGCGTTCTCCATTCTGGAGCTATTATAATCAACCTTGTGCCCTCCTGTCTTGCCTTAAGTATTGTTCTTCCGACCATTGAGAATGAAGGAAAAGCGTACAGTCCCGTCCATGACTGAGCGAACGCGTCAACCGCCTCCGCATGGGGGTCTGGTTTCCAGGAGAAATATCGTGGCAACTTGTGGTTAAGTCGCGAGGCAAAAAGGTCCATGGTTGGCCTGCCCAGTTTTTCAAAAATCCATTCAGCAATTTTTGGACACAAGGACCATTCGGAAGCTTCACGAAAATATCGTGATTCCAGGTCCGCAATCACGTTTTCCACACCCGGTACATGGGTGATGAATAAACGCAAATCTTTTTTCAATGCCCAAAACCATATTTCTCTGGCCAATTTGCATAGATTAGAGCTATGTGTGCCCCCTCGCTTGGCCAAATATGAAACTGCTGTGGAGTTGTCAAGTTGGAGAAGAATGGATCTATTCTCTACCGTGCTGCATACTGTTCGTAGTGCCAGAAAGCAGGCTTTTAATTCCAAAAAATTAATGTGTTCTTCGGATTCTGTGAGACTCCATCGACCTCCCGATGTAATATTATTAGGGTTTTCGGAAAGAAACCGCGGTTGGATTTGTTTATTTATTTTTCTCATATAATAAAAGATTTTGTAAATTGGTTTTATCTATCAGATAGAGCGTTTTTTTGCGCATCGTTTGATATATAACTTGTATATGTATACTTTGATTTTTTACTAAAAAAGTTTTTAGAAAATGTCTGATCAAAAATTTCGAATGCGAGCTTGCATGTGGTACGACTTTAAGCACGGCAAATCGGCTGCTGAATCTCATCGTGCGCTATTTGAAGTATATGGCGAGGAAGCCCTGTCTGAACGTCAATGCCAGGAGTGGTTTAAACGATTCAGAAGTGGCGACGAAAGCTTGGAGGATCATGAACATGGACATCGACCTGAAGTCGTCGACAATGACCTGTTGAAGGAAGCAATAGAGTCGGATCCGTGCCAAACAATTCGAGAGCTGGCAGAACGGTTTGGTTGCGGTCAAACGACCATTGCCGACCACTTGCACGCAATAGGCAAGACGAACAGGTCCGGAAAGTGGGTGCCGCATCAGCTGAGTGATGCAAACAAAGCAAGCAGAGTGGCAATCGCCAGCATTCTCGCTCGCCGCGCTAAGAACAGAGGCTTCTTCGACTCCATTGTTACTTCGAATGAGAAATGGATCCAATACGACAACGCCACAAGAAAGCGGCAGTGGCTGGACCCCGGTGAGGCGCCAAAACCGACTCCAAAACCGGACATCCACGGAAAAAAGGTGATGCTTTGTGTTTGGTGGAACAGCAAAGGTCTCGTGTATTTTGAGATTCTGGATTTGGGTCAAACAGTTACGGCGGACCTCTACCAACATCAATTGGGCCGTGTGGATCAAGCGCTGCGACGTCAAGGTGTGGATACGGCGTCGACAAAATTTCTTCACGACAACGCCCGGCCGCATGTCGCAAAGATCACTTCGCAGAAAATCGAGGAATTGGGCTGGGAAGTTTTTCCTCATCCGCCATATAGCCCAGACCTGGCACCATCCGATTATCATCTGTTCCGGTCGATGCAGCACTCACTGGCCGAGAAAAAGTTCAAAAACCACGACGAGATCGAAATTTGGGTGTCCAACTTCTTCGAGTCGCAGCCGGCGGAGTTCTTCGAGAGAGGCATCCATTCTTTGCGTGGACGTTGGCGACAAGTAGTTGATAATAATGGAGAATACCTTTTGGATTAAAGTGTTGTAATTTTGTTTTTATAATAAATTTTGTTTTTGGATCAAAACGCGGTTTCTTTCCGAAAACCCTAATATTACAGTGGAAGTGTAATAAAACACACATCCCAATTTTGAAGCATCCGAGGTTATGGTCAAGGACGGTGGATCGTACCGAATTGGCCTTGAGAAACATGAATCCGGAGCCTGGATCCAAAATCTTAGATCCTCATATTGCCACTCAGAGAGAGGAATTTGCTTTTCAAAATCTTCGGGACGTTTTACAGTACGTGCTAAAGCGCACTGCAGGCCACGTGCAGCTAGCCTCGCGTATTCGGACGCTAAGTCAATGGCGGCTAAGCATCTGGTAAGCTCGGCTAGTTGACGCGCCTTTACTTGGCTCAACGACGCGATTCGCAATGATAGTGTTTTAATTCTTTCGATTTTTTGTTGCGGGACTGAAATCGTGAACTGATTCGTGTCCAGATTCATACCCAAAAATTCGATTGTTTTTGAAGGAGAAAGGATCGATTTCTCCTTGTTTATAGAAATTCCGAGATTTCGAAAAGTCTTATGGACAATTTTTAAGTCCTTTTCTAATCCAGATTTGGATTTATTAAAAAACAACCAATCGTCCAAATACACTATCATTCGAATGCCTATTGATCGTAGAAATCCGGCTACAGGACGCATTACTTTAATATAAACACGTGGTGCCGAGCATAGCCCGAACGGTAGTGCATTAAAACAGAAATGTCTGCCTAAGGCCCGAAAGACGAGATAACGTCTATGATTTCTGGCTATAGGTATACTAAAATAAGCGTCCTTCATGTCGATTTTTGCCAAGTAATCATTTCTTTAAACACAGTCACGGAATAGTGAAAGATTTTCCATTTTGAAATGAGGAGCATGCACAAATTTGTTTAAAGGTTTGAGATTTATAACCGGGCGAAGTGAATCATCCTTTTTTGGTAGCAAAAAAAGGCTAGAACACCAACAATTTTTGAGTTTTGATCTTGAGACTCGGGAGATGGCCCCTTTGTCCAAAAGTTCCTTTATTTCTTTTTTCAAAACTGTTATATTCTCCGGTCGCTGCTTTAGCGGTTTTTGTTTTGGCAGCTTTTTAATGAAGGGAATATTATAGCCGATTATGGTCGATAGAACAAATTTATCATCGGTAATTTTTTTCCAATTTTCATGAAAGTCAGCCAGTCTACCCGAGATCTTTCCGCTTTTAATCTTGGTAAAAGTAGGAAAAACATTTTTAATAAAACCATACTTTGCCTTTTTGTACGCCTGCGGGACGGGTTTTGCCAGCTTGCGGATGGCCTTTTGAATATCAGAATCGATATTTTGGTCGGCCAGCTGTTGTGTAAGAGCCCGGTCAAACAGCAGATGCGCTGGATGACCTAAACCAGGCGGTTGTGTCTGGTTGAGCGCCAACGGCTGGACCCGATAACCAGGAATGCTTCTATCGGGTCCACGCCGAGTGCCAGAAGAGCTCTCTCTCGACGAAGGACCGTGACGTCGTGAATTGCCATTGATATAAGTTCACACTCCGTCTGTCGATATGCCGCCGCGAGTTGAGCCTTCTCCGGCGTGCGTTCGAGCGCTCCGGCGACGAACATTGTCGATAATACGTCGAGGAGATTGCCATGCAGGGCAATCAGCTTGTTTTCTCCAACCGCAATTGCCTTGCATTTGTCGGCAGCCATGTACGGGTCGAGATATGGGGCCGATGCACCCACATGAGCCACCACCGGCAGCGATTCGATCATCGACGTACGATCAGCGGCCGTCGTTGGTGTGCCAGCGGCGAGACGCTCGAAATTGGCCGTGTCGCCCGCATCGAGTCGGACCTTCGGACGCGCCACTCTGCGTGCGAGCGATGGCGGTGGTGGGATCTCGTCGATCGAAAGACCCTCCGGTGCCGCTTCGCCCCCTGAAGCCGCCACACTCGACTCCGACGAAGAACGCGAGGAAGGAGCTGAAGAAGAAGAAGAAGTAGTAGTAGTAGAGCGAGTAGACATTTTCGCGAAAGCAAAAACTGAGGATTTGGTCTGAATCTAGACTCCTTTTAAAGGCCATTACAGCAATACAGTCGAAAAATTGCTGTAAAGGAAACTATATGTAAGTCTACATTCAAAAAAAAAAATTTTTTTCTTTCTTTGGCAATTTTTTCGTTTCATCGTTGTTGCCGTCGACTTCTCGACGCCAACAACAGAAGTGTTATAAAGGCAAAAATATGCAATCTGTATATTTTTGCTTTCGCGAGAGATGAGATTTTTTGGTGGAAAGCAAAAAAGCAATTTGTGATTTTCGTAGTAGTAAGATATAATTTTTATTTTAAAAATATGTATAATTATATCACATATTTTTTATGTAATATAGATGAGTGGGTATCCTAACTTCGGGAGTATAAGAATTCAAAGAATTTTTGAATTTTGACTTGATTCTTTCAGATGACTTATACACCAGAATTTAGAGTATATTAAATTTATAAATTACAGGTATGTATAATATCAAAAATTTGAAAGAAAAAATTTTGGAAAAAAATGTCACCGGATTTAAAAAATTTTGAATAAAACTAGTAAAATAAATATTTTACAAAATTATGTGCACATCAAGAGTCTGGAGAAAAATGAACCTAGAATCAAATTGGCCCAATTATAAAAGTTATGGGAAAAGATTTTTTTGAATTTTGCGTGAAACATTTTAATAAATATAAATCCACGAAAAAATATATTGAGTATTGAAAGAGCAGTGTTGGGGATTGACTCCGAATCATTTAGAAGGTAAAATATTTAAGCGACTTCTT
This sequence comes from Bradynema listronoti, assembly GCA_024678965.1. Taxonomy (NCBI): domain Eukaryota; kingdom Metazoa; phylum Nematoda; class Chromadorea; order Rhabditida; family Allantonematidae; genus Bradynema; species Bradynema listronoti. The sequence continues at coordinate 3,142,882 of JANLNO010000011.1, forward strand.
TTTAAAATTTGAAAATCATTATGACTCCTAAATGACAAATTCTAAGTTATTGAAGGATTTGAGTCCCAATACTGTAAGAAAGTGGATTCTCAATGCAAAAAATCCGTAAAAATATGGCTCAAAAACCAATTTATTGACAAAATTATAAACATAAATTTGTTCATTTTTTATTGTTGAACGTACGAGAGTTGTCCTTTGGGGCTCTCATCATCGTCCTCCTCGTCCTCGACTTCGACCTCTTCACCTTCCTCCTCCTCATCTTCGTCATCTTCGTTTTCAGACGAGTCAAGAATGTGAATTGGCTAAACAATTTTTTATTATTGATATGATAATCCAAAACGAAATTGTGCTGTGTAATTAGAGCACATTTTTTTAAAAAAATTTTATATGCTTACAGCATATTGTTCCGCTTTTTCAATATTCAATGGAGAAACACTCCTTAACCGACTATTCATCGTCGACCCATCCGCCGGCGGATCAAAGTCTAAGGTAATCAAAATAATTACTTTCAAAAAAAAACTTTTAATCAACATTTTCCATACCGTAAACGAGATTTGTCGGATCACGTTTGAGAATTGGGGACTGCTGACCTTTTCTCAACGTATAGCACATTGTACATCGTATAGTGTTTGGCCAATTCAAGAAAGTACAAGCTGAGCAAATCCATTTATTCAACGCCTTCGCCAAAAGGCCAGTGGGTGACAACTGTCCCATTGGCGAGCATTGTTTCGGCGAGCTGTTTTTGCTTGTTCGTAACGCTGAAAAATTGTTTAAAAGTGTAGGGTAAAAATTTTTTTGCGGACTGTAAGCTGGGATAGATAATGCAAAAAATATCTTACAATCCAGCGACAGGTCGCTGGAATATCTCAGTGGCCTATCGGTATAACATTGCACGCATTTGCGGGTACGAAGGCAATTGTGATATGTGCACGTGGGGCAAGGCCATCGCTTATTCTCTATGTACATTTCATCTATGGCGAGCGCGGCGTCGTCCACGGAAAGGTCCGCGTCGGGTATGCCATAACAATGTGTACCCAAATATTTGGTACGAGCAAATCGCGTCGCGGCCTCTTCGATAGTCAATGGAAGATCGTTGTCAGCGTCGCAGCGCGGGGCCAAGCACACCGTGCATTTTAGACTATTCGGAAAGTTGAGATACGTACAAAATGCGCACGCCCATTTCGACGCACTGTTTGAACATTCGGCCATGGTCTAGTACTTGCTTATAATATAGTTTTAAAAATTTGCTGCTAATCCCACTCCCCCACTCAAAAAAAGGAAAGATGGTAGGCGATGGGTTGTCCTGTATTTTTGGAACCTCATTGATTGATACGAAACTTATTTCAAAACAAAATAATTTTTTCCTTCAAGAGAGAAAGCATTTTCTTTATTACTCGCTAGTTTTCTCCTTATCGCAAGAGAAAAAAATAATTTTTTTTATTTTTTATTATTTTTTTATCAAAGGCAAATCGTTGTGAAATAAAATTTGTATAAAAAAATTAAAAAAGTTTCTTTTGTTGTCGAATTGTTTATTGTTGTGAGGCCTGCACATGGTGTGAGCTTGTTGTGCAATGAGATTATTTCCAATAGCAATGACCAATAGCAATGATCATCTCATTGCAATGAGATTTGATAATATTTTTATACATAATTCAAAGCAATTATAATGTAATATGAAACCAATTTTATTCCAATTTAAATTTGAAGATTGAGTCATTGTTTTGTTCTCTTTCCCTTATGGGGTAAGCATTGCGTAGCAATTTTAGTGAGTAGTACACATAAATGTTCGGCTTTTAATAGAGGGTAGACTCAAATTTTCTCTACATTTTCTGCTTTTTTATAGAGAACTTAGAATATTTGAGGAAATTTGAAATTTTGTGATCTTTTTTTTTGGGGGGGGGAGGGGAATGTTCAAATTGTCTTCCATTTTGCGAGGGATGAAGAGTTAAAAAGATATAAACTGAATGAATAATAATCAAAGCTTTGTGAAAGAATAAATCTATGCATATTATTTAGCTCTTTAGCATTTTATATAAGTATGACGGACTCTTCAAACTCATCTAAATCGAATATTTCAAGTGTCGCTGATCTCTGCGATTTTGTCTGGTATTGGGGAGACGTCACAAAGGATGTGGTGGCTGCCGCATTGGAGGTTTATTTTAAAGGCTAATTTTTTTAAATTTTATATTTTTTATTCTCTCGTGCATGTTTAGAATCAAAAGGATGGCACGTTTGTGGTGCGCGACGCGTCGACGCCGGGCGATTTTACGCTAACGTTGCGGGTTAATGCAACGAATAAGCTGATTAAGATATTGGTGCGCAATGGTCGCTGCGGATTTACTGCCGACTCGCTCGACTTTTCTAGCATCGTCGAGCTGGTCAGTTTCTATCGACGTCGTTCACTTAAGGACTTTAATGACCAACTGGACATCAGTCTTTTGTATCCGCTCGTCAATCCGAAAGAGGCGGCGAAACGCGCCAAGAATGTATGTTCCTTGTTTATAATGGGGGCTTTTGCTATTTTGATGAGATTAGGCACTTGTGGAGTGTTTACATGTTACATGTACTAGTGGAAAGATCAATTTCTTTTTGCTTTGATTTGCATAAGCATTCAATATTGCATATTACGAGAACTGTTTAGTTTGATATTTATTGTCTGTATTAACTAATTTAGGCAACCTAAAATAGTTTATCTTTGATACAGCTTACAAAATTGATCCCCATATGCACTTATTGTGTTCGTCTATTAAATTACAAAAGACATGGATATTCAGATGTGGTTTTATCCTTCTTCTTGTAATTCTACCTTTTTTCAACCATATTTTACTCGATTTTTTAGGCCTCTCGACTACAAACACTCGGCGAGGAGGTGGTCAAGTGCCGCCTGGAGGGCCTTCAGGCGGAGTACGAGCGCGTCTCGCGACACTACGACAAACTTGTTGAGCAACACGCCGCGTTTTTGGAGGCCGCGCGTGAAAAGCGCTCCACACTCGAGGCGTACGCGGGCGCGCGCGCGCTATTTTTGCGAAACATCAACATGCTGCAGCGGTGAGTTGACCACTATGCACACGAAAGCGTGTGAGGTAATATTGATTGATTACAATTTTTAGCTCAATCGATAATCAGACGGACAATCATCGCGCCAACTTCTACAACAATATCGAGCTGCAAAAGGAGCGGTAGGAATTTTATATTTTACGGCCGAGTTATTTATTGGGCTAATTCTATAGCTTGATTACTTAAAACGACTCCTAGTTTTTTTCGGTTGATGAGTCATGAGACTAATGACTCTCAAATTTGAAAAGAGGCGTCGTTTAGTTATTTTACTTTTTAAATGACTCGGAGTAATCAGGAAACTACCAAGGCTTCAGAATATGTAACTCAATGTATAGCCAAATATAAAAAAGGAGAAAGAAGGCTTAGGCGATTTTTGGCTTTTGGTCAAGCTTTTGGTCAAGTGGGAAATTGAGTTTTCTTCGGGCGCATTTAATTCCCCCCCTCCCATCCCATTCATTCCTCCCTTTCTTCTCTCTCTCTCTCTCTCTCTTTCGCTCTTTCTCGTGCTTTCTTTTCCTTTTTTCTTTCTATTTTGATTCCCCCCCCCGTTATTCATCCTTCTAAAGAAGCGCTAGTTTCTTTGTTCATTTCACTACACATTTTTTAGCGTGGCGGATTTGGCCAAGGCTCAAACGTTAATGTCGAACGCGTTGCACAACATCGAGAAGACGATTGTCCGCGCCGACGAGGAGATTTCCGCCACGCAGCCGCGTTTGGCCAACGTTCGTCGGTGATTTTTGTTCATTTGTACTTCTTCTTTTTTTTTGACGTTAATGACCAGTGCTCCGGGGCTTTTAGAAGATAAACGACGTTTCAATTTGTAAGCCATTAGGGGCTAAGTCTATGCTTAAGGATTTAAGCTATGGGGTTTTATTTTTTTTTCTTTTACACTTATGCACAAGTATTTTCGGTACAGGCAGCGCGACGCGTGCCGCGATGTGCTCGCGCAACGCAACGCCTCGCAGATCGAACGCTTCCTGAAGGAGGTGAACTACATTCTCGACATGGAATCGCCGAAGCTCTCCACCTTCTTTTTGATGCAAATGCCTGGCGGCTGGGCGTGGGAGCCGCAGTGGTGGCTGGTCGCCAATCCCGACAAGGACTATTCCACACACGTGATGAACGTTGCGCTTTCCAACTCGCCGTCCGATCAGCCCATTGACGGCGTTTTCTTCATTCGTCCGTCGCTGTCGCGTGTCGGCTGTTTTGTGCTTGTCATTACCATGGTATGTATTGCTGATGCTATAACATTTTGGATATCAGGTTTTAGACTGAATTTAAGCTTAGTTTAAGCTTTAGATTTTAGGTTCTTTCAGGCTAAACTTTGGTTTTTTTGGTCTTAAACCCTAGGTTTTAGGATTAGATTTGAAATTTAGGTGTTGATGACTGAAATTGGGCTTAGATGCAGTTTAAGCTAGGACAATTTTGATTTTAGATTAGCCTTGGCTTTAAACTTTTGATTCTTTACTCTGAACTTAGACTTAGCTTTGATCTTGGAATTTATTTTTTAATCTCTATTTAGAATACGGAATTTATTTTTAATATTTATTTTTAAAGTACGCTTTATTTAATCGATTTGAGATCTATTTTAATGTTCATCTAGAGTTCGGGACTTATTTAACGCTTATTGCTAGGGATTCACTTATCTATTTCTTTAGGATATGAGATTCAATGATGCCTATTGTTATGTGCACAGAATTCCTTTTTAATATCTAACTAAAATTTAGGATTCATTTATTAATGTTTTTTTTCAATAAAATGATTCCTTCCTCATTCTCGTCGCTATGTTTTTACAGCACGACGAGGCGCACAACTGCCTGATCGAATATCGCGACTCGACGCGCGACGAACACACCGGCTACGGGTTCCTCAACACGGACATGTTCTTCACGACGCTAGTAGACTTTGTGCGCTATTACGCACAAATCAATTTGCGCGAGCATAACGCCCAACTCGACACCATTCTGCGTCGGCCCGCCCTGCTTTACTAGCAGTGGTGGCGAAAAAACTTTGATGCCGAAAAGATCGCATGCGCTTAAGCTTAAACCTTTTTTTCGTTGAATTTTTATCTCACTTTTTAACTTTTCTAATCAACCCATTTTTATTGTTATTGCGATGGGAAAAGTGATTTTATTTCGATTGGATAGTTCATTTTTCTTTAGTTTATTTGGTTTTATTTCATTATTTCCCTTTAAATTCTGGTAAATAATGCTGCATATTTTGGATCAAATTCTCATCGAGTTCATTCTATTATATATAAAATCCATTCGGCGGGTCCGAATTTTGGTGCCCGAATTTTATTCCCGCCTCGTGATGGCCTGGGCACATAATACGATCTTATACTCTATATTGTCGATCGGTTTCACTGTCACGCTACTCAAATCGATTTTTGTCTCGCAGCGCTTTTCCTTCAAAATTCGTTTCAAATTTATCGGCAAATTTTCTTTTCATTTTTATCATTTTTTTGGGTTTTGTCGATAACAGTGACTTTGGGAAGCGGCTTAAGCTCGTATATAGCAGGATGAACTCAAAGGGTGCCAATTCAAATTTTAACAAAATCTCGCGTCTTATTTACTGGAACACTCGAGGGTACTCGAAAAGATTTTATTTCGCTGCCTCGGTGAGGTGTTTGTTTTATTCATTTTCTTTTAATTTTTATTCATCGAAAACGTTTTATATTATTTATTATAATATTATCGTTATTATAAATGCATTGGGTCTTCTCATTTATGGAACAACCTAAAATATTTTATGTTATTCGGTTTTTTTTTGTTTCTATTTGTATGTTATTTGATGGGAGATTCGTTTAGTTATGAATAGAGTTTCTAATTAAACATGGGCAGTTGGATGAGGGTTTCTAGCTAGGAAAAAAAAGTTTTATAATAACAGAAAAATGGTTCTTTTTATTTCATGACGGTTTGTAATTAGAAAGAGGATTTAAAGGCGATTTCTGGGTGGGAAAAAGGGGTTACAGCATGAGTGTGTCGGGAACGAATTTTAAATTTTGGAATTTGGAATTCCGATGGGCTCCTGGTTTATGCTAGCCGGTAACAAGGAGGTTCATACCCCAAAAGGGGGTTCATAATAGTTGAAGGAGGGTTTTAACTAAAAATGGGTTTGTGTGGCAAGAGGATCGCGACTAAAGCAGCCCCAGGAGTGATACCGCCATACTTAAGTTAACAGTATTTGGACCAGTGTGGTGATTTGACTCTCTAAATGGCTTTCGCTCCAAACTGACTCCGATGACTCCGAAACTTTCTTGGAATAACTCTATTTCTAGAGAAAATTGAACATAACTACTAATATACTGTATAACAATAATACGTGTCTGAAACAGTTTTATGTACAAATTTCATATTAAAGAATGCCACTTTTATTGCTGAGACACTATTTAAATTTAGTGTTGTGACTTGCTTTATAAATGGCTCCGAGTCATTCGGAGCCATATGGCTTCGCTGCGGAGCCAAGTGATTGGAGTCATCTATCGGAGCAGGAGCCATTTGGACCATTTATGTTTTAATGACTTGCAATTTATGGAGTCATGTGGCTTTTTGTCACTTCGGCTTTTTTTTTGAAAAGAGCTAAAAGAGTCGCTGGCAAATCGTGGCTCCGGTGTTAACTCGGAGCCAAGTTACATCACTGTTTAAGTGGTTTCGTAGTCTTTTAAATGAACTGGCTCTGAAATCAAATCCGAGCCAAATCATGACTCTTTTTGTAATTACTAAAAAATTGTTCGAACACAGTCCTGTGGTTTATACACATTCACGAAATTCTCTAACGGGGTAAATTCTTTCACTCAGTCAGTCTTTCACTGTTTTTCTTTTAATACATATCGTTTTTTTTAAATTTTCAGGGACAATGCCAATTTTTCATTAATACTTTTTTAAAAGCTCAATTCGCAAAATTTTCTACCGTCCTAATTTTGCGTAGATAAGCCGCGGATTGTTAGAGACAAATTTGAATTGGTGCTTACTCAAGTTTGAAGTTTATTCTGTTATATCGGGTCTATTAGGAGTTCAAACTTGGTGCCCACTTTTATTCCCGTCTTACAACGGCTTAGGCGCTAAATTTAAACCTCCAGATAGGTTCGATACAACTGAATGAACCGCATGAGCATCAAATTCAAGTTTGGCAAATAGCTCCACGACTTATCTACACGATATTCGAGTATTTGTTTTCAAATTTTGATCTCAACTTTTTAAAAATTATTTTTTTTATTGAATTTTTTTTACATATATACATATTTTTATACATTTTTTTAGCTTTTTATTTTTATTCAATAGATGTATTCTATGTTGCCTACTTGTTATAAATTCGATATAATATTTAATTTATTACTTTGATGATTTAATAGGTACATGATAATCGAAGACCTCAGATCAATCCTCACATTTGATTTCGATTAGAAATGCTCTCTGAGAGGAACATTTTAGGAGTCTAAATGAGGACCAATTAGCCAAGTTTCACAATGTAGGGTCATCCAGCCACCGGTGGTATTCGATTAAGTCAGTCAAATGAGTTTTACGCTTATGTGGACTGTTCAACTTGATTGGTTGCATAAGTTACCTAAGACCCAAATGATAGGGTTGATGGGGCATAAAACCAGATGGCATGAATCTGATGAACTTCACCAGCATTATCACCAACCTCGTGATAGTTTTGTGCCTATTGTCTACTTAGATGCCATTATTTAGGGACTAGAGGATTTAGATAATCTATAAGATATGCAGTCTTATTAGATACCGTGGCTCAGGAACTAGATGATCTGAATGGAGTCGGGACCGTTCCTAAATCTTGTCTTTTCTTTGGTGGAATCTAGCGCACAAATCAATAAATCGAGTGGAACTCGATCTATTCGGTTCGGCTTAGTCGTTCTTGATTCTAACCATAATTGCCACCTTTACAGAATGTCCTCTTCGTCGTTCATTCTTTCGGCGATGCCTCTGCCGATGATCGTCATGTATCGTCGACTGCGCACCGTGCTAGCAGTCGATCGGCGAATGCGCGCCGCACTCGTCGGCTATCTCATCCCAGCGGTTTTCATCGCCCTGCTCGAGTCGTCTTCCTGGACCGCGTCCCTTGTTCCTTTCAATTTGCTGGTGACAGCAAAAAATTCCACGGCGAATTCGACCTCTTCAGGCGAGCCCACCGAGCCCTATCTATTATCTGCGCTATCTATATCAGTGCCGAGTTGCGTATTTCGGTTCATTGGCCTTCTAATAATATCGTACGTAATGGCGGACCCCGCTCAATACAAGGTAATAGCTTTTGTTGGAAAGAAAAACGAATACTCTAATTGATCCTTGATTGATCCAACTGATCTTTATTGATTGTAATTGGTCCCAATTAATCTTATAAGTCCCAATTGATCCTTATTGATCTCAATTGATCCATTTGTCTTTTTACCCTAATTAATCCTTTGGTTCCCTTATTTAATAAACTCCAATTTCTCGTGGATAATCCCCAGAGCCGATTGGAAAATTGGCATTTTGTTTGTGCATGTATCATTTGATTCAGCCTCTTGATTTATCTGGCACAGAGTCCCAATCAGGAATCCAAAATAATTAGACTATAATAGTAATGTTTTTCAGTACAGTATGCAGGCCTTTGTACTCGGCACAATATCGGGCTTCGCACTGGCTCAACTGGCCAACAGCGGGACGTCGACATACACGAAAACGTTCTCCGCCTACCTCTACATTGTGGCAAATTTTCACTTTTCCGAGTTTTTCGTAACTGGCCTAATGGGCTCGGAAATGCTCAAACCCGACTCATTTTTGCTTAATCATTCAAAGAGCTATTGGACCGCGTTGATTGTTTCATGGATTGAATTCCTTCTGGAATCATTTGTGCCGGGTAATTTGATTTGAAGTTTTACAATTGGAACATTTTAAAATAAAAAAATAGCCTTAGATTGAATTTACGAATAGCCTTATAGCCTTATCCATTACGTTCCCTTTTACTGGTTTCATAATAAACCTGATTAATTGCTAAGAGACAACATCTTTAAGCTCTTCACTTGCCAATAATTTCCGCGTTGGGCGTGGTTCTATGCGTCGCGGGTGAGCTAATGCGTAAGCTGGCGATGTATTACGCCGCGTCCGGATTCACACATCAAATCGCAGTGCGTCGGAAAAAAAACCACGTTCTGGTGACGAGTGGCGTCTACTCGCTTTGCCGGCATCCCGGCTATTTGGGCTGGATGATGTGGTCGATTGGAACACAGGTGAGCCATTCTAAAATCAGTCGGATTCCTTGAGCCCCGGTGCGTTTGAGCCGAATTTTAATTGCCGTCTTCGAGTTTGTTTTGTTACATTGGATCTATTCGGAGTCTAAACTTGTTTAATTCCCGACGGGCACAAAATTTCCCCAACCTTCCCAATGGATCTTATAGTACAGAATATACAGGGTGGCGCAAAAAAACCGTCAATGACATTATTTGCAACAACAACTTTATTAACGATGAAAATTAGAAACTAACAATAAATATCAATAAAGAACAACTTGGGGTATAATATATTCAGCCGGTTTCGAAGTGGCCTCCTTGTGCGTCTCGGCAGAGCACCAAACGCCTCCGAAAATTTTCTGCTGCGCCACGCACCTCTTCCGGCGACAATCGGTCCCATTCCCGACGCAAGGAACACTTCAGCGCCTCCAAACTTTTGTGGGGCTTTGCACAGGCCCTAGCCTCCAAAATGGACCAAATGCTGTAGTCCATCGGATTGAGATCCGGCGAGTACGTCGGCCATTCCGACGATGTGATGAAGTCTGGAAAATGAGCTTTGCACCAGTCCTGAGTGATTTTCGCTTTGTGAGCAGGCGCGGAGTCCTGTTGAAACGTCCAATTCGCATCGCCGAAGTGCTGCTGGGACCACGGAAGCACTACGGCCTCGAGAATGTCGCGGCGATAGACTTCTTGATCGATTTTGACCCCTTGATCCACGAAAACCAGAGGTGTCTTGCCGCTAGCACAAATTCCAGCCCAAACCATCACGGCCGCAGGATTTTGGCGGTGTTCGACGATTGCCGACGTGCCGGGGACATTTGCGGACCAGCTCCTGTCGTTCTGGTGATTGTGAGCTTGTTCGACGGTGAACAGCTTCTCATCCGTGAAGAGAATTTTGTCCCACTGAAGAGGAGCGTGGCGACGAAGAAGTCTTTTGCATCTTTGAAGTCGTACGCGCTTGTTGTTGTCGGTAAGGAGCTGCACTTTTGGAGCTTGTAGGGCTTGAGATGGAGATCATCTTTGGCTATTCGGAGTACAGTTCGCCTGCTGATTCCTGTCTCCCGAGCGATTTTTCTCATGGACACTCTCGAATTACGCCTAACTCGCTCTCGGATGAGTTCCCGGTTCTCCGCGGTTCGTACGGTGCGCTTTCTACCGCTTCCTGGACGGCGGCCATCGTGACCAAGCTCCTGGAATCGTTTGATAGTGCGGCAAACGATCGCTGGGTCGATTCGAAGCGAACGCGCTATCTCACAGTTGCGTTTTTTCAGCTTGTGTAACGCCAAAATTTGAGCACTTTGTTTTGACATTTCTAAAAGAAATACTAAACAAGCACATAAAAACATCAAAATTTACAGACTTGTACAAAAAAATACGGAGAATAAGATAAGATAAAAATAGAAACAAAAAAAGTACAAACAATCGCGTCGGGACACAACAAATTTTATTGACGGTTTTTTTGCGCCACCCTGTAGTACAGAATAAACTCATTAGAAAAAAACTAAAATTTGACTTGAAAACATTCCAAGCTAATCCATTGGGGCCCTAGTCGAACCATAAGAAGGTTTTTTGAGCCGTTTCAGCTGGTCCTATGCAATCCCATCTGTACGTTGGCCTACATATACGTCGTCTATCAATTCTTCGAGGATCGAATCTACGACGAGGAGCGCTATCTTATCGAGTTCTTCGGCGAGCAATATATCGTTTATCAACAGCACGTCCCTTCGGGTATTCCGGGCGTGCGCGGATTCGTCGTTCGGGCCTAGTGTGCTCATATATCGCGTGAATATAACGCGATATACGACAATTTTTTCAACTTTTTGTTCTCTTCGCCTCTGATCGATCAAGTAGTCTCTATATCTCTATAATTTTGGATCGTTCATTTGATATAAAATACAGGGTGTTCCACTAAGAAGTTCTTTTTTTAAACTTGAATAACTTTTTTATTTATGAACCGATTTTTCTGAAATTTTCAGGATCGACTATAAACTCTTTGAGAAATTTTTTCGCATAAAAATTTTTTTTTGCGCGCGCAAATTTTTTTGCGCGCGCAACATATTATAGTGCAATCGACGCGGAATTTCGCGCTATTTTCAATGCCGTTAAAATCAGGTAAATTGCTTCACTCTATCAAAAGTTATGACCAAAAAACTGAAACCAAATATGCAAAAAAATAAGAAATTTTATTAAATAATTTTTGCAAATTTTTGCATATTTGGTTTCAGTTTTTTGGTCATAACTTTTGATAGAGTGAAGCAATTTACCTGATTTTAACGGCATTGAAAATAGCGCGAAATTCCGCGTCGATTGCACTATAATATGTTGCGCGCGCAAAAAAATTTGCGCGCGCAAAAAAAAATTTTTATGCGAAAAAATTTCTCAAAGAGTTTATAGTCGATCCTGAAAATTTCAGAAAAATCGGTTCATAAATAAAAAAGTTATTCAAGTTTAAAAAAAGAACTTCTTAGTGGGACACCCTGTATATATGAATATTTCAATCAAAAATACCAATCGAATAAAAAAAATTAACGAAGAGAGGAGAGTGGAGGGGGGGCAAATAAGTGACCATTTCTTACATTGCTTACGTTGTATATTTTTGGGGTCATTGCAATTCCAGTTTCAGAGTTCGGGTCCAACTTGAAACCCACGGTCTGGCACATCGCTCTATCATTTCACTAATATTTTGTAAATTTTTTCTTACATTTTATTTCTTTATGATCTCATATGCATTAATAAATTATGCTTTTGATGTATTAGGTGTAGAAGTATGACTCCGCCGTTTGGTTATTTTGTATTGTATTATAAGTAAAAATAAAATTTTTGCAATTTCTGTTCTTTTTATCTGAAAGACCGTTAAAAACGCTATTTATTTCTATATTTTCATATGTTCAAAATATTTATAACGGTTTTTATAGAACTTCAAAGATGAACACTTTTACACCAGAAAAACGACATTTGCGGGAGGCTCTTCTTTTTATGTTTCATTTGAGTAAAACTGCCGCTGAAGCTCATCAAACACTTGCAGCAGCTTACGGTGATCGTGCCTTGTCTGAAAGAACTTGTCGTGAATGGTTTCAACGTTTCAAAACCGGAGATTTTGATGTTGAAGACAAAGCACATGGAAGGCCACCCAAAAAATTTGAAGATGAAGATTTGCAAGCATTGTTGGATGAAGACGATGCCCAGACGCAAGAACAGTTAGCCGAGAAGTTGAGTGTGACTCAGAAAGCAGTTTCTCTTCGTTTACATCAAATGGGAAAAATCCAAAAGAAGGAATATGGGTGCCATATGAACTGACTGAACGCAACATGGAGAAGCGAAAAACCACTTGTGAAATTTTGTTGGAAAGACAGAAAAGGAAATCTTTTTTGCATCGCATGGTGACCGGAGACGAAAAATGGATCTATTTTGACAATCCGAAGCGCAAGCGATCGTGGACAGATCCAGGACAACCAGCAAAATCGACTGCAAAGCCAAACATTCACGGAAAGAAGGTTTTGCTGTGTATTTGGTGGGATCAGCAAGGCGTTCTTTATTACGAACTCTTGAAACCCGGTGAAACAGTTACTGCCAACCGTTATCAACAGCAATTAACGCAATTGAGCGAAGAATTACGCGGAAAGCGACCGGAATGGGCCGCAAGACACGACAAAGTGATTTTGTTGCATGACAACGCCCGACCACATGCTGCAAAACCGATCAAGGACACCGTAGAACAATTCAAGTGGGAGGTCTTACCCCACCCGCCTTATTCTCCAGACATTGCTCCATCGGATTATCACTTGTTTCGATCGATGGCACATGGTCTTTCACAGCAGCGCTTCGCTAACTACGCCGATGTTAAAAAATGGCTTGATGACTGGATCGCGTCAAAAGAACAAAAATTTTTCTTTAATGGTATTCATAAATTGCCTAAATTATGGGAAAATGTTGTTGTTAATAATGGAAATTATAATTGAATAAAGTTTAATGTAAAAATTTTTTGCTTTGGTTACAATAATAAGTCGTAAAAAACGGCGGAGTCATACTTCTACACCTAATAGAAAGAAGATGCAAAAATTTATCGATAAATACACATATTTTGGCTTATATTCACTTTTCCTTGATAATCCGGCCAATTTCCAACCTTGGAAAGATTGCATCGGCTGCTGACAAATGCGCCGGGCGCGACCCAGCAGTAGGCCGTCATGAGTCTCATAACGGCAAATAAGACTGAATTTCGAAAAAATATTCCAAGTCGTGGAAATCAGTCATATTTAGCCTTATTCAATGTTGTGACTTGACTCCGAGTTGACTGATATTTTTAGCAGACGAGCAGTACTACGGTAACCAAAAAAAAAAGTGATCTCTGTTTTTGGGTTATTTTTAATTTTTAATGCTGATAAAAAGTGCGACAAAAATAATTTTTTTCGAATTTGCAACACAAATCGTGGTGGGACAAATTATTTTACAAATCAAAATGAAATAGTTCTTCCATACAGAATGCTGAAATTTCAAAATTTTAAAAGGATTCAAAAAATGATCCTAAATCAAATAATTGATCATCAATTCTTATAGTATTTTGAATCTACTCGTTGTGAGCTTTCGATTGAAGTCATTTTCATCCTGCTTTACATTATCTCAATTATACAAAAATATTGATTAAAAAAGTATAATAATTCGTTTATTAATCCCGCAAAATGGGCATATAATTATGCTAATACACCACAATCGGATATTATCAATTGGATTACCCAGCCGCGATACCTATTCCCGTGTTCACGTCCACGCCGAGCATCGGAATCGCGAAATTGATTCCGGTGCCGAAGCCGAAAATGTCGCCGATCACATTTGGCGTACTACTACCATATCGCGGGCTGGTACCGTAACCGTACGGATACGGGTAAGCTTGCGTCTGCGGACTCGTACTGTACAGACTACCGTAGGGATAATTACTCGGTTGATAAGTTAACGGTACGTTCGACGCCGCGTAATTATTGTACTGTACGCCACCGTAAATTGGCTGAGACTGTACTTGAGAATATGGGGAATATGGTAGATAGTATTCATTTCCATTACGATTACCATAATCTTCGTCATCGTTGATCTGATTGATATTCCGTTCGTTATAGTAATTTGAGCCCTCGACAATTGAAGCGGTCAATTTTGGTCGAATAGAACCAATGTGATTTATAGGATCTTCTTCTTCTACGCTATAGAAATCTAGCTGTCCTGGCCGAGGTCCTAGTGCCGGTCCGGGTCCCATTCTTGGTCTTGATCCTAATTCGGGTCCTGGAGCATTGGTCACTTCCGATAAATTTCTAAAATGTTAACTATACCGTAATTTTTGAAATTTTTTATACGGTTAAGAGTTATACGGTATCAAATGAGTTTGATTAAACCTACAAAATGTGAGGTACATATATTCCGGTGACGGCCTCAATGCGTTCCAATTCGCGCAAAAGCTCGACGCGTCGCGAGTGAACGTCCTCCGTAAGGACTATCGGCTCGTCTAAACCCTATTACAAAGAGATTTTTTACAAACAAATTTACGTTAGAGGATCCGAACCGATTCGAGATTTAAAAATAGAAGTTTAAGCCAGAGCTCAAACAGGGCTTTAAAGTCAAAGTTCAATTTAGGATTCCAGAGTCAGATGCAAGATTTTAGAGTCAGAGTCCGATTTTGGGTTTCATATCCAGTCCGAGTCAAAAGCCTAATCCAAAATTCTAGAAAAAAAGATTAAGGCTCAAATCAGATGAGTGCTCAGTCCTGAAGTCATATTTAGGGTTCTAAGACCAAGATCTAAATTTAAACTAATGCAAAGTTCCAGAGTCAAAACCCAATCAAGTGTTCTATGAACCCTAGTTTGGGCCCAATTCCAAGTTAGAAAAATTACACTATAAAACCTATAATCGCTGACGATGCGGTCGACGTGCCGAGTTCACTCGTCCTCGAAATGTTCATTCGCAATGTGAGGGGCAGTTTCCCGGGACGAGGAAAATCATCAACGGGCTTCATTTGATCCCGTTGACGTGGTGAATACGGTGTCAAAAGATCCATGTCTTCGTTGTGATAGGCTCGACAGACGAAGAGAGTCGGATGCAGGATGCAAAGAGATTTTGTGGCTAGGAATGTTAGTACAAAATTAGATTCAAAGAAAAATACGGCATAAAATTAGAATAAAATAAGGAATTTACATTTTACCCCGCTTTCGGGATACGATAGAAAATCGTCTGTATCGTACACGTAGGGCATTTCGCATGACAAAAAGCCCAAAAATGACAAAAGGTTCAATAATATTATCGAAATAGCACAGAGGCCGATCATCGGCGACGGCAAATTACGATATTGAATACGTATTAAGTACGAATAGAGTGCGTATATACAATATCGTAATCAGAAGCGATTCAAATGGTTAATTAGAGATGATTTCTCAAAAATTCATAAATCAAACCCAGAAAAAATGAGTTAAAAAATTGGAAAAAAAATGAGAATAAATTAGCCAGAAAATTCTCCACAAAATTCATTTCTCATTCCTTGAAAAATGATTTCTTTTGGGGATTAAAAGTGAATTAAGGTCTTTTCCATAAGCTCGCTCTTACGTGATTTTAATGATCGCTTGATTTAAAAATGGGGCTAATCCCTGTCCAAAAAATGGAATATTCATCCAGTAAAAAGTGGGGAAAAATATTCAAATTTGAATGAGTGAATATGTAAAATACGGAGTGTAACAGTGTAACAGCATAATTATATTATAAAGCTAGTGCTATGACTTGACTCTGAGTCATTTGAAGGGTAAAATAATTAAACGACTCCTTCTTTCAAATTTGAGATTCATTTGGGAATCATTTAGAAATCATTACAACTCTTAAATGACTTAAAGTTCTCTGATGACTAAATGACCTCCCCCCCCTTCTATTTAAGATGTCGTAGTTGTTTCAGAATAAAATGTATTAGTATTTATTTTTATATCTTCCCATTTTTTTGAGTAAATTCAAGTCAATATTTTTATTTTTCATTTTTCACTTTATTAAATTTTTCATTTCCTATCCCATGTGGCCTTGTGGCGCAATGGATAACGCGTCGGTCTACGGAACCGAAGATTGCAGGTTCGAATCCTGCCAAGGTCGTTAATTTTTTGCATTTATTTTCATTTTTTCTTTACAAATTGGATTAAAAAATCTTTGACAGTTCGGGCCGCGCCAAAATTTGCGGATTGAATATGTTATAGCTGGATTGACAAATCCTGCCAAAATAATTAAATTTTTGCAATTTTGGCCCCAAAAATGCCATAACACTCTATTATCGGGGTTAAGGCCATTAACATTTTCCAAATTCAATTTTTCACTTTATTAAATTTCTCATTACCCATTCAGCATGGCCTTGTGGCGCAATGGACAACGCGTCGGTCTACGGAACCGAAGATTGCAGGTTCGAATCCTGCCAAGGTCGTCAACCTTTTGCAAATTCATTTTTTCGTCAATTGAACCAAAAATGATTGGGTTGAGTACCGCAAAGTCTTATCGGCCAAGTTCCTTAACGTATTTTTAATTTTTTTAGGCACAATTGCATTCAAAAATAATGTATGATGTTTTTGCAATATTTTATTTTTCTATCCGTCACAATCCATGTCAAAATGTTAATAAATCAAAATTACGATATCACATTGTGATTTTTTAGGGTAAAAAATTAGAAAAATTGATCAAAATATTTGCGTATTTTAAGCAGGCAATTATAAATATGGTAAATCAATGATGTTTTAAGAAATTGAATTTAAAAGATTTCAATTTCTTGCAAATAAGCCGCAGGTTGTTTGAGCCAAATTTGAATTGGCGCCAACGAAACTCAAACAACCTCACGGCTTATTCTCAGAAAATCGGAGTATATATAAGAAAAAATGGGAAAATTTCGATTGAAAGATCGAAAAAATTAGAAATAAATAATTTTAAGCAAAGTAAAAAATATTAACTATTATAAATGTAATATTATTTAGAATATAAATGAGAAAATAGCAAAAAAATAATAATAATAATAATGAGTGAAAAATGGAAGTATAGAAAATTAAGTTATTAGTTCAAAAAGTTTAGTCGATTACTCAAAAATTAAAGTTATTGATTGGTTATTTTAAGCCATGCCTCGTGCTTCTTTACCGGTATTTTCGGTTAGGCTTGAATAATAAGTTTGAAGGACCTAAAGTTGATTTTTAGAGCTGGCTGTTTGCACTGATAACCACCCATGTAACATGTAAAAACTCGTATAGAATAGTTCGTATACAGGCCCATATACAGAGAAACCTTGTAAGTCTATTAAGATCAGACTTATTAATGCTGCCCGAAATTTGAATAAAATGAAAAATTGGCATTGAATCTATGAATGATTTTGAGCTGATGAAGGACTTAGATCCCGAAAATTCGTATGCCATTAAATTCAGGGAAAAATTTCGAGGCTAATACGATAGAGGTCAAAAAAAATCCGCCGGACTGCCTCCGAGTGCTTTAAGTGATTAAAAAATCATGATAACTAATTATTTTTTAATTCGGTATTTTTTTAAGTTTTTTTTTGACCCTCTCAATTTTCAACCAAATATAAAAAAAATGTCAAAAAAAAATTCTTTTTCAATTGAATTATTTTACGCATTTGTTTATAAACATAAAAAGCAATAAAATATAAAAAGCCGGATTAAAAAATCATGATTTTATAGCCATTTAAAGTACTCGGCTTCAGCCCGGCGAATTTTTTCGACCCCTATTACACATTAAAAAACGAGTCCATAAATTGGACTCCAATCGAGTTATGACTTCCAAAACACAATGCCAATTTATCAATATGTGTGAATTCTATTTACCAATTCTATTTGACACTACATAAAAAATTAGGCTATAAATATCTCGCCAACCTTCCACGCCTCCGGTACCATGAATCCGTCGGGCGGCTGCTGGCCGGTGCGCGCAAAGTTGCGCATCGCCGTGCCGCTAATAAAAATAAAATCGTTTTTGCGCGACGCGTCGAAAAAGTCCATTTTTTGTCGGATTTTGTCGTAGGCGGCGACTCGAAACGGGATAATTTTTAGTTGCGGGAGTCCCGGCGCCATGGAAAGAACCTTAACCATTCCACGATATTTAATGAAATTAAAGAGATCCTAACTCACTCATTAATAATCTACAATAGCCCAAACCTTTGCTCCATGCGTGGGCTCGTAAAGATAGTCGCCATTCTCGGGATTCTGTATTCCGGCCGGATCGCGTCCCACAATGTAGGCGTTTACGCCGCAAGCCATTCGCGCCCTGGCGTGCCATTGCACCTCGGTGGGGCCAGCATAAAGCATTGGGCTGGGGAAAATGGCCAGCACCGTCCAGGCAACGTCCAACATGCCCGCCTGAATCACCGCGTTGTGTTGCGCCATTCGCACGGGCAACGGTACGTCGTCGTCCTTGGTCCAGCCGCCGAGCGGATGCAACAACAGAATCGGATTACGATGCGTGCGGAGCAATTGCTCGCGGGTCTCGCGCATCAGCAACGCGTGTCCGTTGTGAATGGGATTACGCAATTGGAATGCGAATACGCCGTCACAGCCGATAGCGCGAAATTGCGCACGCAATTCCATCGGCGTTTTGCGGAATTGATCCAGACCATCGTTATATTTTATTCGCTCCAAAACCTGAAAACTCATCGTTTAACATATTGGCGACCATGCATGTTTTGCATTCAAAATCTCGCTTCAATTGGCGGACGCTTTCAGTCTCAAAACCTCCTGAGACTGAGACCTACCTTAAGATCACCGCCAAGGAGCCAATCGCCTGCATCCATGATAAGCCGAACGGCTGGATGCCGCGAATCCGAACAGCCGAATTGTCGATTCACGCGCTCCAATTTCCGGTGTGCGTACACTTCGGGCTCATCGAGCACAGCGATCGGAACTCCGTTATAGAATAGCCCGACTTGAGGCGACAAATTTTTCGTCCTTTTATCGTATAGCGATTCCTTTTGTGCGTCATTAATAGCCAACACAATCGGAATGGACTGATTGATGGGCTCGGGGAGTTCCGCGTCCTCGTCGGGTCCCGCAAGTCCTGAATTCATATTCGTAAAGTGCTTTTTCAAGTCGAATAGCTGACCGTGGTGAAGTGCCTGAAGATATTGGCGTTCTCGCATGTAACCCGACAGTGGAGTGGCCCAGCCTTCAGCAAGAACCTTAATACACCATAAATAGAATTATAAATAAAAATTAAACCAATAAAGCTTGGTATCTCGACCTATAAAACCTTAAGGATCAAATTCGATAATCTTAAGCAATTATCAAATCTATTTCAAGTCCTTAAAGAGTTGAAATATTGTTAGCCCAAAATAGCTCTATCTTAGACACGAAAAAGCTATTCTATTGAATTTTTTTTGCCATAAATCTAAATACAACTATAAAGCTTTTAAGCTTAAAAACTAGTTAAATTTGTCGTTAATCCATTCGAAACGTGTAATTATTTGAATTATTATTTTTTGTTTATTTTGTTTTTAGTAAAAATAAAAATATTTATAGGACATAACCGAACGGAAATGGTTTGCTGAAAGTTGAAACGCTTTTTTGTTAATGGCCTCAAAAATAAAAAGCACGAAAAAAAAAGAAAAATGCTCTGGTTTCGAATGGGTTTATAAGTGTAATAATAATTACCTGGAGCCATTGCAAATCGATCAAGTTAAGCTCGATGCGTGGTATATTGACGATTTGATTCATTAGCATTTGTTTCTCTGCTTCGTCGGTTACGAAGAGTTCCCTTACGGCCGGTAGTTGTAGAGCGTGCATGGCTTGCATGGCCTTAAATGTAATTATATTTATTTAATTGAGTACGAAAAGTCCTACCACAAAAAGATCTCAAAATACATTGAAATTTGACAAAGGATTTGCCGAGACGGGCTAATACTTTTTAAAAAATTCCAAAAGAAGTCCCTATACGCCAGGGAAATTGAAGTATTAAAAAACCGCAGCCTTTTAAAAAAGCTAAATTTTAGGTTGACTTCTGTAGCTTATACACTCAAACTTAGCGCTAAAATAATCACCTTTTTCGGAAGTATCCCTTTCTGGAAGAGAAGTTTGAGTACAGTCATCACGCAATTGGCTTCGTCATTTTCGCTGGTGTTCAACACCAGGTCGGGCGTCTCGGGAGGCTCGTAACTGCTGTCAATGCCCGTGAATCCCGTCAATTCACCGGAGCGTGCCTTTTTGTAGAGATTTTTTGGATCGCGAGCCTCGCAAACGTCCAATGGCGTGCTAATATATACTTCAATAAACTTTATGCCCTCCTAAAAATTTAAAAAAAATTGATTTAATCAAAATATTCATTGATTTATTACCAATCAATTAAGTAAAATTGAAAATTCCGACCCATAAATCCTCAAAACTTCACAGTGCATAAGCCACAGAGCTGTTCAAAAAATTCCCTGCCATTTTGTTAAAAAATAAGATAAGGCTAAAGATGAGCACACCTTTTGAATCTTGTTCAGATTGCTACATAAAAAAATAATCACTTTGGCGTCTTTTAAAATGTACATTCGATACATAAACAACAAAATGCTAAGCCTTAATATTTTTCAACAACACTGTGAGCTAGACAAAGCAATAAAAATCTTGGCAAAATAAGACATTTTATTAGATATTACTCTAAATATAAGATATTAAATATACATCACTTGGTCCCACCTGTTCGTGTATAAGCCGCGCCTCTTTGCGGTCCGCTGCAAACGGCGAAATAAAAGACGCCAAAGTGACGACTCCCATGTCCGCAAAGAGTTTCGCGACTTCCGCGACGCGTCGAATATTTTCGACGCGATCCGTGTCGGTGAAGCCGAGATTTTTGCAGAGACCGTGCCGGACGTTATCACCATCCAATCCGTAGCAGGGAATTCCCAACTAAACTAAGAAACAAAAATTATTGAGATAACTCTTAGCGTTTTAGTTGAGCCACATACCTGAACCAAAGTCTTTTCGACGCCGAACGAAATTGTTGTTTTGCCCGCGCCCGACAAACCCGTAAACCAAATTGTGCATCCTCGATAACCCGAGTAGCGACCCAATGTGGCGCAACGTTCTTCTCGAGACACCTTGTGTTGCTGAAAGGTCAGGTTCATGTAGATCGGCTAAAAATGAATTAATATTACACACATTAATTATAACAAAATAAAACGCTAAAGTCAACTCAAAATTCAAACATTAACGAAAGACTCTGCGAGTCGCAAAATTTTATTTTAATAATACGCTTGTTAAATAAGATTTCAGACAAAAATACAAAAATAAAATAATTACTACCAAGAGCCGTGTTGAAAATCGTGCAATTTTTTTCACAAATTATAAGAAGTTAAATTATTGTTAGAGTAATTTATTACTAAAAGTGTTCAGTAAAACAGTTAAAAGAGTTTCGAATACAAAATTGAAGTGATCGCCAGCTTAAAAAAACGCCCAAAAAATGCAAATTAGATAGAAAATTTGTAGTCTTAAAAGTTTTTTTACGTGATATTAATAGACCTTTTTTAAAGGAAAAATAATTCGTGTTCCCATTCAATGTCTCATAATCTATACAATAATACAACAAAAAGAATCGTTTTTCAGGCCTGAAAGTTTGTCGATAAAGGCCAAGTAAATTCGACAAAAATTTTGAGTTAATTAATAAGTCATTGAATAGAAAAAGTTGAAAAGTGCTGCGTTCCGCCCCCTGTAATAAATAGCAAAAATTTTCGTCTTTTCCCCGTTATCTAAAATGGAATAAATACGTATCTCCATTCTTTTTCCCTCAATTTGGAAAAAAGAGAGGAAAAAATAAAAAAAAGTTGATAGGCTAATAAGGTATGCTTAGCTCCCCCACCCCATAATCCTTGAGTTGAGATAGTATGATTTGAACCATACATTCTATCTCTCTCTCTTTTCTCCTTCCCGCAAACAAATTCTGCAAAATGAAAATAAATGAAAGAAAAAATCTTCAATTTTAAAAGAATGAAAAGTTTGATAAGGTAGGATTATGACAAAAAAAAATGATTTAACCTTATTTTTTAGAGAAATTTTTATCACGCAGTAACGAAGTTCTCCTATTATTAATAAGCTCTAAGCCGTCTTTAATCGCCGTAATAATAATAATAAATTATTGTGCAAAACATTCAAAACAAATGGAAAACACTTATAAACAATGTACAGTAGAATAATAGCATAATATATTAGCAAGAATCGGAATGGAATTGGAAAATTTTCAAACTCTTTTCACAAAAAATTTTATTTAAAAAAATAATTTTTAAATTGGTGGCAAATCGCCAAAAATAATAAAACAATTACAAATTTATTACCTTTTCTTCAATTTTTCATGCAATTGGTGTTAAAATTGTCTTGTTCCAACGTTAAAATTCCGTTGATAATTAATAAATTAAGTCGCAATTCGTGCCTAAATTAATTATACAATTATTTTTAATTAGTATTCAGACCGAAAAAGAAAGTTCTTCGACAAAAATACAAGAAAATTCATTCAATTTTGTTGAAGAAATTTTCGAGCTACCTAAGTAAAAAAATTACTTTACATTTTAGCATGTAACTTTTTTTACCAGGTAGCTTAAAAACTTGATTTAAAAATAATCGATAGAAAGCGAAATTCGGGATCAATTAGCCTAAATTAACTTTCCAAAAATCAATGTTATGATCCTCAAAAATTTGGGCAAATTTGAATATTGTTCAAATTTCACCTTATCTCATACGTAGATGGGGAAAAACGATTAAGAAAAAGTAGGAATTTGCATATTTTGTGAATATTAAAAATGTGCTTCGGCCTATTTTATTGCGATTTTTTATATATTCTATCTTCGCTTTTTTTGTTCAAACTCATAGAATTAATAAGCTTATTTTACGTCAGAAAAAAAAGCAAAGAGAAAAAAGGGAAAAAGAAATAGAAAGAGAGGGAGAAAGAGAGAGAAAGGGTAAAGAGAGAAGGGAATGAGAATAGGAGAAAGAAAGAGAAAGAAAACGATAGAAGGAACAAAAGAGAGATAGAAAAGAAAACAAAAGTAGAAAAGATAGGTAGAAAAGACGAAAGAGAGGAAAAAAACGAGAATGGGAGAGAATTAAAAGTGAAAAAGAAATAGAACAAAAACTTTCACGTAAATTTTCACGTTTGGAAAATTATTTTTACGTGTGATTTTTTGAATGTAAATTCTTTTGAATGTAATTCGTGCTCATATAAATTAAATAATTTTTCTCCCACACAAATTTATTACTGATATTGTATGAAAAAAAAATATAAATACAAATATTAGACTAAACGAAAAGTCTTTTGTCAAAAATAAGTAAAAAATTATCCCAAGTTGTAAACCGCGTGGTTGTTTGAAAAATGTTTAAGTTTTCTCTCGTCTTGAATTCTATGGAAATTGGAACATTTTTCGAACAGCCTCGCGAAAAAATATTATTAAAGATTGCAATGCGACAAAAAGGGACGCTTTTTTGATTTTATTATGTTAGATTAATTTTTTTTCCCTTTATCATCTGCTTCATTTCGCTTTGTTCCATCCTGTTTTGTCCCCTGCCAACACCTTTTTGTTGTCAATGAATTCACAAATGAATAAAGTAAATTAAAGACTTAATAGAAACATAAATTAAATGAGGGAGCTCAAGCTTAAGCTTAATTAATGAATAATTTTAAAAATAAAACTAAATTTCATCGCATAAAAAAGTTTTGCAGAATCGCAAAATTTTTTTCTTTTATCAATAAATTATAATTATAATTTGCTGGGTGAAAGCCATTTAATTATTATAAACTTTCTCAATTTTTTTTTCATTAAAAAATATTTTAATGAAAGGTTTTCAATTCCAAAAATACGACTTTTAAATAACTATTTTCACCATAATTCCCCCCTCTCTCCATTTTTCACGCGATAATTATACGCCATATATCACATTAAAAACAAAAGCCCTTCGAAAATAGTTAAGCCAAAATATTATTAAAAAATGGGGTTATTATTTTGGGAAGCAAATGCAAAATGTAAAAAAGAATAAGAAAAAAATCGAATTCGAAGCAGAAAATATATAATTTTGGGCGAATTTTGTCGACCAGAAATCGTTTGTAAAAATTGGTGTCCGACTATTCGATTCATAATTTTATTCTCTATTGATTACAATTTAAATGAATTTACTAAATAACTTTACAAAAAAGTCGCAATTAAAAAAGTAAAGTCATTTAAAAAGTAGGAAGTAGGCTAGCCAAAAAGACTAAAAACATCAATTTTTATCAAGTTTTAAGGAACTATAAAACTGATTTTCGATTACTTTAGGGCTATTTGATTCAGAATTTCGTTCTCTATTGAATACTTTTTAAACTAAGTTACTAATATCTTGGCTTACGATTAAAAAGTAAAGTCACTTTTTATTAAGGCTGCCCGAAAAGTCATTAGACAAACTTCAAATTTTTCAAAACATTTTTGTCGAAGAACTTTCTGGGCCAACCCAATAAAAACTAATTTTACTCTTTTAATTGTAACGTTTTTTAAATAGTAACTTAGTAGCTTGATTCTAGAACTATTCAATAGATAACTAAATCTGAGAGCTAAAATTAATTTTTTTATTACGTGTAATGTGATAGCAACCAATTCCTCCAAGCTCACATAGAATATTTTTCTCGTTAGAACAAAATCTCTTCAAAAAATTTATTCCCATCTTTTCTCTTAATTCAAGACCATATCCATGGAATTAAGATAATAACAGAAGAGCCCTTAAGCTTTTACTCGAGACATTTTCTGGACTTTTTCATTTTTCATGGATTTTTTGAATGAAATTGATAAAATCTATCTGTTTTAATCGTGCGAAATTTTTCAAATTTTCAACCGATACATTCCAATAAAAACAAAAAATATGATATTGAATAAAGAAAATCTAAAAAAAAATATTGCTCTAATTTCACGGCGTATAAGAGAAAATAAATCATGGAGCTTGTACTTTGATATTTTATTGCCGGGCACATACAATCAGTAGGGCTGTGACTTGGCTCGTATAGTTACATTATATTAGATTAAAAATTTTAGAATATTTTTGTTTAATTTTTTATTAATTTCATTGTTCAATGTTATTTTTTTATTTTAGGAACGAGACAAACCTAAACATTAAAACCAAAGAATTGACAAATATAAATTAACAAGAAATAAAATTTATTATGATGTTCATTTTTCAATTTTAAATACTTTATTATAAATTTTTTATGAATACATGAAAAAAATAATAAAATAGTATGCATATTAGAGGTGTTCGAACCCGAATTTTTGAGCAAACCTGAACTCGAACTCGAAAAAAAATCATCCGAACTCGAACTATTTTGAACTCTAACTCGAGGTTCGGAACACCTCTAATGTATATACAGTAATCAAGATTGAATCAAAAGATAAAAAAGCAACATCGAAGTGCCATAAATTTCGATAGACAATTTTATTTTGATTTCGAACAATGGCAAAACAACAAACTTAAATTTTATGAGAAAATTTTATGATAAGGCCTACTATTAGTTAATAAATTTTCAACCCATTTGACTCTATTCCTGAAATTTTTTCTATTTGAGTTAAAGTTCTTTTTAACATTTGAAATATTATTAGATTTTGTTTTGTTTTAATTATAAAAATTTTCTAAAAATTTCCAAACAAATGATTTTTGGACAATTTTTCCGATTTTCCAATTTTCTTTATAATTATGATTTCTGAAATTTTAAAATCATTTCCATACATCTTCAACAGTGTGACCCAAAACGATTTTTTTACACTAAAATTTATTGTCATGTTTATTTCATATAATAATTCTAATCATTTTTTTTAATTTTAAACTCAACTCCCACTAATCATAAAAATGAGAGACTAAGAAAAATTTACATTTTTACAGTGGTTGACACAGCTGGACGATTGAATCGACGAAGTCGATTGAGCCATGAATTTCCTATCTTTTTGGCTGCTTTTGAGGCAATCACATCTCTTGAACAGTTCGTAATTAAAGATTCGTTAACATTGCTAGTATGCTCGTTAGAATCTTCATTAACATTAGCATTCATTAATTTTGATAAGTTATTTCCGCATCTTGTTAAATGCTTTCTGTTCACTTTTGGGGAGTCAGTAGTATTACGGTTATCGTTCGCATAACCATGATTCAAATCATCATTTTGTTTTGCAAAGTTATTCTTACTATTATAAGCGGCGTTCTCGGAAGCAGAACTTGTGTTTCGCTCGACTTGCCGTCTACCGTAGTACTCAAAGAGGCGGACCGGCGTGGGAATACGTTTGTTTAAGCCAGTTGGTGGCAAATAACGAGTTGTTAACTCAGGACTTGACATGGGGGTCAAAAGCGAGAATGGTGTGCGTCGCGCATTTGTAAATCTCTGTGAGGCGTCGCGCGAACAATTGTTATCGTATACTGATTCACCGTCGTCTAAATTCTCCGAATTTGTCGTCATATTTTCATCGCTTATATTGTTAGAGTTATGTAAATTTGTCGCCTTGCGTGGTGGCCAGAGTTTTAATTTTTTTCGAGGTAATTTTGATTGGAGATGCGAAATCTTGTCATTATTGTCGTGTTGACTCGTTAAATATTGTATTTGCATAACTTTTCGTTGTTGTTGTTCATCGAATAAAGTACTAATAGGCGGCGCGGAGGGTTGTGGACGGCCCGGATAGGCTTTTTGTTGAAGGGAATTCACGCATGGAAAGTGTGATTGTGTCGGGAGTGCATTATTTTTTAGCGGTGTTATTAGACAATTTGTGTTAGTATAGTAATCCAAATTCGACAAAGCTATAGATCCTTCTTTCTCTTCTAAAGGTCTGATTTTATTATTGTGCTTAACATTATTTGCATATTGAGAATCCCATTTTCTTCGAATTATAGGTGTCGCTTCAAATTTTTTCGGTTGGTTTAGTCCAATCAAGCATGTCAGCTTATTGAGATCTTCGTTAGGTTGGCTATCGCAAAATTCGTAGAATTTATCCACATCTATAAAAATTTATAAAATAAAGATTTAGTATTCAGAAAAAATTAAAATTTTTAAATAGACAAAAATCCGAGTTATTTTAAAAACAAAATAAAATAAGACTTATAAATTGAGCTCAATAATATTAATTATGCTTATGCTAATGCTAAAAAGAAACGAAAATTAACCTTCATTTCTCTGATGAATAAATGGCTGAAAGCATTGTATAGGTGATCCCGTTGATTGATTTTTAGAGTCCACATGTGATTGGGGAGTCCGAAGTACGCCAAAAATTGGCGCATGACGCGTCAAAACAGGCGTCGACGATTGGCTCTTTGTATTGTTCTCAGACATTTTTGTCAAGAACGCATCTCGTCCAAAAATTGGAACCTGTTGGCGCCTACTAAAAAATTATTAATTTATATTTAGTATAGTAATAATGTTACCCTAAGTTCGGAATGATAAGCCGCCTCCATGCATAAGCCGCAGCTTGGCGAAGTGTAAAAAATTCAAATATATTTCACTTTCTTTGAAAATTATTTTTGCTTTTGAAATGTGAAATGTGTAAAATAATGTGAATGAACCCCAAAAACGTGTGATTAAAATAAAACATGTCCATAAAAATACAAAAAAACATGAGAAAATTGCAAAAAACTGCAAAATTTTCAAAAAAAATTTGAAGAATGAATTCGCTTCAGGACAAGTTTGTTGTATAAGCCGCTGCTTATTGTGTTCTATAAGCCGAGGCTTATCATCCCGAACTTAAGGTATATGAAATAATTTTTTGTAAATAATATGATTGTTTTGGTAAAGAAAAATTAACCGTCACTAAGACAAATTCATAATCTCTTATGTGTTTTTTTATTTATTTTATGCTTTTCTGTTCACAAAAAATATACAAGCCAGCTTTATTTAATTTATTATACTGTATTATTGGGGAGGCAGAACTCGAATTGGCACGATTATCGCAAAAATCGAATTCATCCTCACATCGTTGAACATAATGATTCTAAAAAAACATTAGCAAATGAAATGGAGTGCGCAATTTTTATATGTAATATTTTTGCTTACAAGCTATAAAATTTATAGATATACCATTAGACAGTTTAAAACGCAAAACTATTAATTTTTTGATAATTGTTGGAAATTGTAATAAGAAACTTTGTTGAAACAAATCTTGAAAACGTTTATTTACACTTTTGGAAGATTCTCGAAAGTGTATCCAACTCAAAGGACGCTTTGTTTGTTGTTGTAGTAGTTGAGTAGTCTTATTATTAGTTTTATGCGGATTGTTATCGTAGTTGGATCGTAAAGCAGATGCACAATTCGACAATCGCACGTCGAGAATAGGCGAATTTTGGGCTGATTTCGACGCGCCTCCTTCCCAAGGTGCCATCGTTCGGCGCAGCGCCGCAAAACGACGACGCGCATTCGTCAATGGCGAACAATTCGAAGAATTTGCTAGAAAAAAATAAAAATATATTTTTCATACAAATAAAAAACGAATCAAAATGTTAATGAATTTTTAGTCACATATGTATATCTAAAAGCTTTACATAAATAAAGGAAAAGCTAAAAAAATACAACTAGGTGAAAATATGGCATCATGCTCCTTGGCCATTTTCGTATCTTGCAACGGTACACTTGAAATTCCAACCAAAGTTGAGCTTGGAGTCTGGGAGAATTGAGAATCAACATTATTTATCTGAAAATTGCTCAATTTCGATATGTGCCGTAGCGCCGAATCGATTTGTGCTGCAACACGTGCTGCTTGCCTGCGATATACATCTACAGTGGCCATTTGTTCCTTGACCTAAAAATAAAAAAGAATTATCATTAATTTAATTATTATTTTAGCTACTTTGTATACAAAATCTTTTTTTTGTTTAAAAATGTTTTGTAATAATAATCAACAAAAAAAATGACCATTCTATTCCACAAATTATCGCCATGATAGGAGGCTGAACGCCGAAGTCTTGCAATGTCATGTTTCTCGAGCAATGCAAAATTTTCAGCGCGAAAACTCTCCAACTAAAAGGTAATAAGACTTCAATTTTAATAATAGTTATTTAGTTAATCATATTAGCTGAAAGAACACATTTTCCATTACAAAATGATTCATTCTAAATTCCAAAATGTGTCTAAGAACCTGAAGTTGTAAGACGAGAGAGAAGGCGTGCGCGTGCGCCAATTCGACACGTTTCAACTGTCCTGAGGATTCGGTATGCAAATGAGAAAGCTAAAATTGATATAACCAATTACAAACACGAAAAAACAACGACAGTTGATCCATAAAAAACAAGTCTATAATGATTATAATAAACCAAAAATGTTCTTTAAAATTAGAAACAATTTCTATTTAAATTGTGCGCCGTTATTGAAACTAAAATCAATTTCTTAGTTATAATGTAATGATTACATTTTTGCATGGCGTGCTTAGTTTTTCGCGTAAATTGTTTATTGCGATTTCATAGGCACGCACGCGTTCCTGAAGCGCGACAAGCGCGTCTATGACGGGCGAGGTCTTTTTCGCAAAGGCAGCGCGTTGCCGCCTCATTAATGTGTCAAAATTCTCGGCGCGACGAACGCATTCTAACTGAAAATTTTTATGGTCCTTACATATTTTCCTCTAAGTATATATTGGGTTTTAACATAATTTTCGAATGCTTAAAAAAATTAGTTTGTTTTTGTTCGATGTTTATACTTTGTATGGTGTTGAATAGCTCTTGTTACTAATTTGCATGTATTTTTTTACGGTTCCACGCCTATTGGATCGCGAGATATTTGATCCAAACGAGTCCAAATTTTGTGCCCACTTTTATAGACAAAGGCGGGCACAAAATTTGGACTTCAACGGATCCGATACAACAAAATGAACTCATTGGCGCGAAATTAAATTTGGCTCAAAACACCCGGCGAAATTAGGGTAATTTAATTATTTTAAATATATTGAAGAATCTGATATTAGATACTTGACACTTTATCTTAATATGCACATTGTACATACAGTGTTGGCCAATTATGCATCCGGTTTTGTTTTTGTTATAACTTTTTTATTTCAAAATCGATCGTCGTATTTCTTTTTTTATTCGATTAACAAGACTTTAAGAATTTATTTCACACCAAATTTGTCAATATTGGTTCCGATTTACAAATTTTATAACCATTTAAAATTTTTTAATACTATTTTTAAAGTACAAAAATCGGTAAAATTGACTTGAAATTGATCGAATTTTTCTATCTCTCCCCGTTTCCAGCTGGACAGAACTTCTGCGATCAGCTAGCGGAACTTTGGAACGTAAAAGTAATTTTCGTTCCCATAGCCATTGGTGCATGTGGCGAAATCTCGGAGAGATTACCCACATACCTCCAACAACTGCCATTATTGGGACAGCACAAACTGAACAAGATAATGACAGACTTACAGATTGCGGCAGTACAAGGTACAAACCTTATCATATGTCGCCATCTCAGTAATTGAAAATCGATCTGACCTGTAATGTTAATGAAAAGAAAAAAATAAGATTTATTGAACGAAATGAAAGTAAATCAACAATTCATTAACATAACAAAGAGGATTATGGATAATTTACGGGCCCGCCGCAGTTTTGAGCCTTCAGAATCCGAAGACGAAATCGCTTTCTTCGGCGACGACGCCCGCTTCTTCTTGGCAGACTTCTTAGGTTTGCCTGGAAGCTCAGAACTCGGCACGGCCGAAGTGGATGGCAATCGCGAGAGCTCCTCACGAACCGCCGCCACCAAGCAGCAATATCGGTGGTGTTCACAACCGAGCGCTGAGTAGCCGCCGCCTGAGCCGCCTGGAGGCGGCGTCCAAACGCAAATAAGCGATTCGGATGCACCTCAAGTACGCCGTTATGTACTTGGAATACATGCGAAAATTTGTTCCAGGACGCGCAGACGAAGCCCGCTGATGAAGCGGAATGCTCCTCTTTCTTGGATGACGTTTCCAGCTGGACAGAACTTCTGCGATCAGCTAGCGGAACTTTGGAACGTAAAAGTAATTTTCGTTCCCATAGCCATTGGTGCATGTGGCGAAATCTCGGAGAGATTACCCACATACCTCCAACAACTGCCATTATTGGGACAGCACAAACTGAACAAGATAATGACAGACTTACAGATTGCGGCAGTACAAGGTACAAACCTTATCATATGTCGCCATCTCAGTAATTGAAAATCGATCTGACCTGTAATGTTAATGAAAAGAAAAAAATAAGATTTATTGAACGAAATGAAAGTAAATCAACAATTCATTAACATAACAAAGAGGATTATGGATAATTTACGGGCGCCGCAGTTTTGAGCCTTCAGAATCCGAAGACGAAATCGCTTTCTTCGGCGACGACGCCCGCTTCTTCTTGGCAGACTTCTTAGGTTTGCCTGGAAGCTCAGAACTCGGCACGGCCGAAGTGGATGGCAATCGCGAGAGCTCCTCACGAACCGCCGCCACCAGAGCAGCAATATCGGTGGTGTTCACAACCGAGCGCTGAGTAGCCGCCGCCTGAGCCGCCTGGAGGCGGCGTCCAAACGCAAATAAGCGATTCGGATGCACCTCAAGTACGCCGTTATGTACTTGGAATACATGCGAAAATTTGTTCCAGGACGCGCAGACGAAGCCCGCTGATGAAGCGGAATGCTCCTCTTTCTTGGATGACATTTTAACAAGAAAGATCAGAAAGATTCACGGGTTCGTCGTAGTTTTGAGCGACTGATCGCCCTCAGAATCTGATGGCGAAGACGCCCGCTTCTTCTTGGCAGACTTTTTAGGCTTGCCGAGAAGCTCTGCGACCGAAGAAGACGGCAAACGCGCAAGCTCTTCACGAACCGCCGCCGCCACTATAGCAGCAATGTCGTTTGTGCTGGCAGCCGAGCGCCTGAGCCGCTTGGAGGTGACGCCCAAACGCGAATAAGCGACTTGGGCTAACTTCCAGCACTCCATTCTGCACCTGGAATATATGCGAAAACTCGCTCCAGGAATCCGCTGACGAAGCGGCCCGAACAGCCTGTGCTTCTTTTTTTAGATGACATTTTAGCTGAAAAGCAAATATTAATACCGCACCAAAAGAGACTCGAAACAAGATAACCCAAAATATGGGTGGCAATTTTGCCAATAGGCCACGAGTGACCAAAAAGCAAAATTGTTGAAATCGATGTCTTTTTAGCAGTTTTAATAATTGCCATTTTAATTTTTCCGTTCGACCTATTAATTAATTAATTAATTTAATATAAGATCGGAATCTTCGGCTTACTAACTATTTAATTAATTTGACTAATTAGTTAGCTAATTAATGTTACGGACTTTTGCATGTATTCTATTTTACGATTCTATGCCTATTGGATCGCAAGATATTTGATTTGGAAAGTAAGCGATTTTAAGAACATTTTTAAAACAGTTTGAACAGGATAATGAAGGAAGCGTAGTGAACGAAATGTTTGGATGATATCAATTCACCATTATCAATATTTCCAAGATTTCATAGCGGCCGAACATTTCGTTAAGTTTCCGAGCAGGAGTGCTTTTATAACATTGTACAAATCACTCTCGTAAAATCGCTCTTACTATTTTCCGATTATTCATTATTCTAAATCAAATATCTCGCGATCCAATAGGCGTGGAATCGTAAAAAAATACATGCAAATTAGTAACAAGAGCTATTCAACAACATACAAAGTATAAACATCGAACAAAAACACTAATTTTTTTAAGCATTCGCGTATAATTATGTTAGAACCCAATAAAAAAACATAAAGATAAGAGGCTTTCAAATAACTTTTTAAGTTTAAAAATTTTTGAATAATACGAATAAATCGGCTATACAATATACTTTTTTGGATTGGATCGAACGTTATGGTGAGATTTTATAATTTTTTAAATTTTAATTTGGGACCTTTCACGCTACCTCGACACGCAATTGTGCCACTTCGGCATCAGAATGAGATTGACGCGCCAAATTTTCTCGCAACTGTTCGATTAGGTGTGTGTTGCGAGCTCGAAGCGCTTTTATTTCGCCGCGTTGTATGGCGCACGCGTCTTCTAATCTCGCCAATGCCGCATTCTTTTCCGGTTCTGAATTAGTAACAGACAAGGCTTGAAGAGTGGTGCTTTCTTTAAAAAAAAAGTTTAATAACTTCAAAAATAGAATTTAAGAAAAAAAAGGACTCACTGCAATGCCAAGGTTCGTAAACACTTCGACAACTCTTCGTTTTCGATGTGAGCGAGTTTAATTTGAGTTGAGATTTTTGCGGGCAAAAAAGCGACAAATGCGGCGTACTATCGACGACGGCAGCGCCTAGTGCACAAGCGACGCTCTGTGGACGTTCTCGTCGTGTACTGCGTGCGTGGACAACGTTCGACTTAGGTGAAGAGCTAAAATCGGCATGTTCGCTAATAAAAACCGCTGAACGTCTTCGATCTGAAAGTAGGATAAATTATGGTTTTTTTCTTAAATTCTGTTTTAAGCCCGCCGATCGAATGAATAGGAGTGTGTTTAAAAATGTCATTAAGAAACCCTGTAACTCTCGCGTGAACGTTGGAGTGTTCCAGGCATTCTCGCTAATGCGTCTCTTTGAGCGTTTCATTCCTGTAAATCGAAATATTTGCGTTGGTTTGTCATCGCACTTCGGCTGCGGCCATTCCTCATTTTGTCTTTGCATGGAATCGGATTCGAGCTGACTGTTATTGGTGTTGCTATTATTGGAAGATTTTCGTTTCAATCGAAGACCAAACAAGTCCAAAAAACTGCTTCGACTAACAGCTGCAACATTTAAGAAATTTAAAAAAAAACGTAGCAATAAGCGTTCAATAAATCTCCAAATTATTTTACATATAATTACGGCTAAACTAACTCATTTGATCGCTAAAAGGATCAGCGGACGATGATGCGCTCACGCTCGATGAGCTAAGGGCAATTGCATGATCGGAAGCTCGTCTTGTCATTGAGCGACGCGATGCGCGAGCAACCTAAACAAGCGTCGCGCCATACTTAATGATCATATATACAAAAAGAAATAAAAGTATGGGAAGTTTTTGTGCACTCTATATAGTAATCTTAAGATCTAGTTTTAAACAATTTTGCATACATTTGTATCAAAATCATCGGAATCCGAATAGCCATTGGCTAATGACGGCGGTGCCAGCCGATTATTCGCCATGTAAAACGAGGGTGGTTTATGCTGCTCGTTCTTTGCTAGAGACGGTGGCTGCGGCGTACGCTGGCACGTCGAGAGTGCGTCCGATGAAAGGTCAGCCGAATAAGCGCTTACGCTCAAATGATTCTAAGTGAAATGGATATTTTTAAGAATTAAAAAATAACTGAAGTTGAAAAAAAAGACAACCAAAATAAAATAAAGCATGGCTAAATTAGTTCGAGACGTGTAATATTCAAATCTTTATCTTCATTTCAATAACAAAAAAAATCGAACCTTTTGAGGCGCTGGTGAGCTAAGTTGTTCGGGTGCACCGTACTTTGCGGGTGTAGGCAAAACGCGTGCTTTTTGTGCTGGAGATGCAAATGGCCCTCGCCTAGTGTATTCGAAGTAGCATTCAATAACCTTCCACTTGAAGAAATAAGACGCGGTAAAAGTGAAGTGCCATTTCGCGTCGTGCCACGTGGACGCATAGAGCTATTGTTTCCTGGAATGATTGAAAATGGCTATAGTTTTCCCAAATCCAAATCAAGCTCTGGTAGTCATATCAATCAATTCTCTTCGAATAAAGTCCAAAAATATGTATATATTCATAGTTTATGTTCTTTAAAATGAAACTTTGAAGAGCTACAGTACTCCGAAATTTCAAACTTTAATGAATGGTATCGAGCGTTAGTTTTTTAAAATTATTGTTTGAAATTATTTAAAGAAATTGCCATCATTACAAATTTTAATAATTTGAAAAAGTTCAAATGATTACTAAATTTAAAAATCGGAAACAAGTATAGTAAGAAACGAATTCTCAAAAAGTTGCGAATCTGCAAAAAGGATTTTGAAAATCGGTTACGAAATAAAAAAGTTATTACAAAACCAAAATATATAGGAGACGAATTTGGATTACCCTATATTTTTATGTTTATTTATTTAAGTTTTGAGAACAACTTTACAATTATATACCGGAAGAAGAGTTCGAGAGTCGAGCTTTTGAAGCCAAATACGAACCGACACGCCCAACTGCCTCGCTAGATGCGCTTGACAATGAAAAAAGAGAGCGCGAAAAGGTTGTGGCCGCGACTGTAGATGAAGAGGAACCTGATGGGACAATTCTTCGCAAACTACCACTAAAATCTGAAGCGTCGGACGAAGCGACGGGTTCTGGACGAGTGCTATAAGACAAACGTTGTAAAAGTCTCCGATTTTCACGGCGAAGTTCGCTAATTTCACTGAGTAACGTGCACAAAGTTCCTAAAAGCAATATCTATATAATAGCTATGTATTTATAATTTGATAGGAATGTATTTTAGGCGCAATTTTCGACATTACAATTTGCAGAGTTTTGCGACTTTAATTTTTGTAAACCATTTGTAGACCATTGCGAATTTGAGTCTCCGACGAAAGGTAAATTATTAGGTTGAGGCAAAATTTTTTACCCATTTCTTTCACACTTTTCAAATTTATTTTTTCTACTAATAACAATAAACAAATCAATGAAGGTATGCTCCATCATTATCTACGACATCTTGCCATTTTTTTGGCATACAGCTAATTCCACGAACGTAGAAGTCAGAGGAGCGAGAATCAAAAAACGCCGCCAAGTCGCTTTTTAGATGCTCTTCGTCGTCGAATTTTTTCCCACGGATGTGATTGCTTAACGACAAAAAAGGTGGTAGTCAGAAGGCGCAAGATCTGGGGAATATGGTGGATGTGGAAGAATCGTCCATCCAAGTTCCTGGATTTTTTTACACGCCTTCTTTGCAACATGAGGTCGTGCGTTGTCGTGCAAGAGGAAAACTTGCTCTTGTTTTCCTTTCAATTTTGAAGCCAGTCGATCGAGTTGGGCACAATAATACTCTGCGGTAATCGTAGTTTCAGATGGCAATAATTCCCAATGAACAATTCCTTTCATGTTCCACCAAACACTAAGCATGACCTTCTTCGGATGGAAATCGGGTTTTGGTGTCGGAACTCCTGATTTTCCCGGATTGAGCCACTGACGCTTGCGTGTATGATTAGTATAGAGTACCCACTTCTCATCGCCAGTAATCACATTTTTGAGCCAATCGAATGTGCGACGGAAAGTCAAAAGTTGTGCACATACTCGAACGCGCTGATTTTCTTGATCGGCCGACAATTGATGGGGTACCCAAGCGCCAAGTTTTGTGACTTTTCCGAGTTGATGCAAATGACGATCAACCGTCTTTTGGTCACACTCAAGAAGCTCTCCAAGTTCACGTGTAGACAGACGTGGCTCCTCTTCAATTAATTCCAAAAGACGTTCATCATCTAGTTGACTGGGTCTTCCAAGATGCTCTTTATCGTCGATTTCGAACACACCATTTTTGAATTTATGAAACCAATTTTTTGCGGTATCATAGGAGACCGTGTCCTCGCCAATCGAATCGCAAATGTTTCGTGCTGCGTCCGCCGCTGTATGGTGTAAACGAAACTCGTAAAGAAGAAGGGTCCGAATCTGTCGTCTGTCGAGCTCGATTTTCTCCGCCATTTTGAACAAAAATTGCGATCCAAAAGATATCGTTCGATAACTTAGATTGCGCTGCTTATATATCTTATAAAAGAAATTTTCTAGAAGCTTGCAGAATATTGCAGTAAACGCTTGAAGCGGATGGATAAAAAATTTTGCCTCAACCTAATATATTGAGGAATTTTTTCGAAGTTCTCTTTGCAAAGAAAGAAAATGCTAACAAACTTGTTAGCATTCTCAAACCCGAATCCGAACTCTGACTATTTGTTGTTTTGTAAAAACAATTTTTTGTAAATGTTTGATATCAAAAATTTGCAAAAATTACTCAAATTTTTACAAAATAGACAAAAAAATACACATACAGTAGTAAGGAAGAAATTTTGCAAAAATTCCACTACTAAAGGCTTTTACTAGAAATTAAAAAAAAAATTAAAAAAAGCTTCAATTAGACCTTTCCAATTTTTTGAAAATCCAAACTATAACCGAATTCTTTTATTTTTTCTCAAACTCAAACTTTTGAATCTTTTCGAACCCGAAAAAAGGTGCGAGCCTCGGAATTTTCAAATCTGAAGTCGAGCCTCGTTTCATTACTACTACCTAACATATTTCTTTTCTTATAATAATACACTCATTGTTCAAAAATGTAAAAAGTATATTTGGGTAAAATTTTGAAAGATACTTAAAATTTAGAGAAATATCTAATTTTTAGACCTAAAGTGCAAAAAAACCCGATAAAGCGTGTTCGAAAAATTAAATATATGAGTAAGTAAATAAAATTTTCAAATCATTTACCGAGTACAGGCAGTTCGTCATGTACAACCTCTGATTCGCGCTCATCGTCAATAGAAGTATCCGTGTTAATGTTAATCGAATTAACTTGCTTTGCATTATCAAAGCGAGTTGAATCTGAGTCTGCTCGTATTCTAATTTGCATAGCTTCAAGCTCGCGTAAAAACTCCTCTTCACCACTTTCATATCTTTAAAAAATTGAATAAGGTATTAAAAATGTATTTAAAATTTTTTTAAATAAAGGGTTGGCTTATTTGGCGTCCGTTTTTGTTATAACTTTTTTATTTCAAATCGTAATCCTTTTTTTATTAGATTAACAAGACTTTAAGAACAGAATTTGGCTAAATTTACTTATATAGTATTTCAACAGATCGATACAAAAATTCGATTCTCCATGGTCCAAAACTGTACTGAACTGAAAGAATTAGCCGTCGCTCGTGCAAGGGCCCCAAGTTATGGGGCTCCAAATTTGTCATGACGCGATTAACATGATTACTGTATTTTCATGTTTCGACCGATTTTTTTGCTTTTTCTTTGATTTTATCCGAAAAAACTTGCCTACTATAGTTTAGGCTTAAGCTTAGACATAGGCAGTTGCCGTGCAATCATCTTTGGCAATTTGCGGTTTCGAACATTTGCGAATGAGTGTGCGCGTAGCGCACATTCCCTCGCAAATAATCGCACCAACAACTAAGCCATAGGCTTAGGTTTAGGCTCAGGCTTAGACTTTGGTAAAAAATTCAATAAATTTTCACAAAAAAATTATTAAAAATAATATTAAAATTTAAATTTTTGCGTTTTTTTGACTTGGCTGGGTCAACAAATCCACTTCAAAACCTATAAAAGGAAAAAAACGAATGGTGTATGGGTGGGGGACAGCCAGATTTTTTTCAAGCCCCATAACTCGGCATCCAGATACGAGCGACGGCTAATTCTTTCAGTTCAGTAGACCATGGGAAATTGAATGGCGTACATTTTGTATCAATTTGTTGAAATACCATATAAGTAAATTACTCTCAGAATTTGTTTTATACCAAATTTGTCAATATTGGTTCCGATTTACAAATTTTATAATCATTCAAGCCTGTTTGACACTTTTTTAAAATAAATCATTAAAATATGTAATGCCATATAATGGTAGATGCAACCTAATTTTTGAAACAATATTGGACTATTTTGACTTTTTAGTTGAAAATGAAAGTAAAATTCATTATAAAGGACATTATTTAATCTATTAAATGATATTTTGGCAAAATTCAGATAGAAAAATTCGGTCAATTTCAAGTCAATTTTACCGATTTTTGACCTTTAAAAATAGTATTAAAAAATTTTAAATGGTTATAAAATTTGTAAATCGGAACCAATATTGACAAATTTGGTGTGAAATAAATTCTTAAAGTCTTGTTAATCGAATAAAAAAAGAATTACGACGATCGGTTTTGAAATAAAAAAGTTATAACAAAAACAAAACCGGGCGCATAATTTGCCAACACTGTATGTACAATTGGAATCCAATCATATGATATAAAATATAAAATCTGTTTAAAAGATTTTTGAGTTTTGCACATATACTTATCGACACGACATTTAATTTAAGAAAAATATTATTGAGAAAATAGGGATAATAAAAATTCTTGCCAACTAACTTGCAATGGCGATGAGGCTAAAGCTAAACCTAAACCTAAGTTCGAATATTCTAAAATGTCGTTTTTCTCAAATAAATTTTTCTTAAATGTTTGGTCCACATAAGACATATATAAGTTATCAAAAAATTTAAAAATAGAACCTGAAAATAATTTGTTGAAGATGTGATTTTGTAAGTTGATTATTGTATTTTGAACAAAAATTCATAATTATTTAACAAGAGAGATGGTTAAGAATTATAAACTTTTGCTTTATAAATGCAAAAATGCATTTGCTGCGGTTTTGCGAAAAATGTTTTTCATTCTAATATGATTGATTAAAGATGACCTCAAAAAATCATTTTATGGACAATCCGTTAGAGATAAATGCTGCTTAAAGTAAGAAAGAAATTGAAATTGAGACGACGAATACAAATTAATAACGAAAGCAAGAAAACAAACGTTCAAATCTAGAAAAAAATAAATAAAACAAAAATTTTATAACTAAGCTCAATATAGTGGACATAACTAACAAGCGTTTTAAATTTCAACGGAAATTCATTGGAATGAAATAAAGAAACGAAAAGTTGCCAATCATAAAAAAGCCGCCACGAGAATTCAAACCAGTTTAAATAGCATAAAATAGGAATGTGAAAAGAAATTTTAAACAAATGAAAAATAAAAAACAAAAATGACAAACAAAATATACACCTAATTGGAAATGTAAAATATAATAAAAAGTAAGTTAATTTTTTGACACATTTTATTCTTTCAAATCAAGTATATATCTTTTTTAAAGAAATTTTAAACTTGATTTTTAAAAGATAATCTTAATTTTATTCATAAATGTAAACTTGAATCTTCGAAAAATTCTATTAATTTTTCTCAAATCGATTTTAAAATAAGTCGTTTTTCTCTTGATACGATATTTCAAGACGGACGTTGAAAAGATACTATAATAACTCATAAATACTATAATAACTCAGAAGGATAGTGAAAACAACTTAACATGGGGTCATGGGGTTTAACAGAAGCCTAAAACAACGAAGTCTAATGGCCAAGTTTTTTTTTTTGATTTTAAAATTGAAAACCGTTGAGACAAATTTATATTTTATAGAGCGTTGTATAAAAAAATATATAAAATAATTAGAATATTCATCTATTCAAATTTCACGTGTATAAGGCCGGGTGTTTTAAACCAAATTTAAATTGGCGTCAATGAGTTTATTCTGTTGTATTGGATCCAAACGAGTCCAAATTTTGTGCCCACTTTTATGAAACCGAGACAAAGGCGGGCACAAAATTTGGACTTCAACGGATCCGATACAACAAAATGAACTCATTGGCGCGAAATTAAATTTGGCTCAAAACACCCGGCGAAATTAGGGTAATTTAATTATTTTAAATATATTGAAGAATCTGATATTAGATACTTGACACTTTATCTTAATATGCACATTGTACATACAGTGTTGGCCAATTATGCGTCCGGTTTTGTTTTTGTTATAACTTTTTTATTTCAAAACCGATCGTCGTAATTCTTTTTTTTTTCGATTAACATGACTTTAAGAATTTATTTGACACCAAATTTGTCAATATTGGATTTACAAATTTTATAACCATTTAAAATTTTTTAATACATAAATAAATTTATTACGATAAAATCGCGACTAAACAATAAACGAATTATTATGGCGATTATTATTCAATGGATCATATCAAAGATAAAATTAAATGAAAATGAAGTAACATATAAATAGAATTAAATTAAATTTATAATTTATAATTGAAATTGCTAATGAAACTTTAGAGAATTATAGGCAAATATTGTCAAGTTTCTTTTTGAAAGATTTTTCGTCCGGGCAAATAGTGAAATCAGGATGTAACTTGATATATTGCCGATATGCTCTCACAAAAAACGAATTATTACGGATGGTATTTTTAGAAGCTGGAACAAATAAATCATTTCGACCTCGTTTAATCTTTATTTTTGTCAAGTCTATTATCTTTTGATCTGGTATAGAGATTAAGCCAAGCCGAATTTTGTGTACAATTATTAGGTCAAATTTGATTAGACGTGTTTTGATCTTTTCCAAGTTCAGCAATTTAAGCCGTTCTTTATAAGAAGGAATTGTTTGCAAAGATTTACAACAGCGCCTTACAATTGACTTAGTAATTCTACGCTGAGCAGATTCGAGCAATTTTACATTTTTTACAATTGTGGAATTGAATACTGGTGACGCGAATTCGAGGATTGGCCGTACATAACAACTATACAATTTGACTAAGAATTCATAACTGTTAGATTTGAAAGCTTTTAAAATATTGAGGAATTTGAGCTGGGCTAGCTTACATTTTCGTCTGATGTGGGAGACCCATTTCAAGTTGGGCGTAATATAAATACCTAGATCACGCACGTCATTTTCAACCTAATTTGACATAATTTTTACATTCGGGAAGTTTGTGCCTTTTAATATATCATTCATATAGAAGTTAAATAATATTGGACTTAGTACTGAACCCTGTGGTACTCCACTTTTTATGCTACTGTTATCAGAAAGAGAATTTCCCACTTTTACACGAAAAGTTCTGTTGCTTAAAAAATTTTTAATCCAGTCTAACAGTATACCTTGCACACCAGCGTGATAGAGTTTTGAAAGTAGTCTGTCATGGCTGATTGCATCAAATGCACTTTTAATATCAAAATAAACTACGTCTACACATTTTTTTCGTTCTAAGCTTAATGTCCAATCGTCTACTGCTTGCAACATTTGGGTGACAACTCCCCTGTTATTCATAAAACCATGCTGATAGTAGGGGATAATCTTATTTTCTTCAAAAAAATCGACTAATTTTGCTTTGACAAACTTTTCTGTTATTTTTGACATGGGGCAAGTTAGAGAAATAGGCCTATAATTGGATACAATGCTAGGGTCTTCTTTTTTGTATAGAGGTGTGATAATGGCTTGTTTCCAAAATTGGGGGAGAATTCCCTTGCTTAATGATAATCGACTTATGCATGCTAGGGGAAATGAGAGGGTGGCAGCACAATTTTTTAATACTATTTCTGGCAGATTGTCTGGGGTTAAGTTACATTTCTTATTTAATTTCCGTAAATTATCATACATCTCAGTATCAGAAATATAGACGCTTTCTAATAATGCTTTTGGCTGCTGGGGTT
This sequence comes from Bradynema listronoti, assembly GCA_024678965.1. Classification (NCBI taxonomy): domain Eukaryota; kingdom Metazoa; phylum Nematoda; class Chromadorea; order Rhabditida; family Allantonematidae; genus Bradynema; species Bradynema listronoti. The sequence goes on from JANLNO010000011.1 coordinate 3,185,337, forward strand.
GGAAATATAATTCAGTTTTTGGCGATTCGCTTAGTACTAAACTAAACTGGGTAGAGAATATATTAGCTTTTATTTCATCGCTAAATATTAGTTTATCTGAGTTCTTAATTATCGGTATAGCATTGCTTTTGGGCTTTATTTTGTTACCTATGTATTTAAAAAATGTTTTTCCTTGTTTTAAATATTTTTTATTTTCTATGTATCTATGGAATTTGACTATTTCGCTGGTGAGTTTTTTAGTTACTTCTACGAATTTTGTATTAACTCTCTCATAGTGGACATGTTCCCAAAGCTTACATCGATAGTTCATTAGGTTTTGAATATGGCGGGGATAGAAAGAGCTGGTTTTGTTTTCTTCTTCAAGAGGGACATAGTTTTCTATAGCTTTATGGACTACCATTAAAAATGCTTGATAGATATGATCTATGTCCGTTAAATTATAAAATATTTCATTCCAGTTAACTTCTGCTAAAAATTCATTCATCCCAACATAATCGGCTTTAAAAAAGTTCAGACGTACCTTTGTCGTTTTCATAGCTGCATTGACAAACAGTGTAAATTTGATTGAGCAGTGATCAGAAGAAGAAAAAGGGGGGCACGACATTAGGCTTTTTATGGCATCATCACTGTTGGTTAAAATAAGATCCAAAATGTTGTCGTCTCTGGTTGGGAATAAAACATGCTGTTTAAGATTAGTAGCTGAAGCAAAATCGATAAATATTTTTTCAGAGTTTAAAGGGGAATGTAAGCTGGACCAGTTGATTTTGGGAAAGTTGAAGTCACCCAAGATTATTACCTCGAAATCTACTGCACAAAGTGAATAGAGATCATTGCATAATTTTTGTATATAGTCAGCGGATTTCGAGTATTTTGGGGGAAAATAAACTAAAACTGTTCTTATTTTTTGGCATGGGGAGATTATTATATCAATAGCTAGGATTTCGTAAAATTTACAGCGTGATAAATTAATTGGGAGAAGCGGGAAATGTTTTTTTGCTAAGATGGCAATGCCTCCGCCCCGGGAGGAACGGTCATTTCGAAAAATGTTATAATTTTCTGGGCAAATAATAGAGTCTTGAATTGTGGAGCTTAGCCAGGTTTCAGTTATGAAAATAAAGTCATAATTATTGTTTTTAATAAGGCAATCAAAATTGAATAATTTATTCATAAGGCTACGGGCATTAAAATAAAGAGCTTTACTCCCCGCTGCAATTATAGGTTTCCCTGGGCAGAAAGCTCTACAATTTCCCTCTTCTCTCCCGGCCAACCCTTAATACTATTTTTAAAGGTCAAAAATCGGTAAAATTGACTTGAAATTGACCGAATTTTTCTATCTCTCCCCGTTTCCAGCTGGACAGAACTTCTGCGATCAGCTAGCGGAACTTTGGAACGTAAAAGTAATTTTCGTTCCCATAGTCATTGGTGCATGTGGCGAAATCTCGGAGAGATTACCCGCATACCTCCAACAACTGCCATTATCCGGACAGCCCAAACTGAACAAGATAATGACAGACTTACAGATAGCGGCAGTACAAGGTACAAACCTTATTATATGTCGCCATCTCAATAACTGAAAACCGATCTAACTTGTAACGGTAATGAAAAAATTAAAGAATTTATTAAATTAAATTAAACTGATTCATCATCAACAACAACAACAACAGGAAAGAACAGAAAGATTTCCAGAATGTTCGCAGCCTTGAGCGACTGATCGCCCTCAGAATCTGACGACGAAGCCGTTTTCTTAGGCGATGATGCCCGCTTCTTCTTGGCAGGCTTTTTAGGCTTGCCGAGAAGCTCCAAACTCGGCGACAGCTCCAATCGAGGCTGTGCGGCCGAAGTGAACGGCAAACGCGAAAGTTCTTCACGAACTGCCGCCGCCACCATAGCAGCAACGTCGCTGGTGCTGGCAGCCGAACGCTGGGCAGCCTGCGCCGCTTGGAGGCGGCGCCCAAACGCGAATAAGCGACTCGGATTAACTTCCAGCACTCCGTTGCGCACCTGGAACGTATGCGAGAACTCGCCCCAGGAGGCCCGGACGAAATCCGTTGATGAAGAGGCGGAATGTTTTTCCTTTTTGGGTGACATTATCAGCTAAAAAGCAAATATTAATACTGCACCAAATGAGACTCGAAACAAATAACCCAAATTATGGGCGGCAATTTTGCCGACAGGCCACACGTGACCAAAAAGTGAAGTTGTTGAAATCGATGTCTTTTTAGCAGTTTTAATATTTACCAATTGAAATTTCGACATAAACTAATTAATTAATTAATTAGAACTATAAGATAGGATTACTTAGCACTTAGCGAAAGAGGTGCATATAAATGTCATGGCGACGTACCAATTAACCAAACTATGTAGGAAACGGGACATATGCTTCTGTTACTCATAGTTTGAGAAAATCCTGGAGGCCTGTCCCCAGGTCGCAAGGGGTAGAGCGACCAGCGCTCTAATGGCTGTAGAAGTGTCCTACAGTCGGATCTGATGACATTCAGGAATGAAAGATTCAGATCCTCCCCTTTCGGTGGGTGGTGACACCCATGTATGTCAAAATACCGACGCGCATGAATGAATTAACGAGATTCCCACTGTCCCTATCTACTATCTAGCGAAACCACAGCCAAGGGAACGGGCTTGGTAAACTTAGCGGGGAAAGAAGACCCTGTTGAGATTGACTCTAGTTTGACTTTGTGAAGAATCGTGAGAGGTGTAGCATAATCGAAAGGCTCGGCCGTCAGTGAAATACCACTACCTTTTTAATATTTAATTCAATCAAATAAAACACAATTTGCCAAATATAACTCAAGGGTTCTTTTTCAGGTTTAAGTGGAGATTCTAGCAAAAAAATATTGTTAAATTTGAATTCAGCGCTATCGAAAATCCATGCCTGTCATTGCATTTTACATAAACTGCTGTAACTGCATTTTAAAAAAGATAGATTTTTACTCTTAACATTTTGGATTTCAAATCAAATACCTACTTAAAATAATTTTGAATTAAATAACTACCCTAATTTCGCGTGTATAAAGCCGGGTGTTTTGAACCAAATTTAAATTGGTAATAAGTTCATTCTGTTGTATCGGATCCTTTGGAGTCCAAATTTTGTGCCCACTTTTATGAAACCGAGACAAAGGCGGGCACAAAATTTGGACTCTAACGGATCCAATACAACAAAATGAACTCACTGGCGCGAATTTAAATTTGGCTCAAAGCCTTATACACGCGAAATTAGGGTATATATGTAATTGAAAGAAAATAAACATAAATAATATTCAATATTTAATTGATTTATTTTTTTTAAATAGTATTAAATATTTAATATTATTAAATATATAAATAGTATTAAATTTTAAATAGTATTAAATATTTAATTGAATTATTTATTTCTATTTAATAATATTAAATATTTAATGAATTTATTTATTTCTATTAAATAAAATAACATATGTATTTTTATTTATTTAATTGTATTAAATAATATTACATACTTTTATTTATTTGATTGAATTAAATATTAAAAAATATTGTAAGGTTGTAAAGAAAGTTCGTAAAGTTTTCATATTTTCTTGTATTTAGCAACGATTTGTTTGCTGTTTGGCAAAGTATATATATATTCATTTGATAATTCTCTTTCTGTTCTACAAAACTGTATTTTTGGTTTTTTTGGATAATTTAATTTTTCATCATTTGTCAGGCTCAGAAATCAACTACCCATGAGGCAAAAATCAGCATTTTCGACACCTGATTTTCTTCGCTTTTCATTTTTTATAATAAAATTTGAAGAATTATTTTATTTTATTTCGATTATGTCATTTTTTGGATATCCCTGCTTCTTGTTCTTAATTAAATAAATGCAATTTATAGGAATGTATTTTAGAAAAATATTTATCAACATTAATTAGATTTTATTTAAGAACTTTTATGCAGTGGTGGCCAATTGCCCCGAATTACTTTTTTTCGAAAAAAGAATTAGTCATAAAATTCTTTATATTGGATGGAATTTTACAATTTAAAATATATATGTTGGATAGTTAAAATAGTCCCAATTGAATACATTTTGTAGAAGTGTGATCTCTCCCTGAGTCGATTTTTCTTAATGAAAACTATTTTTAGAAAATCCTCAGGACGATAAATTTTAAAATTTAAACTAAAAAATAATAATTTTACAATTTAAGCTCTTCAACTAAAGTGATCCGGAGCATTCCGTGTCAAAAAAGGAGTGCCACAAAAATTTTATTTTAATAGTCAGAAAGTTCTAATAAAAAGCATTCAATTGAGAACTATTTTAGCTATCCAAGATATTTCATGAAAATCCATCCAGTTTCAAGGATTTTATGACAAATTCTTTCTTTTAAAAAAGTGATCCTGGGCATTTTGGGCACCACTGTATAAAAACTTAATAACATTATGTAAGATAATTGAGGAGCTTAAAATACCTTAATTACCTTAAATTAATTAACAAATTGTATAAATGTTAATGAGTGAATTCAATAATACAGGATGACGCATTTTTGTGGTGGGATTTGAATTGGCTGTAACTTTTTTATTTTTTGGCAAAATGTTAAAATACTTTTTTTCCTGATTTCTGAAAGAACCCCATTTTGTTTGACACCAAACTTTTCGATATTGGTATCGATTTACAAATTTGCCAATCATTTAAACCTTTTTGTCCTTTCAAAAAACAAGACATTTTCATTAAAGTAGAAGGCATAAGGATCAACTCATCTTCATCCTAAACGTTAAACCTATTTTGGAACATTTTGACTTTTTAGTTGAAAATAGAGGTAAAATTCGTATACAAGACATTATTTAAGCTATTAAATAAAAAATTAGGAAAAATTAATGAAATTGCGTTAATTTAATATAACTTTAAAAAGGTGGCAAAAAAGTTTAAATGATTAATAAATTTGTATTGACAAGTTTAACGGCAAACATAATGGGATTCTTTCAGGAATTATGTAGTAAAAAAAATTTTAACTTTTTTATTTTTTGGCGAAATGTCAGAGTTAATTCAAATCCCGCCATAAGAATGCGCCACCCTGTAAATTAATGAATTCAATAATTACACCAAACATTCTCGCTCCGAATTTGTACTTTTTCCTCATCTGTGAGATCGTCCGGAAGATCAAAGATTTCGCGAATTCTCTCGGCCGTCTGGTCCTTCATTAGACTAGCAATTTTCTGACAGCTGTACAAGTATAGTGAACGTAGATCAAGAAAGTTGGCGGCAGTAACAACTTCAATTATATCTACGACTTCCATTTCGAAAAAGGCCTTCTCTTTTTCGTTTAATGTGAACCATTTGCGCTCACAAGTTAGAGGATCCTGTTCAATTATTGGATCTGCTTCTCCTGAAATTATAATAATGGATATTTATTAGTTTTTAAAATTTTTCAAAATTACTTTTTTTGCATGTCTAAATAAAAATCTAAATGATACAAGTTGAATGTTGAGTATTTTGTTTATTATTGTTTTTTGCGGGTCTAATTTTTGTCCCCACTTTTACGAAACTGGAACGATAGAGGGCTCAAAATTTGGACCTCAACGGATCCGATAAGACAGAATGAACTCATTGACGCCAAATTACATTTGGCTCAAAACACCCGTCCTTATATACGCGAAATTACTCGATTATATATATATATATATATATATATATATATATATATATATATATATATATATATATATATATATATATATATATATATATATATATATATATATATATATATATATATATATATATATATATATATATATATATATATATATATATATATATATATATATATATATATATATATATATATATATATATATATATATATATATATATATATATATATATATATATATATATATATATATATATATATATATATATATATATATATATATATATATATATATATATATATATATATATATATATATATATATATATATATATATATATATATATATATATATATATACCCTAAGTTCGAGTTATTTGAATTTTGACTTGGCTTTCATTCTGTTATAAGCGAAATTGAACTCAAAACTACAGCTTGGGCCTACTTTAATGATGATGTTCATTAAATTTTATGCTTAACCGACATGAAATAACAGAATGAAGGCCAAGTCAATATTCAAAAATTCTTCTAACGGCCGCGTCTCATTTATTCGAACTTAGAGTAAATTTTTTCATATTTTCTCTTTTAACATATATTAGATAATTATATTACAACCTTTATGGAATTCCATCCAGGTGACCATTTTTTTGAAGACATCAGCCTTTATGGCTATGGGGAAAATGAACGGTTCATTGAAAAGACCCTTTTTCAAATTAAGGTCATTACACATTTGACGAAAAAAGTGTGATTGTTGAAGTAAACCCAAGGAAACGATTATTTCTTCGTCGTCAATTGTTTTGCATATAATGTTGTAATCGCCGTTATCGTTATTGTAATTAGCGTTATCATTGTTGTTGTTTGACGAGTTTGACACAGTTGCCGACATTTTTTAGAAGTTCGTAATATAAAAATAATTAATTTTATAATTATATCGTATATACAGTAGCGAGTAAAAAAATGGAATAAGAATTTTTTTCTCTTCTAATGTGATTATTTCAAAAAGTATAAGAGCTAGCTTATAGTCATCAAGGGTAATCTTGTTTCTTTCTCAGTGATGAACAAAATGATATATCATATCGAGCATTTCTGTCTTAACACAATTTTATACGATTATTTTTTTGTAAATCGCTCGTTTTTTAAGCGAGCAAAAAAAAACGGGACAAAACTTTTTTTCAACTTTTTGTGATATTTTTATGATATTTTTTATTAAAAAGTAATAATTAGGCCCATAATAAGTTATTTAGGTTAAAAAAGAATTGTAGCATTCGTATAAGCTTGAAAAAGTTGATTTTACATTAAAAATCGACCTTAATCGGAAAAAAGTCGAACTCTTATCCGAATATGGATTTTTCAGAAAAATAAATAGTGCTATTTTAAAGAGCACGAAATTCTGTATTATATATATCGGAAGTAGAAAAATCAATTGTTTTTATAATCTAAATTATTTATTTTGGGCCTAATTATTACTTTTTAATAAAAAATATCATAAATATATCACAAAAAGTTGAAAAAAAGTTTTGTTCCGTTTTTTTGCTCTCTATTTACAAAAAAATAATCGTATAAAATTGTGTTAAGACAGAAATCTCTATATGTTATATCATTTTGTTCATCACAGAGAGAGAAACAAAATTGCCTTTAATGACTATAAGCTAGCTCTTATACTTTTTGAAATAATCACACTAGAAGCGAAAAAAAATTGTTCCGTTTTTTGCTCGCTACTGGATATTAACAGGAAAATATGATGTACGGCCATATATGTATTTTCCTGGCCAAATAAGATTTTTTTTCACATTCATCTAAATTTTGTTTTCAATTGAGAGAAAAGTTACTTAAAAACAATTAAAAGAAAGATTATGTTATAAAAATTGAAAAAAAGTAAAAATGTGTCGTTTAAAAGTGGACAGAAAACAAAAGATAATCAAATGTAAAAAAAAATCTTGTATGAAGATACGTAAATATTGGCACTTTTTGTTGGCAGGAATTGGCGGGAATATACGTATATGGCCGGGAAAATACGTATATGGCCGTCGGGCGGAAAAATACGTATATGGCTGTGCAATATATTTTCACGTAGCATGTACATATAATAAGAAAAATGGTCCAATTTGAGAAACGATTTCCTTTTTATTATAAGTTTTTTTTATTTTGCATTCGATTTTTAGTCAAGTCGATTTCTTATTTTATTCAATTCCTAAACCTCAGAAGTTTTATTTGATATCAAATTTGTCGATATTTTTTTAATTTTACAAATTTTTGATATTTACTTATTGAAAAAATGACAAAAATTAAATTTTTAATTTGAAATTGATTCATTTTCTAATTTTTACCAAAAGATCTAATTTTATAGGTTTAACAATGCTCTTTGGCCCCATTTTTCACTAAAAAAATCGAAAAGTTTGATGTAAAAAAACTTGCAAAATTTATGAATCGATTTAAAAATTTTTTGGAAATCAGTTGTATATAGCTATAAAAACAAAAAAACAATCAAATTTTATAGTAAATAAGATAAAAAAATGCTTTATTTTTTTATAAACTAATGTAAAAATCCTATATAAGAAAGTACATAGAATAAACTAAAAATTATTGGGTTGGTGCATATATTCGTAGAGTTTTTTTTTAAATAATTTACTCACCCAAATTTTGAACTTTTCCTATCGATATCAGTAGTTGAATGCTCACATTCTATCTCTTCAGCCAGTTCCGTGTGATTTGACGAGGATTTTCACGAAGTAAAGCGTTCAAACGGTTTTCATCAAGCACCGGTGTTCGTCCTGATCGATTTGCGTCACTCAAATCAAAATTTCTATTTTTTAATCGAGAAAATCATTTTTTGTGCAGTACTGTCAAATTGCATCTTCACCATAATTACATTACAAATGGTTTGAGCAGCTTCTACTTTAACACTTCGATTAAATTCAAACAAAAGAATGTGTTAGCGTTTTTAACAACGCGAAGCTCCACTTTATATCGACTAGAAAAAACAAATTATTACAATTAACATTCAACTTCAACATGTTTTAAGTACAGGAAAAACGGGCTTTCAGATAGTATATGACACAAAGATAAAATAAAAATTTATGATCATAAAACTAAGTCAAAAGAACTCTACCAATATATGCACCAACCAAATAAAAAAATGAGAATTCTATAATTTGAAAAATAAAATAAAATAACTTTTAACTAAACATTTAAACACATGTAGATGATAAAATTATAAAATAGGAAAAAAATTAGAATGAAAATACATGTATGATGTTTTTTACGGCTTTTTATATAAATTTTTTTCATCAAACTTCATTTAAACAGAACAGAACCGTCAATATGGTTTCAGGCATATCAAAATGCTGTCGTCTATTTGTTAATTAATTTAAATTATATAATATGGTTATCTTCAAATTAAAACATTTTTTTTATCAAAAATTAAATATATTTAAAAAAGGCAAAATTTATATAAAATCAAATTTTAAATTTCAATTAAATATATTCAGAGTGCGGCACAATTTTTTTACATTATAATTTTCAGATTTTTCTAGGGGTTTTTTCTATTTTTATATACGCTTAATCTACACATATTTGTTTTTTCCTATTTGCTTTTATTTTATGTTATGATCTCCAAAAACAATCAAATTGCCGTTATTCGGCTGTTCGAGTCGAGAAAATCATCAATTGATATTGCAAAACACCTTTCCATGTCAATACGAAGGGTGTATAAAGCGAGGAGTTGGGCACGGCTGTGGACAGACCTCGGATTGGAAGGCCAACTACTGTGATGTCTCCGGAAAACGCCAAAAGGCCTTTATCGACATCCCGGAAAATCGATGAGAAAACTGGCAAAAGAAATAAAAATCAGCGAACGATCGGTCAAACGAATGGTTCTGACAAACTGAAACTCCGCAGCTACAATTTGGGCATGGGCCAACATCTGAGCAAGCTAAAACGCCCTACATCGTCTCAAAAAGAGATTATTTTGCTCGATTTTGTTCACGCACCAACAACATATACAATATTGCCATAATTTAGTTATTCTGGGATTACGGCAAAAACTAAAGACGATAGAGAATACATCAATCGAAACGCTCCTTCAGCATTTTGGCCCAATATATGTTGGTGTAATGAGTATTGTCCCTGCTAAAATGCTCACAGCGATATATGTTCTTGTAACATTTGCAAAAAACGAAATAAACATAAGCCGCCTAACGATTATATGAGTTTCAAACTTGATTTTGGGAATCTAAATCACGTGAAATTGTTCTTCATTACTTTAATAACATTATAATATTATATTTTTTTATCATTTTTATCTTATTTATAAAAATTTATAAAATTTTAGTTCTCGAAAAATACGTACTCTTTTATATGAAAATCAGTTTTCGCCGCAAAGACATGATTATAGTACGCCGATCCTTGTTCGATACGAAGCGCAGCATTGAAGACGTCTCATGCTCTAATTATTGTGTCAAAATGTGAAATCGATTCACAAAAGAAGAACATTACGGCATAAAAATTCAACATTATCTTTCACCGAGGGCTTGCAACGCGCGCATCCCGGCACTGCCGCATTCCTCGCCGGAATTGGCCAGAACGTCGATTTTAACGACGCTCACGTCGTTCCCATCAATCGAGACGATTGCGTTCGCGTCGAACTCGTCGCCTTTGCTCGTGCAGCCATTGACGTTAGAGTGGGACACAACCGACCGGGACGCGTTTTGGCAGGCGATTGCCAACATAAAACGTTAGACAACGGCACGGCCCACGAGCAGAGGCGATCGTCACGGCGCAGGAAATGCTGGAACAGGCGTCAACGCGTGTTACGAACGTTGAAAACCAAGATTCCAAATGTTGCGATTCCCAAATGTCGCAATCCTCGAATATCGCGTCCTCGAATGTTGCAATCCCCAAACGTCACTATCCCCAAATGGACATCCCCAAAAGTCGTACAGCCGTTTATACTAGTGTGTACTCATGTATTGCCAAAGGAAATTTATACAAGTCAACTAGTAGCACAAACTCTCATATATTAAAAAATTTTGGAATTAAAAAATTTTGGAAGACCTCTCTATACGAGGTCTTCCGGATAATTTAATATCCGGCGTAACCGACGCCTAATGAGATACATATAACTAGTTAAAATAAGTCGCCCCGACGTTTTACCATAGTTGTATGGCTTTGGCAATCTATAGCGCTTTGGCTTCTAGATAAAACCAGATAATAGGGCTATTGTTATGCAGTTGTTACACCGCATGAGTACTCCCAGACACAGGGAAGTGTTCTATTTTGTTTTTTTCTAGATCTATGAGGCGTGAAATTTATTTTATCCTATGTTTCTCTCGTACTAAGTAGCTAAAATTAAACACCAAGTCTACTATTAGGCAGGAGCCAATCTATCCTTTATGCTAATTTGATTAACTTGCATAGTATTGTTTTAATTAAACAATTTTATTCAACAATAACAGTAATCCATAAGATTCAGCACAACGAAAATAAAGATATTATTGTCTCTATTACGTCTAGAAAGTTGACGCGCTTGCTTTACGCTTCTGTTCCCGGGGACTCCTCTTTGACCCTCTTAATCGCCTCGGGCTCTTCTTCTGCTTCCTGGGGCTCCTCCTTGATATTATCGTTCCCATTTGCAGGACTCTCAATCGTCTCGTGCTCTTCAGCGGCGATGTAAAGACGGCGCTTCTTATAGCGCGGTTTCGTACGAGCCTGAACGTTTGGGAGCGGCGCCGCTAATACCGGCCTCCATCGAAAATTGATTTGGCCAGTGCCATCCGGCGAAACGCATACCTGGGCCTACTCGATAACCTCTTTTATCGCAATCCAAGTGTTCATGCTAAAAAGGTTTACTCGACTATAAATTTGGTTGCGATATTATTCGTAAAGAATAAATAAGCGTGTGCGTTTTCAACTACTCGACATTAATCTTTTTAAAAAAGGAGAACCGTTTATTGTCAAACAAACTATACAATATTTTAAATATAAAAACTCATAAATATTATCGTTCCCATTTGCAGGACTCAATTTTCGATATGTGGGCACCTTGCTTGATACGTTATTCAAAAGATATGCAAAAGCGCTACAAACTATTTGACATTAATATCTTTCTTTTATAAAGGATAAATAGTTTATTGTTACACATAAGATTATATAATATATCACATAACAACTGTATACAGTCAAATCTCGGTTTAACGACACCCTCGGTATAACGACACTTAGGCCCGGTCCCGATAGGTGTCGTTAAACCGAGGTTTGACTCTCATAGATACTATTAAAATTGTTTGTGATTATTAACAACATGCCACCACCATTAAAAATACGATTGAAAAAAGCAAAGAAAAAGATGAGAAAGATGGGAAAAAATGAAAGAAAGAAGAAACGAAGAAAGAATTGGAAAGAAGATCTTTTTTTGCGAGAGTTTAAACGAATTATTTTCGTCCTGGTCATTTATGATTCGCGCATCAGATAGCTTGTGAAAAATGGTTCATTTATAAATTTTCCAAGTCATTTGGTTTATAGGAACTGAAGGGAAAAAAAGAGAAAATACTTAATGACTCGGAATCGTTTAAGATGAGCCTCGATAGATGACTTTAAACCAGTATTGTGACTGGACTCCTTAAACGATTCCGTTTCCCATATGACTCATAGGGAAGCGCCACTTCACATTAGCAATGAGCGACCTATTTAGTACACATGTATGAATGCATGATATAACACTTACCTCTTGGAATACATAAGAGAATTCAATGCGAAAATATACGGGTATGCTTTATTTAACGAATTGAGAGAAAAAGAAACAAACAATAAAGAATAAATTAATCGAGAAAAAGAATTGAAAAAATTAATTTAATATTGGAAAATAAAAAAGTCGCGAATTTCTAAAGGTCGGCGGATTTCTTAAACTTTGCAGCAAACTCCTCAGCGATCTCGACACTGCCTTCAGGAACATCTAAATCGCTAAAGTCCTGCAAAAAACAAATACGAATTGAATGAATGGATTGAGAATAATAGGTAAATATTTAATTGAGAAATTCTCATTCATTTTTTGTATATACTCTAAGTTCGGAAGCAGCCCCATAAGCCTTGGCGAAGAGTAAAAAATTCAAATATATTTCACTTTCTTTGAAAATTATTTTTGCTTTTTAAATGTGAAATGTGTAAAATAATGTGAATGAATTCCAAAAACGTGTGATTAAAATAAAACATGCCCATGAAAATACAAAAAAAACATGAGAAAATTGCAAAAAACTGCAAAATTTTCAAAAAAAATTTGAAGAATGAATTCGCTTCAGGACAAGTTTGTTCTATAAGCCGTGGATTATCATCCCGAACTTTGGGTAGTTTTTTTGTTTATTTTTGGGTTATGTTTTGAAGTTTGCTCTTGATTTGTTATTTTATTTACCTCGGGTAGAGATAAATAAAATAATTATTAAATATGTATAATAAAAATTAAATCTACATATTAATTTAAAAAACAAATGCAATACGAAAATAATTTGCTTGAAAAAAAAAGCCAAATAAAAAATCTAAAAATTATTTTAAAAAAAATGATAAATATTAAAAAAATACGTAAAAAAAAAGCGTCGAAGCATGTCAAATGGTTTCAAGAAAACATGCGGACGGTCCCTCTTTGATTTTTTTTCTCTATAAGACGCGCCGAACAGCGGGGCGGCACCGCTGGTTGCTGGGCGGCACCGCTGGTTGCTGGGCAGCACTGCTCGCTCTCGAACGAGTAATGCGAGGTTGCACCTCCAGCGGAACAGCGTACGAGACGCGTTTTGCCGCTTTCGCACGAACCGGACACGTAGTTTTCACACGAACCGTGACATTGTTTACGGCGGTACGTTTGAACAATCATTTGGCAATACTTTCAGCTATAAAGTTATTTTTTAATAAAAAAATACACTTCCAAAAGAATATGCAGTATCACCTTCGTTAATAACCCGCACATGATCGCCCTCTTTAAAATATTTTCGCAGCTCATTTAGAGTTGGCTCCTTTAAATAACTTTTTTAAATCAAACATAAAAAATGAATAATCAATTTCATACTGCCATTTCTTCGTTCCCGGGCACAATGTCGACTTTATTCACGTCGTCGCTAGGCACTTCGCCTTGTAAATCCACCAACTTGCCCTCGGTGACTTCGATGCTCGGCAACGGCGATGAAACGGTCAACGGCGACGTCGGCGAGAAGCCCGACAGGCCGCTTGACAGCGATGACATTGTCGACAACAACGGCGGAATCGTCCCACCAACAATGCTATTGTTATTGTTGTTTTTGTCGTGAGCTGAAAAAAATGAAAAATTAAGTCTCGAGTAATTATAAGAATGGAGAAAAAATTTGTGCAGAATTTATTCTTCTTTACAAACTACTGCTCAATATCTTAGGGTTTCTAAAATTTAAATAAAATGAAAAAATTGCCATCTTGTCCATATAACTAAGGCATTAAGCTTAATTTGTTTGGAAAATTAGCGCTCTCGACATTTGCGAATTTTAGGCTGTAATTTAAGTGCCTTTCTTTCTTCTTTTCAAAAGCTCAAAAATAAAAAAAAAAATCACAAATGCCGGGAACGCAATTTTGCTGGAATGCAAGTTTCTAATAGCTGGATTAATTCATTTTGATTCGATTTGGAAGGAAAAATGTGGCCCATTTATGGCTAAGTTAAAGAAAGATGATCCAATCCATTCATTAAATCAGGCAAGAAAAAGTCAAATTTCTATTCCAAAAGGCACATCGATTTGAGAGAGAGAGGATTCCAACTATTCAAAAATTTTCATAAAAAATATCAAAAAATTTGTTTCTTGTGGGTTATCGGACTCCCAAAAAAAATTCCTAATCTTAAGGCATAGTATAAAGCCAAAGTGGAACATAGAATAAGCCTGACCTAATTGCCTGAGCCAAAGGTTTAGCCTTTCTAAGCCTAATTGGCTAAAATGGAGAAGAGATAACCAATAAAAATTTAAAAAAAATTTTCGGAGTCCAATAGCACACAAGAACCAAAAACATTAATTTAAATCAAATTTGAAAAAGAAAAATTCGAAAAATTTGAAATCATCTGAATATATTTAAAAGGCCTCAAAAATTTGGATATTTCACCAAAACTGAGCTCTTACGCTATTGAAAATTTTTCCGTTTCACTTTTTTAAAAATGAAACAATCACTGTGACTTCACTCTTTAAATGACTTGACAATGTGGTCCAGTTAGTCACTTAGGACTCATAACGACTCAAAATGACTCAGTCGTTTATCTATTTCTTTCTCAAAATATGACTTGGAGTAAAGTCATATCACTGGCGCAAAATTATAAAACATCAAAAATCACTCCCTATTTTACATTGATTCGTCGGACGATGGGTGGCGTTGATGATTGCGAGTTCCATGAGCTGCTTGCGCCTAAGTTTGTCAAGGCCCTTGTTGCTGGGCGGCACGAGCAGCTTGCGAATTTGCTCGGCGGTGTTGCGAAGCTTCACCGCCGCGCGCTCCTTGGTGTCCTTGCATTGGATGAGAACGTGAAGCTCGTCGTCGAGATGCTCATCGTTTGCCTTACTACGACTGCTCTCTTCCTTAAACAGAAATTCAAATGAACAAAAATCATGAAAAATCGGCTAAAAGATATTTAAGCTAAAGAAAGATTATTTTTTTGTTCTAAACGGTTTATAACGTCTCCCGGCCAAGTTTTCCTCATAGATTTTGGTTCAATTTAAAAAATAATAGGATGATTTTAAAAAAAATATTTAAATAGAAGAGAGACAAAAAATACCTAAAGAGTGTAGAGAATATAATTTATATTCCAATATTTGGGACGAATATGGGACTAGCGGTTTTACATAAAATTGGTGTTTTTTTGGTGGGATTTCAATCCGGGGTCATTAAAACGCGCATTTAAAGTTTCGGAAAGATGTTTAAATGTTTAATGTTAGATGTTTAAAAAGCAGATAAAAATAACTAGTGATTGAAAGAGAATTTTCGACTTTTACCTGCTTTAAACATCTTTTCGAAACTTTAAATGCGCTTTTTAATGACCCTCGATTGAAATCCCACCAAAAAAACACAAATTTTATGCAAAACCGGCCAGCGTTCATAACGATACTGATATAAATGCGACTGTCATTGATCAAGAACGAATTTTTAAGTATATCGGCGATCCATCACAAGATTCACTAGATTACTTTTTATTTAAAATTTAATGATTACTTTTTGTTTATACTTATTGTTAAAAAAATTTGTTAAAACATAAATTTGTAAAAACAAATTTTTAGAATTTTTCATCGACAAAGTCGCAGAATATTCACATTAAACGCGTACTATGCTCTCGCCAACTTCGAATTTGAAGCAAAGACTCGAAATTAGCTATTTTTTAAGTTTTAAATTACTATTATCTAATAACAAAAATTTAGGTTATGAAACAACGGTCTACGATTTATTTTCTTCAAAAGAAGCGCTCAACAATTTTTTCGCTGTTCATCTTCTCATCAACAAAACAAAGGGATCGGTCGCGAATCATTTAAAAGGATTTAAAAGAGTGCTACACGTTGGCTTCAATATGTTTCCTCAAAATGCGAATATATCGCACTGGGCAGTTATTTATAAAAGTTTGCTTAGTTCTACAAATGATTATATTCGTTCATCACAAGCACGTTTTCCTTACGCTTTCCCAACTTTTTATTTTCATTTTTTGACTTTCGCAATTAGCTCGGGCAAGTCTGATGAGAATGGCGTTGTGAGCGTAATTCCAACAAAGAGATTGCGTGATATCGCCACTAGTGCGTGATTTTTCCGGCTGCACAGGTAAATTTTCTTGCGAAATATTTACCGTATTGCTTGTTACCTGCCGAGGTGTAATTGCTATTGGGCCGTAATCCGTATCCGTTTCGTGGGGAGTCCGATACCTCTGCCCGCCGACACTTTCAAGGCAAAGGTCTCTCCGGTTTGTCTTTCGAGAAGAGGAGTCTCAACAAGGGGAGAGATCTCGAGTGTTTGCTACGGTAAATATTGTTAACCCATTCGAAACCAGAGCATTTTTCCTTTTTTTATTTTTGAAGCTGTTAAAATTTACAAATTCAAACTTTAAAAATAACGAAACATAAAATAAAAAATTATAAATTTTTCATTATTAAAAAAATGAAAACATTGACTAAAAAGATTTTTAATGTATGATAAATATTTTAATATATGATAAATATTTTAATGTATGACAAATATATAAAAAATAATAAATATTCTATTAAATTATTTTAGGCAATAGATAAGTGGTTATCATTTTCAGTTGTAATTGTTGCTTCAGAGCTAATTCGATTATTTTTAAATTTTGCAAATGGTGTTTTTATGATTCGTATAGCTCTATTACGATAGTTAGTTATAAATAGAATGGTGACTAATGGATTTGCTAATGGAATCCATTCTACACAGAACATAATAAGCATGCCTATTCCACTTATTTTTAAACGTAAAATTGATAAAATGACCATTGAGCAAAGAGGTGCACATGCGCACATAATTGGAAATGTTAGCTGCAAAAATGTATTAAAAATATATTTGAATATTTGCTAATAAAATATACAGGTTGGCTCAATTTTGTCAAGTTTTTTTTCTCTTAACTATTTTTATTTCGCAACCGATTTTCATGGTTCTTTTTGCATTTCATTCACTAATTGTAAATAGGATGTAAAAAGTACTTATTTGTGAATTTCACAACTCATTGGAAATTTGTTTGGTACCAAACTTGTCCATTTTGGTTTCGACTACCAAATTTTGTAATTGTTTAAACGATCACTACCAAAACTCAGTTTCAATAACAGATTCGAGCTTCTATTAGGTTGTCGGAAAAAATACCGCTTTGTTCTAGTAGTATACAATAACCATTTCTAGCGCACCCTCCCCAATAACCATTTCTAGCGCACCTAAACCTCCTGAAAAAACAGCACCTTTTCACAAATTTTACCCCAACTATTTAATAAAATAAATACAAAAATTGACAAATTAGGCCTATTTTTTTAGCGCAAAATTCACCCTCCTGCGCCAGAATCTGTCCCAACCCAAAAACCCACATTTTTTGTACTAAATAAATAGTTTTTTAACAGAAATTTTGGCACTATCATAGTTTACCCCCGATGAAACTAATTTTACAATAAAATTCGCATATTTTCATTAAATGATAAAAATATTATCATAGAGGGTAAACTATAATAGTGTCGAAATTTTCCATTGATTCTATAATTCTCATTTAATTTTTTTTTATAGCCATTCAAAATCGCGCGTCTTTTTGCTTTTTGGCATTATGCTCCGCTAAAATTTAGCAGACCAATAAACTTTGTAAATATTTTAAAATAAATTTGTTGCATTTTTATCCAACTTTTTAATATCTAAATTTTTAAGTTAATTTAGTGAATATAAGCTGTTTTGGAAGATCAATGAAACTGGGGCAAATATTTATGCGCCGGTCGATTCTGGGAATTGTCAGAGCTTCTGGCAAAAAAAGTAAGACTTATTATTTGATTCTATATTGAAATATAACAAAAATCTTCATTTTTTATAGTTTATTCATCAAATTTTTATATTATTTTTTAGATTCTATGACTACAATGCCAGTTCTTCCTTCTCTGAATATTGGATGCGGCGATTTTGTTACTAGTAAGGGTGAATGTAATTCAGGTGTGCTTTTGAAGTCAAATTAATATATTTTTTATGTAAAATAAACTTGTTTAGATTTAGAGTCTCGTATGGAGTCCGAGGATATGCATATTCTTGAGGTATATTATTAATTAATTTTTAATTTATTTACGATAAATCGCGACTGATAATAAAAACAATAAATTAAATTAAAATAAGGTGAAACAATAAATAATGAATAATGAGGTAACGACATTTGGGAATAAATTATACAGGGTGGCCCAAATTGGCGCCGGGATTTGTTTTTGTTATAACTTTTTTATTTTTCGACCAAACTGCCTAATTTTTTTTTTATTTGATACCCGAGAATCCCCTATTTTGTGTGGTACCATATTTGTGCATTAAGTTTTAAGTTAAGCGTATGCAATAATTGTTTTAAAATTTGTGTGATTTTCAGAAATGGAGTATACTGTTGAACAAAAAGTCTGGTGTGTTGTTTGGTATGGAATGTCTGGATCGCCTACAACCGTTCAGCGTGAGTATCGCAAGAAATTTGGGCGTAGTGCTCACCTTCCCAATGACAAATCTATTCGACAATGGTTCGACAAAATCATGGACACAGGAAGTGTGAACAACAAGCCAAAAACAAAAACGAAGTGGGTCCGTACGGAGCTCAAGGTCGAAGAAGTGCTGGCTAAATTTCCCGAGGATCCGCACATCAGCCCGAGATCGTTGGCTCGGAATGAAGGAATGCCATCCTGAAGTTCAATTCAACGAATTTTGAAGGTTCTTGCTTTTGTGATTTTTTGTTGAGTTTATGGTGCGCTTTTTAGGAGGCAAAATTTCACCCCTACAAACTTCAACACGCTCAGAAGTTGAGGCCAGTGGATTATGAAACACGTGTTGTTCACGCTACCATGCAGCTGGACTTGACGCAGGAGTTCTTCGGCCGAATCCTCTTCTCCGATGAAGCTCACTTCCACATCCATGGCCACGTCAACCATCAAAAATCTACCGCACCCAGCCGACCGATCTCGACGACCTCCAGTCGAGAATTCAGTAGGCGTTCGATAATCTGCCGCAGGACATGATTGACCGCTCCATCGACTCATATGAACGTCGTATCGAGCGGTGTATTGAAGTGGACGGACGAAGCGTCGAAATCAATTTCGCAAATTGAAACATTTTTATTGTTGTTTTTTTTGTTGTTATTTTAATAAATTTTGTTGTTATGTTTGATACCACACAAAATGGGGGATTCTCGGGTATCAAATAAAAAAAAATTAGGCAATTTGGCCGAAAAATAAAAAAGTTATAACAAAAACAAATCCCGGCGCCAATTTGGGCCACCCTGTATTTGGGAATAAATTATAGAGCGGACTAGGATTAGGGGTTGGATATTTCGGGCTTAAAATAATTTTTATAAGCTCTATTACAAAAATTATTATCTAAAGAATACATTAGTTTATTTAACGGTATTTAATAGAGATTTAAATTGTTCGATGGAAGGAGAGAATTGCGTCAATGGATTAAGCTTGATATATTTCTTAATTGCACGGACAGTAAAAAAGTTGTTTCTCACACGATTCTTAGAGCTTGGGACATAAAGTGACGTTCTGCCTCTCTTCATTGTCATATCAGAAAAATCTAAGAGTTTAGGCAAAAGTCCTAGTCTGTATTTATGAATTAAAGTCAGGTCAAGCTTTAAGTACCTTGTGGCCAATTTTTCCATGTCAAGAATAGCAAGTCTTTCTTCATAATTTGGTATAACTCGGAGTGATTTAAAACATCTTCTTATAATAGACTTGGTTATTCTTCTTTGTACTGACTCTAGCAAATTAACATTTACAACAATATCGGTATTAAATATAGGTGAAGCGAATTCTAGGATTGGCCGTACATAACATAAATATAATTTGACTAGCATTTTGGAATCATTAGTTTTAAATGCTTTTAAAATGTTAAAGAACTTGTGATTGGCTGACTGACATATTTTTCTGATATGTTGATTCCATTTTAGATTTGGAGAAACATAAATTCCTAAATCTCTGATACAGTCTTTGACCTTAGAAATTTTTTTACCATTTAATGAATAGTCGTTTTCTGGATTTTTTAAGCCAATGTGCAAGATTTGACATTTTAATGTAGCAATAGTAAGGCCGTTATCTTTGCACCAGACATAAAAATAATCAATAAATTCTTGCAAATGATTGTGATAATTATTATCAGACCGTTCAAATTCTATATAGGCTTTTGTATCGTCTGCAAACGATTTTATCTTAATATTTGGAAAGCATTTATTTTTCATTATATCGTGCATGTAAAAGGAAAATAATATAGGTCCGAGAACTGAACCTTGAGGTACACCACTTTTAATGATCTTTTTAGAAGAATAATTTTCTTTTATTTTGACTACGAAAGTACGGTTAGTTAAGAAATCTTTAATCCACTTTGCTAGAACACCTTTGACCCCTACTTGCAGTAACTTGTCTAAAAGCCTTTCATGATTTATAGCGTCAAAAGCACTCTTAATATCAAAGTATACAACATCAACACATCGTTTATTTTCTAATGCTAGTGTCCAGTCATTTAAAGTTTCTAACATTAGCGTTGTTACACTTCTTTCATTACGAAAGCCATGCTGGTATTCTGGTATTATATTATTTTCATCAAAAAACTCAGTGAGCTTATTTTTAACAAATGTTTCAATAGTCTTAGAAACAGAAGAAGTAAGTGATATCGGTCGATAATTTGAAGCTAAGTGCGGATCATTTTTTTGTATAAGGGTCTAATTATAGCTTCTTTCCAATGGTTCGGTACTGTGCCTTTACTTAATGAAAGGCGACAGATGCAGGCTAATGGATATGACAAAGTCAAAGCGCATTTCTTTAACATTATTTCCGGTATGTTATCAGGACTAGAGTTTATTTTATTGCTTCTCTTTTTGAGTGCTTCATACATTTCAAAATCACTGATATAGACTGACTGAAGAATCTTAGACGAGTTATTTATGCTAGAAAATGTATTAGCTGCAGAAATTTTGCATAAAACGCTGCCAAATTGTTCTGCAAAAATATCGCATTTGACTTTGTCATTAATTACCCAACCATCTCCAGTGTTAATAAGAGGAATTTCAGAATTTTTGGGGTTAATTTTATTTCCGATGTACAAAAAGAAATCCTTACCCAGCTTAAGATATTTTTTCCTTTCTATATATCTGTTAAATTTAATTATTTCGCTAGAAATTTTCGAGGTGACTTCTTGAAATTTATACAAAACTTTGTCATGATGAACCGTTACCCATAATTTTTTTCTATAATTCATTAATTTTTTAATGTGGGAAGGATAATTGACATTACTCTTTATGCTGGTTTTTTCAGGTACAAATAAATCTACAGATGCTTGAATAACTTTGAGAAAATTATCATACAGTCTGTCCAATAATTATAGGTTCACCCCATTTTTTGGCTATAAATCGAGTATTTCTGATTCAAATGGTCTGAAAATTGAGCGCAAAGTTGCTAAAGGGTCATAGACACAACCTGTAAAAATTGGTTACATTTGAAAAAAAAGTTTGGTTTTTACACCCATTTCCTCAAAAATTGCTGTCCAAAAATTATAGGTTCACTCAACTTTATTAACAATAAAATAGTAAAATAACAACAAATTAATAATGGGTGCATTCTCCATTTTTGCTAATCACTTCAAAAATGCGCTTTGGCATGGTTCCAGTGAGATTTTTCATTACGGTAATGTCAATTCGATCCCAAGCGTTACGAATCGCTGTTTTGAGCTGCTCTACCGTATCATACTGCTTGCCATTGGCGTAAACATCTCGAACCATGATACCCCAGAGATTCTCTATAGGATTCAAGTCCGGGGAAATCGCCGGCCATTGCATCACCGGAATTTTTGTCTTTGCCAGCCACGTCTGAGTCGATTGGCTTGCGTGCACCGCCGCATTGTCCTGCTGCAGGATCAGCTTTGCCGCTCGAAAACGTCGCATGTGTGGCAACAGATGCTCCTGCAAGACAGCCTGGTACTTCTCGCTGTTCATTTTAGACGAGATAAATGCGAGTGACGTTTTTCCATACGCGCTGAAACCAGCCCAAATCATAACGTTTCCGCCGCCAAAGTTGCGCTTTGAGAACACACGCGCTTCATGCCTCAGATCACGCCAGTAGTAGCGCATGCCGTCTGGACCGTCCAAATTCCACTTCTTCTCATCCGTCCAAATAATCTTCAATAAAAAATGAAAAGAAAAACTTTAAAATTTCTAACAAGCATGTTTTGAACAAAACCTTATTCCATTCATGTGTCCAAGACATGTGCTCCTGAGCGAAATCAATGCGCGCGACTTTATGGTGAGACTTCAAACGCGGCGCAGCGTTCATCTTTTCGCGTTGCACGTGCGGTGAAAGATTTAACACGTTCCACACGGTGCTCTTCGACACATTGCAAGTCAATTCGCGTTTAATTTGACGACAGCTTTTGTTTTCTCGCGTTGCGGCTGCCACAATTTGACGCTTCTCACGCTCGGTAAGCTTTTTAGGCGCGCCTGCAGACTTCCGCGTACCGTAGGAACGAGGATCCAGAACGTAGTGATTGATGACGTTGAGCGAGCGCTTCAAGTGCCTTGCAATGCGGCGGTTGCTCCATTCCGCGGCCTTCAGCTCGTTGATTTGACCTTTCTCGTAATCAGACAGCTGCTTTCCTTTTGCCATGTTGAAAATAATCATAGAAGAAAGCATGCTTACTTGTGCATAAACGCAGAACAAAGTTTGATGGGTTTAAGATCAAGTGAGACATAGTGAACCTATAATTTTTGGACAGCAATTTTTGAGGAAATGGGTGTAAAAACCAAACTTTTTTTTCAAATGTAACCAATTTTTACAGGTTGTGTCTATGACCCTTTAGCAACTTTGCGCTCAATTTTCAGACCATTTGAATCAGAAATACTCGATTTATAGCCAAAAAATGGGGTGAACCTATAATTATTGGACAGACTGTAGATAATATTAATATCTGTTGAAGAGTATAATATTTCATGCCAATTAACCTGTGAGAAAAAATAATTCATAGATTTAAAATCGGCCTTATTAAAATCTAAATAACTTTTTGGCTCAGGATAGCTACTTTGCCATTTAATTTTAAAGCTAATAGATGAGTGATCAGAATTATAAAATGGTGGTTCTTGTTTAATATTTAGAATTATGTCATTTTTGTTGGTGAGAAGGATATCTAGAGTATTGTTTTTTCGAGTGTGGAAGGGAACTTTTTGTTGGAGGTTTAATTCTTTTAAAAGATCAATGAAAACAGTGTCAGTAGAAGATTTTCCTACATTTTCAATCCAGTTAATATGCGGTAGATTTAAATCCCCTACAATAATTACTTGTTCATCAATTGTGCAAAGATTAAATAACTCATCACATAAAATTTGAACGGCTTCTAAGTTTTGAGCAGATGTTGGTGATAGATAAACTAATATTACTCGGGTTTTGGCAGTTAACGAAAGCAAAAAATCTACACAGAGTATCTCAAAATATCTGCATTTAACAGTATTAACGGGCAAAAAAGGAAGTGTCTTTCTAGCTAGTATGGCTACTCCTCCCCTCTGGATTTTCTATCATGTCGAAATATATTATACTGTTTAGGGCATAAAATTGAATCCGAAATTTTGGATTGTAGCCAAGTTTCAGTGATAAAAATTATCCCATAATTATTAGAGGTTAGAAAATAATGTAATTTGGCTATTTTATTAGTTAAGCTTCTTGCATTAAAATAAAAACAATTTAGTAATTCTTCCCTAGCTAGTTTCCCGAAGGAATTTCAACTATCTCTCTTTTTTGCCCAGGCCAACCCGAAATACGAACTCGCTCACCTTTCGCACGGCGTTCTCGCACCTCCTTCCTCAGCGCATAGTCTTCGTCACGCTCCGCTTTTGTAAGACTCGGACGCACGAAGACGCCTTTGAACGCGGCTGACATTTTCAGTTTTTTTGCTGCCATCATCACCGATTTCTGTTGTTTTGAGTTTGCCAATACCACTTTGGCTAGACGCGGACGACCATTAATTTTTGTACCCATGCGAAAGGTTGTCACCACTTCCGCCTCCACATCGAGTTCGTCAAAGAGCTCGATCAGCTTTTGCTTGTCTGCCTTTGCGCGCGTTGACGGTTTTCCTTCCATTTCCGGTAGGCCTGAAATTACAATTGAGCGAGCACGTTCTTTTACCTCGGCCGGATCACTGTCATTGTCGTTGGTGAGGATTCGCTTTTCTCCCAGCGTTTCCTGCAGCGCATTGATGGCTTGCTGCTGCTGTTCGATGAGTTGTTGCTGCTGCTCGACGATTACGAGCATGAGTTGCATCATCGCTGCCATCGGCCCATTGATTTTGCTCGGCGCGTTTTTGGTCAGCATCTCGCGTATATTTTAAAATCTGTTAATTATTTTCCAAATAATATATTATTCTATTTACTTCAACTACTAATATCATTATGATGGTATTTAAACTAAAATTTAAACTGTTTCACTTTATTAATTCGTGTAAAAATATTTTAGAAATACTTGGCTACAAAAGATCCAGACAACTTTGAATGGGATATTAAGAAATTCAAACAATCAATTTGTGCAATGAAAGATGTTTATAGTAATTCAACGAAAAAGGTAGTAATTTAGTTTTCTAATGCGTGGTTAGGATTTAAATGATAAGTCAATATCTCTATAACTTCATTTTTAAGATTTGTGTTGAAATGAATGATATTCATACGCCGGAAACCATGGTAAAACTGGCGGAAGCATTTGTGGAAATTGGTGATGGAAAAATGGCTTGTGAAGCAATATGGAGTAGCGTTTCTCTTGCAATCAAGAATTATTCGAAGTCTCGTCTTAAAGTAAATATGAATTTAGTTCGTGACTATATGCTCCAATTCATTCGTAATCAATCACCTAATGTATACATCGCCTTTAAGTCTGCCGAAGAGTAATCTTTTAATTTTATCTAAAGAATTTGATGATTAATATATTTTTATTTAGACTTCATCAGTTGTACTATGAATACCAATATATTCCGGGCACGATTGATTTCGAGGATGAATTTCGTTATTGTAAACTTTTTTTGCGTGAATTCCCCGTGATCAAGCCACCAGATGTAAATCAGATGAAGAAATTTCTCTCAAAGCATAAGTTCGGATGGGATAATTGTTAGTTTATTTGTTTATGACATGGATAATTTTAAATAAAAAGCTAGATATTTATTTTATTGGTATATTTGATATTCATTTATATGCATTTTAATAACTTGAGTAGTTTATGACCCAAACACTTAAAGCTTTAAAAAATTTTCTTTAATTAAATGACAATCTTTACTCTTGAACTAACTACCAACGAATCTATTTTTGAATACTCATTTTCACAGGAATTTTTAGATAAGAAATATGAAATAGGCTTATTAAAATTAGATGGTAAATTAGAGATTAACAATAAACTTGATGTAAATCAAATAAACAATAAATTTTATTATACAATTAACGGAATTGATAAGAATAATAATCAAATTTATGAAGATAAATCTGTAGATATCCCCGAAGGTAAATATAATTTTAATGAATTAATTGGTAAAATTTTATACTTATATAGCAATGAGTTGCTATATAAGTATAAAAAGTTTTTTGATGCTAAATTAGAGGATTATAAAATTATTCTTGATATAAAAGAAGGATTTTCTGTTGATTTTACTAAAAATAATACATTATCAAATGCGCTAGGATTTAGCAATAAAATGCTAACATGTGGAAAATATGTCTCTGAAAATATTTTTAATGATAATATTTTTATATGGTGTAACTTAATAGATGATTCTTATGTCAATAATAAAAAACTAAATGCATTTTATAGATTTAGACTCAGTGAGAATTCTAAGCTCGATAATTGGTATCCTGATGTAATTAGTAGGGAACCAGCAAATATATGTTATCATAAAGTAACAGGTAGACCAAATAAAATCGTTATAAAATTAGTTGATATTAATAATAAATTGGTTGATTTTAAAAACATTGATCTATTTATTGATTTGAATTTGAAAGAATTAAGTTAAAAAAATAAAAAATATTTTTATACATAATCATTCTTAATTTAATTCTTTTGTTTAATAGAATTTGAAGTAATAATCTTAAATCCCGATCCAGTTTTTAGTGAATTTAGGAAGTCTTCATTTTCTTTTGTTAATTTTTTCTTTTTTCTATAAGTCGTTGGTCTATTATTTTTTATGACAATTTTTTCATTTGAGTGAAGAACTATCATTTTGAACTTTAATCAATTCAATTTTATTACTTTCATTTTTATCTAGTATGGTATAATTTTTTGTGTTTCCATCAAAAATTACTAGTGTCATTTAATAGTAAAAATAAAATTAAAATTATTCCTGATCTAATGAAGTAATTGATGGGAAGTCAACTAAATTTACTCTCCTCCTTTCTTTGATAGGTTTAAGTTCTATTTTTTCATTAGCAATTGATTCATTTAAGTGCGAAGCACCGGCTATGTCGATAATTGGAATCGACCTGAATTTATTTTCTTTTTTAAGTTTTAATGAAAACATTGGTGATACTACATAAATCAGAGATCTAACAATAACAATACAGGGTGGGGCAAAAAAACCGTCAATGACATTATTTCCAATAACAACTTTATTAACGATGAAAATCAAAAAACAACAAGAAATATCAGTAATAGACTACTCTGGTTATAATATATTCAGCTGGTTTCGAAGTGTCCTCCTTGTGCGTCTCGGCAGAGCACCAAACGCCTCCGAAAATTTTCTGCTGCGCCACGCCCCTCTTTCGGCGACAATCGGTCCCATTCCCGACGCAAGGAACACTTCAGCGCCTCCAAACTTTTGTGGGGCTTTGCACAGGCCCTAGCCTCCAAAATGGACCAAATGCTGTAGTCCATCGGATTGAGATCCGGCGAGTACGGCGGCCATTCCGACGATGTGATGAAGTCTGGAAAATGAGCTTTGCACCAGTCCTGAGTGATTTTCGCTTTGTGAGCAGGCGTCGAGTCCTGTTGAAATGTCCAATGGCCGTTTCCGAAGTGCTACTGGGCCCACGGAAGTACGTAGGCCTCGAGAATGTTGCGGCGATACACTTCTTGGTTGTCAAGACCCCCTGATCCACGAAAACCAGAGAGGTTTTGCCGCTGGCGCAAATTCCGCCCCAGACCATCACTGAAGCGGGATTTTGAAGGTGTTCGACGATGGCAGATGTGCCAGGAGTCTCTAAGGACCAGCTTCTGTCGTTCTGATGATTGTGGGCTTGTTCGACAGTAAACAACTTTTCATCCGTGAAAAGGATTTTGTCCCACTGAAAAGGTGCGTGGCGACGAAGAAGACGTTTGCATCTCTCGAGCCGTACGCGCTTGTTATCTTCTGTAAGCAGCTGAACTTTTTGGAGCTTGTAAGGCTTGATATGAAGATTTTCTTTGGCTATTCGACGTACCGTTCGACTGCTGATTCCTGTCTCCCGAGCGATTTTTCTCATGGACACCCTCGAATTACGCCTAACCGCCTCTCGGATGCGTTCCCGGTTCTCCGCGGTTCGAACGGTGCGCTTTCTACCGCTTCCTGGACGGCGGCCATCGTGACCAAGCTCCTGGTATCGTTTGATAGTGCGGCAAACGATCGCTGGGTCGATTTGAAGGAAACGCGCTATCTCACAGTTGCGTTTTTTCAGCTTGTGTAAGGCCAAAATCCAAACACTTTGTTTTGACATTTCTAAAAAAAATACTAAATAAGCACATAAAAACATCAAAATTTACAGACTTGTACAAAAAAATACGGAGAATAAGATAAGATAAAAATTGGAACAAAAAAAGTACAAACAATCGCGTCGGGACACAACAAATTTCATTGACGGTTTTTTTGCCCCACCCTGTATAAACTATAGTTACTCCAATTGTTACATATATTCTCCAATATTTTATATAATAACTTTCGAAAAAGCTGTCCAAATCACTTATAATTTCATGAGGAATCATTGAACCTTGCTCATTTTCTTCTAATTCTAGTCCAATATTTGATATTTGTTTCATCTCATTTAATAACTCTTCCTCAATATTAGTTTTAGCATCATTAAATATATGTTCTTTAATAATTAATTTATCTTTAAGAAATCCTAAATCATAATTTTTCTTTATTTGAATTGTTTTCAAATCAGAGACATTCTGACCTTCTTTATTTACTATAATTTCATCAATAATTATATTGTCTTTCAGGTACCAAATCTTATCACTATATTTTTTAATTTTTATAGGAATATATCCTTTAAAATCATTCAATTCAGTAAATTCTATCAAATTATCACTTATTTCTTTACAAAATCTGACTTCAATAATAGTATCATTAAATATCTTTACATCAACGGCACTATGACTTAAGGCTTTTTGAATAAATTTTCTTGGATTCTCTTTTAACAATATTTCTAAAATTTCTTTATGATCATTGAAAATTTGACAAAATGCTTCAGCTAAATGCTTTATATGATTTTCAAAATTATTTTCTATATATTGTAATTCTCCAGCTTCTTGAAAAGTATTAACTAATAATTTATTACTTCTTTTTTCTCTAACAGATTTTAGTGCGTAACCCTCTGAAGTATATTGTAAATAATTTCCACAATCTTTTTTATACTTATCTCTTAAATTTAATGCAA
The DNA here is from genome assembly GCA_024678965.1 of Bradynema listronoti. Taxonomy (NCBI): domain Eukaryota; kingdom Metazoa; phylum Nematoda; class Chromadorea; order Rhabditida; family Allantonematidae; genus Bradynema; species Bradynema listronoti. The sequence continues at coordinate 3,214,278 of JANLNO010000011.1, forward strand.
TTTGATTATCATTATTAATCCATATATCTTTATCATTAAAATAACCTTCAAAAACACCAATAGAAATAAATTTACACTTTTGATCTTGATTCACGTCCCAAATAATTATTTCATTTGGCCTAATTTGACATTTTCCACTTGAATAATTACAATTATTCATATCAACTAATATATTTGTTGGATTGCTTTGATCATAGTGTGAAAATACTTTAGTTTCAATCAAAACACAATTTTTCTTTATATATGTTTTAGGACTAACCAAACTAGTAAATCTATTAGGAAATTCATTTGGAATTTTATTATTTGTGTGAAAAGAATGTTCACTCTTTTTTAAACTACCAAATTGACAAAATTTATTATCATATCTTCACATTCTTTTATACTAAGTTTTATATCATTAATTTCTCTTTCATTTATATGTTCATATCCGCTGATATCTGTATGCAATGAAACCTCACTCACAAGTATTTTGCATAAATATGCTTTAGAAATAAATTCAATAGTATTTGGTTTAAAAACTTCATATTTTTTAAAATTGCTATTATTTTTAAAATTAAACATACATTTTGTTAATTTTGGGAAGTTAAAATATTGTGTTGGTGAATTATGAGTGCATATGATTGAAGATCTAACTTCTTTAAATAAAATTATTAAAAATATGAAGAAAATTGATCTCATTTATTAAGAATTATTTCTTTAATTATTTTTTACATTTACTCTTAATCCATCTCCATTAATTTCTACTAAACTATCACTTAAAATCAGACAATAACATTTTGTATCAGCTGGTATACTTTTTGAAAAAGTTGCTTTAATTGTGATATCCGGTCTAGAGTTTTTTATTCTTTCATTTTGTTTCGAAACATCAATCACAAACAGCGGGTAGTAATAGTAATAAATGTCTTCGTCAACGAAAACACATTCTTTTATGGTTTGATAATAACTATTTTTAAATTCTTTTGCAAAATTATATTGTTGAACGCCATTAAAATTGCTGAAATTACATCTTATACATTCATATGGATATCTTTCCGAATTCAATTCTACAAATATTGTCTCTAAATTACAATGATCAAATCTAGCGGAATTCATGTAATTATCTTCTCGATGAGTTTGAAATCCGATTACAAAATATTTGATCTTTTCATATTTAGTACCTAGCTTCCAAGTAAAATCTCTAGCCGATAACGGTACATTATTATCTTCCAATTGCCTTGAAATAAATGGTAAACTAAAAGCCTTTTTCGAATCGAACATATTCATTAATTTATTTTGCATTTCCAAACTAGGTATAATCTTAGGAATTAACCAATTCATTTTTGTGATTGTAAATTTACCCTTTAAGTTATTTGGATCTTTTGAAAAAATTGAATTTCTACTATCGGGATTTCTATGCAATGATAGGGAGTGCTTTACTCCATAAATTACTTTATTATAGCATTCAGCAAATCCGAACATGTGACTCAATGGAATGCAAAATGATAATTTACCATCTGTGTACTTATCAATTTTGTATTGGATGTCTTTTTCTTCTAAAATCCACCCAAAAGTGTTCTGTTTACTTAAATTTGAAGAATAACTTAAGATTCCTTTCATTAAACTAGCTCTCCCGGGATCTCTAACATTTTCAATCTGGTCTCCATTTAAGCTATAAGTTATGCGATCAAATAAAAACATCGGAGCATTATTGGTTAAAGTTATTTGATCAGCTGCTGTTTTTAATTTACCAGTTGTGTCATCATACTCAGCCTTTTTAAGTTTACTACCATCTAATTTAGTTAAAGTACCTTCTAAATATAAATAACTTTTACTAGTCAATAGATATTGATCACATGTTTCAATTACAAAATTAATTTCACCATTCTCATTTAAATTGGATCCACTTGTTGGGAATATGTTTATTAGATTTTCTTTTTGAACAGAATTATTAAAGACGGGTAATTGATCGATTTTTAAGGTATTGTCGATTGCTTCCGTTTCTATTTATGAGCTAAAATATTTGTCGTATTTTTTATTATATTCTTTTAGACTTCTAATTGGTTTATTTTTGAAAGTCGTAGTGGAATGTTCTATTTTAAATACATTTTCGTCAGAATTAGATCCATTTATTTCTAATGAATTGTTATTGCTTTGTAATGAGAAACCATAAGTAAATTTTCCAAAACTATCTCTATTTCTATCCACAACTACTCCAGATTTTTTACATTTTATAATGCCTTCGGCATCAGTTCGATTGATCGAATTATTGAATTCTTTTATATAATTAGATGCTGTTTTTGATGAAATGTTATGCTTTTTGGCAAAAGATTCTTTAGTGTTATTAATAAAATCATATTCTTTCATTAATCTGATTAATTCCGTTTTATCCATTTAAAAGAAGTTCTTCTAGATAAGTCTTGCTTATTTATTAGAGTTAATTTTTATGGAAAAATGGAATCACGGAATGGAAATATGGCATTATGGAATGGAACGGAAATATGGATTTACGGAACGGAATTATGGAATGGAAATATGGATTTATGGAACTATGGAAAAGTGGAATTATGGAAGAATGGAATTATGGAAAAAATATAATCCAAAAAATAAACCTTTATAAATAAAGATGGAAAAACAAATCAAGAGATACATGCCTTCTTCGGAAGAATTAGAAGGATTAGATCAATTTATATCAAATATTCCGGAATTGCAAGATTTTATTCAAGAAAGCAACTATTCACTAGACTTAATAATTAATGGAATAGATTCATTAAAAATGGATGAGGCATATAAAAAAGGAATAAAACAACTGTTTATTGCTCTTCAAAAGTCATGTATTGCTAAAGAAACTTATAAATATTCTAACTTTAGAAACCAAGAAACCATTGAATTATTGTTACAAAGAGAAGAAAAATATAAGAAAATTATTGCCAAACAGGCCAAAAAACATACTGATACTTCTGGTATAGATGAGATGAATAAAATGTTTTCTAGTATTGTTATTAATCCAGAGAAGAATAAACAAGTTTCAGCGTATACAAATAAAAAGATAAAAGATAAAAGATACTGTACGATGATTTTAAGCCAATTTTCGAAGAAGAAGGCGAAAAAGTCTATACTAAGGAAGAACTAGTAAAGATGAAAAGGAATAATAAAGAAGGCATTAGATTTAATGGAGTTGATAGTATCACCGTCAAAAATACATCAGATAATGTAGTTGTAATGAATAAAAAATAAAATAATCTATTTGGATTGCGGATTATAGTTAACTAATTCCTCTTCATAATATTTTCCTCGAATCAAATGATTATTACTATCATTTACTTGATAAGTAATTGGTTTATTATTATAAATTTTGCTAATTGTACACACTTCATCACTAAAATTCTGTTCATAACCTTTATCAAATACTTTTTTATTTATTTTTACTCTTACTGTGTCTCCTATTTTAAATCGATCTTTCCGGTGATTTACACTTTTAGGCTTCTTATTAATAATTTCATTATCGACATAGCCAGTGCTTCGCACTTCTTCTGGAAACAAATTAGTGTAAACAATTTTATTATTTTCTTTTTTACTTGCTTCAACTGGAGTCATTTTTATTGATCTATGTACAGAATTATTGTAATTTATCATTAAATCGGGTAAAATTGAAATCCAATTGTTGTTATCATTTTCAGTCAATACTTTTTCTATTTTTTCTTCAATAGTTCTATTAAATCTTTCGGCAATACATGCTTTAATGTCTCTATTTTGTGTGCTAAACTTATTAATTTTATTTTCTTCACAAAATTTATTAAATTTACCCATAAATTCTTTTCCTTCATCAACTTGCAACTTTTCCGGTTTTCTACCACTTTCTTTAAATATCTGTTTAAATGCCTCAACAATTCCTTCAGGTTTTTTATTTTTTAAAGGGAACGTCCACGCGTATTTACTAAAACAATCAATTACAGTCAAAAAGTATTTGTGACCTTTGTTTTCTCTTGAGTATTTGACCATAAATGCTAAATCCGCTTGCCATTGCTGATCAATATATTGCACATAAACACGCTCTCTCTTAAAATTCTTTTTAACCGGTTTGTGTTTTGTATAGGTATCTTGTTTATGTAAAAATTCTTCAACTTCTTTTTGACTTTTACCAGTTTTTCGTTGTAAATCATTTATTCCAGAAAAACCTGTTTTAGGATCATGATAGACATCTTTTAGATCATTTTTTTGGTGGGGGGTATTTTCACTCCCACCTAATTTTTTATCATTATTTGATTGGAAGGTAATTTCACCCCCAACTATATTTTTAATAAATTGACTTTTTTTAGTATTACAAATTTTACATCGACCTTTTAAAAGTTTTCTATTATTTTTAGTTAAATTTTCAAATAAATTAATAGTCTCAGTCTTCTTTTTGCATCTTAAACAGTAGATGAGATCGAAAATCCCAGAAGGAATTTGATTAATGTTGTTATCCATTTAAAAAAATTAAAAAAATTGAACTTATAAATGATCGATGATCATATTAGAAAATTGATTGAAGAAAGAGACAAATTTGCAACTTTGATAAAGATAGATAAATCAAATAAAGACCCCATAAGTTTAAAAGAAATTTGTACTAAAATAATTTTGACTAGAATAGACAATAATAATTCTGATAAAAGAAAAGTAAGTTGCTTGGAGACTATTAATAATTTACCAATTCCGAATAATTTAAAATCGTATATTAAAGAATATAAGAAGGAATTAGAATTGAATTATACATCGGTAAGCGCTTTTATTAACAAATTTTTTAAAAATAATATGAATACAGGAAATAATTAATATTAAATGACTAAAATTTTAGATTTATCAATAAAAAATGCCTACACCAAAAGAAATAATAGTGAATTACTTCCTAATTCGATTAGGGCTTGTATAATTGGTAAATCTGGTTGTGGTAAAACCAATCTATTAATGAATTTATTATTGCAGGATTATTTGGACTATAACAATTTATTCATATTTTCAAAATCATTACATCAACCCCTATATCAAATTTTAATAAAAGGATTGGAATTTTGTTTAACAAAACAACAAATATTGCAATGTATAATCAATCAAAAATTTGAAATTGATGAGAAAAAAATTAAGAATGAAAATTCTATTAAAATTCATTATTATGATGACGCTGAAGGTATTCCCGATCCAACTGAAATAGATCCTAATTTAAAAACTTTAATAATTTTCGATGATATAATGTTAAAAAAACAGAATAAAGTAGAAAGTTACTACACTCGCCGGAGGCATAACAATATTGATTGTTTTTATATTAGTCAAAATTATATAAAACTACCAAAAAATACAATTAGAGAGAATGCAAATTTATTTATATTATTTCCACAAGATCAGCAAAATTTAAACTATTTTTATAGAGATCATTGTGTTGACTTGAAAAAAGACGAATTCTTAGATTTATGCAATGAAAGTTGGAATGAGAAATATGAATTTATAACTATTGATTTAACAAGTAAAATTAATAAAGGAAAATATAGAAAAATGCTAGATTATTTTTACATTTATGACTCTTTTACGTCATAAAATGTAGTTATGATTTATATATGGAATATATTTTGTTATTTTTTAATGAAATTTAAATGACAAAATAGCACTTTTTTATATTTTCTTAATTTTTAATTTCATCAAAATTGGATAATTTTACCCTAGTTTACCTATCAAAAAACACTTAATTTATGCGCCCTTGCATATGAAAAATTTTTTCCCTTTCGGTTCACTCTCCTTTCTCATCGGACGGTTGGCTGTTTATCAAAATCGATCGCTATCCACTTCCTTTTTTTCCTTTCCTTTAATTACAGAAACTATTAATACTGAGGAAGATTATATTCGTGCTAAACTTTCTATTAAAGCAAATAAAGAAAGTGAACGTCTGAAGCGACTAGATATGAAGAATGAAATTCAAGCTCATATTTCCATGCAGGAAAAGAATAGAACTTTATTCTCCAAAAAGAACGTGAGAAAGAATTTAATAAATTAAAGACTATTCGAAAGGATAAGAAGGACAAATCTCGTCTTGAATATTTACATAATAATTGGAAAGGAATGCAAATAAAAAAGAAGACCATTAATTCTATCAATATTTCTACATACTTATACCAGTTCCATCATATTATTTTATTTTATACGGGTGGACAAATGTGGCTAACACATTGTATTCAGTCAACTATAATCTATATAATCAAACTTATATTGCTTCATATTAAATGGTCAGACTGAGGCCATTTCATATTTTACAAAAATTAGAGTGTTTCAATGTCACCTAAATTTAGCATAAATATGAAACATGCCTCGGTCTTAATATTCCAGCATTATTTTATTCATATTATTTTCTATCTATTTTTATGCTTAAAATTTTTCGAGATTTTTATAGATCATTTTTAATTCTCGTTTTTTAATCAACTTCATTTTCAACAATTCATCTAAAATATAATTGATTTTATTATACTCGTTTCTATTTCCAGCACGATAAGAGGCTATCGATAATTGAAGCATTTGCAATAGCGAATTTGGATCCGAAGGTAAAATTATTGGAGTGATTGAACTTCCCGTTTTTATACCTCCAATATCAAATAATTCCTTAATAAATTTCCATTTAGGACTTGAATCAGAATTCTTTCGTATTGAATTCGAGGGATCGAAACCTTGATAAATCCCATTACAATCCTCTAGTATTTGTTTATAAAATTGTATGTCTCGTTCTAAAATTATGTTAAAATTCGGAGATACTTTAATCAATAACTCTAGTAAACCAGTTGTTGCATTATAAATTTTATCACTAATTTTTAAATTATTATTATCAATTTCTATCGTTTTGTTACCAATAGTATAACAATCATTGTTAGAATCATATTTAACAGAATATCCAGCATTGCTTTTATTTGCATTATCTTTCAGATAGCTAGCAATTAATTTACTAACTGTTATATGATTAGTATGTGCTTTTTAGGTTTAATCGCTAACTGTTTTTCGACTGGTTTTTCTTCAATTCTTAATTGATTAAAATTATTTAGAACATCAATAATTTTATTCTTGTCTTTACGAAGTTCATTTTGTATTTTTTCATTTGACTCAATAACTGGTTTAAAGAGTTCTATTCTTTGTTCTTGAATTTCATTTTTACTATTTTGATCTTCTTCATTTCTGTGTTTTAATTTCTTTCTTAGTCGCAAATTTTCTTCTACGATCTCATTTCTTTTTTTAGGATCATAAATTTCAATAAACTTGGTCATCATTATATTAATTTAATTAATGAAAAATTATAAAAAAAATTTTATAGATTATGGGTGGGTGAAATCTTTTAATTTTTTTCATCTTATAAATAACACAAAATAAAATGGCTCGTCTTGAAGAATTGTCAAGAGATGAACTTCGTTCTAAAGTCTCAAAATTAAAAATAATGAGATATGATGAAATGAAAAAGTTGAATAAAAATCAATTAATTAATATAATAAACGAAAATCAAAATAGATTAAACAATACACCTAATACAATAATTACTAGCGAATCTAATGAAAATAACATACAAAACTTACAAGATATTTTTCCATTTGAAAAATCAATTTTTAGTGAATGTAAAAGGTTTAAAACTGTTACAAAACAAATAATTTATGAGAATAAAAGTCACAAACAATCTAAAGAATTGGATATTTTCCTCAAAAAAATTAAATGGCAGGTCTTGTCAGATATTAATGATGAAAATGTTAAAATATCTTTTCATCTAGAAATACAATTAATACATCCAGTAAGCAATCAGATTATTTACTATGGTATCTTAACTAAAACAAAAACATTATTAATTGAAGATGATAAGGAAGAATTCTATCTAGCCGCTTGTAAAGATATGAAAGAAAAAACCGAAAGAATGGCATTAAAGGGAATAAAATCTGGATACTCTTTTTTAAGACCAAAGCATTTAATAATGACACAAAATATTTATAAACAATTTAAGGGTGCATAATATATAGATTTACCAAAATGGATAAAAGATAAAAAAGCTATCATAAACATTAAAAATAGAGATAATAAATGTTTTATGTGGACTATACTGGCCGCTTTACATCCAGCTAAAAAAGATACTGAAAGAGTATCCAAATATATGCAATATGAAAACGAATTAAATTTTAATGGAAATAATTTTCCTATTAAAATATCTGATATTCCAAAAATTGAAAAAACTAATCGCTTAACAATTAATATCTTTAGTAATCAGGAAAAATCAATTATTCCGATTTATATTTCGAAGCAAAAGGAAATTCCCGAAGAACAAATTATAGATATGTTTTTGATTAAAGAAAATGATAATCATGGGAGCATTAATTCACATTATTGTTGGATTAAGAATATTAATCGGTTATTGAATAATGAAATAAGTCAAGACAATCACAAGTATATTTGTAGGAGATGTCTTGTTCATTTTCACTCAAAATCAAAATATGAACGGCATATTGAGGAATGTTCTAAAAATAAACCTGTTAAGTTTAATGAACCTAAAGAAGACTATGTATACTTTAAAAATTTTCAAAAATCTCAAAAAGTTCCATATGTAATTTATGCCGATTTTGAGTCAATAATTAAAAAATATGATTCAGTAAGTAATGATCCGAACGAATCATGGAGTGAAATTAAAGGTAATCATATAGCGTCTTCTTTTTGTGCTATTGTAGTAGATTTCAATGAAAATATTGTAGATATAGATATTTATAGAGGTTATAATGCTGATGTAAAATTTAATGAATATATAATCAAGATGTGTGATTATTTAATAAATTTAGAAGATAAAGTCATGAAAAAGTTAACAAGCGAACAATGGAAATTATTTAATGAAAGTGTTATTTGTCCGGAATGTAAACAACCATATTCGGATGTAAATTATAAAGTAAGAGATCATGACCATTTTAGTGGAGAATTTAGAGGTCCTTTGTGTAATCAATGCAATTTAGCAAAAAAGAAGGGTAGATTTATTCCAGTATTTTTTCATAATCTGAAAGGTTATGATTCTCATTTAATTTTGAGTTCAATAAATGATAGAATTATTCAACATTCAGACATAACTGTTATACCTAATAATTCGGAAAAATATATAAGTTTTAGTTATAAAAAATTAAGAAATGCTGAATCAAAATTAACTTATGAAATCAGATTTTTGGATACTTTCTCATTTATGACTTCTTCACTAGATTCATTATCTAAAAATTGAATTGATAATCAATTTAAAATAACCAAACAATTTTACAACCATAGTGAACAATTTCAACTAATGAAAAGAAAGGGTATTTATCCATACGAATATATGGATTCTTTTAAAAAATATAACGAAACTAATTTACCTAGTAAAGAGAAATTTTATGACCAGCTTAATGATAAAAATTGTAGCGATGAAGATTATTCATATGCAAAATTGGTTTATGATCAAATTGGATGTAAAAATTTAGGAGATTATACAGACGTTTATATTGTTAAATGATGTTTTAGTATTAGCAGATGTATTTGAAACATTTAGAGAAACCTGTATGAAACACTATGATTTAGACCCATGTTGGTATTATACAGCTCCTGGATTAGCTTGGGATGCAATGTTAAAAATAACTAATATAAAATTACAGACAATTAAGAATTATGACATGTACTTGTTTATCGAAAAAGGAATTAGAGGTGGAATGGTTAATGCTGTAAAAAGATATGCAAAAGCAAACAATAGATATATGGAAGATTACAATCCTAATGAAATAAACAAGTATTTGATGTATTTAGATGCAAATAATTTATATGGATGGGCAATGATTCAAAAATTACCTTACGATGAATTGAAATTTGAAGAGCAATTTGATGAAAACTGGGGTCTAAAGGAATTAAAAAAATATATTAAAAAATTAAATAAATTGGATAAAGGATGTATTTTGGAAGTTGATTTAGAATATGCGCCAGAATTACATCATAAACATAATGATTTTCCGTTTTGTCCGCAAAATACAAAAGTAAACAAAAAAGTCTCAAAATTAATGAATACACTTTTTGATAAATAAAAATATATTATTCATTATAAAAATTTAATTCAGGCTTTGGATCATGGATTAAAACTAAAAAAAATACATAGAATTATGACTCTTAAGGAAAGTAATTGGATGGAAAAATACATAATGCTTAATACAAATTTGAGAAAACAATCAAAAAATGACTTTGAGAAAGACTTCTTTAAACTAATGAATAATGCAGTTTTTGGTAAAAATATGGAAAATATACGTAACAGAGTAGATATTCGATTAGTAGCGAGTGAAGAAAAGGCTTTAAAATTATATAAGAACCCAAATTTTAAAGATTGTGAAGTAATTAAGGATGATTACTTGTTAAGTATTGAAATGTATAAAACAAATTTAGAATTTAATAAACCAATTTATGTCGGATTTAGTATTTTAGATTTGAGTAAATATCTAATGTATGAATTCCATTATGATATAATGAAATCCAACTATAATGACAAAATTAGATTATGTTATCAAGATACTGATAGTTTAATTTATGAAATTGAAACAGAAGATATTTATAAAGATTTTGGAGAACCTATATTGAAAAGGTATTTTGATTTTAGTGATTATCCAATAGATCATCCTTTATATGATGAAACCAATAAAAAAGTAATTGGAAAGTTTAAAGATGAATTAAATGGTAAAATTATGAGTGAGTTTGTTGGATTAAAACCTAAACAATATGCATTCAAAATTGATAACGGTGAAGAAAATAAGAAATCAAAAGGTGTAAAAAAGTATGTAATAAAAAAATTAACAATTGACGATTATAAAAGATGTTTATTTGAAAATAAATTAGTTAGAAAAGAGCAATGTATGATTAGATATTAGATAACAAATATGACACATTAGCTCATGGTCACTATAGTCTCCTAAAATAATTCCATTATAATATTGTTATACTCATATTTCTCTAATAATTTTAATACCAATAAACAGTAATAACCGCAATTATGTGTATTGAATTCTTGTATCTGAAAAGTTAATAATTTTATAGGTCTATTTAAATAATTCAATAATTCTAGCGGTGGGTCTAACCCAAATGAATCAAAATAGTATGATTTATCTTTATTTTTTAAGTAACAGACCCAATGAGTTCCATTATTTTTAATTGAGTCTAAATTTACAATTCCACATTCTATCTCATTAATTATATTTGGAAGAGTATCTCTCATAAATACTCCTCTAAAATTTTTTATTTTTAATTCATTTGCTATATTTGTAATGTCATAATTAGTTAATGGTCTAAGATTCCCATTCAGCATATCGTCTTTATCGCCGCTCATGTGTTAACAAAAAAAATCGGTAATCTGATCTTAATGAAGAATTAATACTAAGGTTTATACCATTTATTTACGGAAATATTTAGTACAAAAAATGTGGGTTTTCAGGTTGGGACAGATTCTGGCGCAGGAGGGTGAATTTTGCGCTATGGAAAAATAGGCCTAATTTGTCAATTTTTGTATTTATTTTATTAAATAGTTGGGGTAAAATTTGTGAAAAGGTGCTGTTTTTTCAGGAAGTTTAGGGGTGGGGAGGGTGCGCTAGAAATGGTTATTGTATACTACTAGAACAAAGCGGTATTTTTTCCGACAACCTAATAGAAGCTCGAATCTGTTATTGAAACTGAGTTTTGGTAGTGATCGTTTAAACAATTACAAAATTTGGTAGTCGAAACCAAAATGGACAAGTTTGGTACCAAACAAATTTCCAATGAGTTGTGAAATTCACAAATAAGTACTTTTTACATCCTATTTACAATTAGTGAATGAAATGCAAAAAGAACCATGAAAATCGGTTGCGAAATAAAAATAGTTAAGAGAAAAAAAACTTGACAAAATTGAGCCAACCTGTATATTTTATTAGCAAATATTCAAATATATTTTTAATACATTTTTGCAGCTAACATTTCCAATTATGTGCGCATGTGCACCTCTTTGCTCAATGGTCATTTTATCAATTTTACGTTTAAAAATAAGTGGAATAGGCATGCTTATTATGTTCTGTGTAGAATGGATTCCATTAGCAAATCCATTAGTCACCATTCTATTTATAACTAACTATCGTAATAGAGCTATACGAATCATAAAAACACCATTTGCAAAATTTAAAAATAATCGAATTAGCTCTGAAGCAACAATTACAACTGAAAATGATAACCACTTATCTATTGCCTAAAATAATTTAATAGAATATTTATTATTTTTTATATATTTGTCATACATTAAAATATTTATCATATATTAAAATATTTATCATACATTAAAAATCTTTTTAGTCAATGTTTTCATTTTTTTAATAATGAAAAATTTATAATTTTTTATTTTATGTTTCGTTATTTTTAAAGTTTGAATTTGTAAATTTTAACAGCTTCAAAAATAAAAAAAAGGAAAAATGCTCTGGTTTCGAATGGGTTAACAATATTTACCGTAGCAAACACTCGAGATCTCTCCCTTGTTGAGACTCCTCTTCTCGAAAGACAAACCGGAGAGACCTTTGCCTTGAAAGTGTCGGCGGGCAGAGGTATCGGACTCCCACGAAACGGATACGGATTACGGCCCAATAGCAATTACACCTCGGCAGGTAACAAGCAATACGGTAAATATTTCGCAAGAAAATTTACCTGTGCAGCCGGAAAAATCACGCACTAGTGGCGATATCACGCAATCTCTTTGTTGGAATTACGCTCACAACGCCATTCTCATCAGACTTGCCCGAGCTAATTGCGAAAGTCAAAAAATGAAAATAAAAAGTTGGGAAAGCGTAAGGAAAACGTGCTTGTGATGAACGAATATAATCATTTGTAGAACTAAGCAAACTTTTATAAATAACTGCCCAGTGCGATATATTCGCATTTTGAGGAAACATATTGAAGCCAACGTGTAGCACTCTTTTAAATCCTTTTAAATGATTCGCGACCGATCCCTTTGTTTTGTTGATGAGAAGATGAACAGCGAAAAAATTGTTGAGCGCTTCTTTTGAAGAAAATAAATCGTAGACCGTTGTTTCATAACCTAAATTTTTGTTATTAGATAATAGTAATTTAAAACTTAAAAAATAGCTAATTTCGAGTCTTTGCTTCAAATTCGAAGTTGGCGAGAGCATAGTACGCGTTTAATGTGAATATTCTGCGACTTTGTCGATGAAAAATTCTAAAAATTTGTTTTTACAAATTTATGTTTTAACAAATTTTTTTAACAATAAGTATAAACAAAAAGTAATCATTAAATTTTAAATAAAAAGTAATCTAGTGAATCTTGTGATGGATCGCCGATATACTTAAAAATTCGTTCTTGATCAATGACAGTCGCATTTATATCAGTATCGTTATGAACGCTGGCCGGTTTTGCATAAAATTTGTGTTTTTTTGGTGGGATTTCAATCGAGGGTCATTAAAAAGCGCATTTAAAGTTTCGAAAAGATGTTTAAAGCAGGTAAAAGTCGAAAATTCTCTTTCAATCACTAGTTATTTTTATCTGCTTTTTAAACATCTAACATTAAACATTTAAACATCTTTCCGAAACTTTAAATGCGCGTTTTAATGACCCCGGATTGAAATCCCACCAAAAAAACACCAATTTTATGTAAAACCGCTAGTCCCATATTCGTCCCAAATATTGGAATATAAATTATATTCTCTACACTCTTTAGGTATTTTTTGTCTCTCTTCTATTTAAATATTTTTTTTAAAATCATCCTATTATTTTTTAAATTGAACCAAAATCTATGAGGAAAACTTGGCCGGGAGACGTTATAAACCGTTTAGAACAAAAAAATAATCTTTCTTTAGCTTAAATATCTTTTAGCCGATTTTTCATGATTTTTGTTCATTTGAATTTCTGTTTAAGGAAGAGAGCAGTCGTAGTAAGGCAAACGATGAGCATCTCGACGACGAGCTTCACGTTCTCATCCAATGCAAGGACACCAAGGAGCGCGCGGCGGTGAAGCTTCGCAACACCGCCGAGCAAATTCGCAAGCTGCTCGTGCCGCCCAGCAACAAGGGCCTTGACAAACTTAGGCGCAAGCAGCTCATGGAACTCGCAATCATCAACGCCACCCATCGTCCGACGAATCAATGTAAAATAGGGAGTGATTTTTGATGTTTTATAATTTTGCGCCAGTGATATGACTTTACTCCAAGTCATATTTTGAGAAAGAAATAGATAAACGACTGAGTCATTTTGAGTCGTTATGAGTCCTAAGTGACTAACTGGACCACATTGTCAAGTCATTTAAAGAGTGAAGTCACAGTGATTGTTTCATTTTTAAAAAGTGAAACGGAAAAATTTTCAATAGCGTAAGAGCTCAGTTTTGGTGAAATATCCAAATTTTTGAGGCCTTTTAAATATATTCAGATGATTTCAAATTTTTCGAATTTTTCTTTTTCAAATTTGATTTAAATTAATGTTTTTGGTTCTTGTGTGCTATTGGACTCCGAAAATTTTTTTTTAAATTTTTATTGGTTATCTCTTCTCCATTTTAGCCAATTAGGCTTAGAAAGGCTAAACCTTTGGCTCAGGCAATTAGGTCAGGCTTATTCTATGTTCCACTTTGGCTTTATACTATGCCTTAAGATTAGGAATTTTTTTTGGGAGTCCGATAACCCACAAGAAACAAATTTTTTGATATTTTTTATGAAAATTTTTGAATAGTTGGAATCCTCTCTCTCTCAAATCGATGTGCCTTTTGGAATAGAAATTTGACTTTTTCTTGCCTGATTTAATGAATGGATTGGATCATCTTTCTTTAACTTAGCCATAAATGGGCCACATTTTTCCTTCCAAATCGAATCAAAATGAATTAATCCAGCTATTAGAAACTTGCATTCCAGCAAAATTGCGTTCCCGGCATTTGTGATTTTTTTTTTGATTTTTTGAGCTTTTGAAAAGAAGAAAGAAAGGCACTTAAATTACAGCCTAAAATTCGCAAATGTCGAGAGCGCTAATTTTCCAAACAAATTAAGCTTAATGCCTTAGTTATATGGACAAGATGGCAATTTTTTCATTTTATTTAAATTTTAGAAACCCTAAGATATTGAGCAGTAGTTTGTAAAGAAGAATAAATTCTGCACAAATTTTTTCTCCATTCTTATAATTACTCGAGACTTAATTTTTCATTTTTTTCAGCTCACGACAAAAACAACAATAACAATAGCATTGTTGGTGGGACGATTCCGCCGTTGTTGTCGACAATGTCATCGCTGTCAAGCGGCCTGTCGGGCTTCTCGCCGACGTCGCCGTTGACCGTTTCATCGCCGTTGCCGAGCATCGAAGTCACCGAGGGCAAGTTGGTGGATTTACAAGGCGAAGTGCCTAGCGACGACGTGAATAAAGTCGACATTGTGCCCGGGAACGAAGAAATGGCAGTATGAAATTGATTATTCATTTTTTATGTTTGATTTAAAAAAGTTATTTAAAGGAGCCAACTTTATAAAAATATATTGTTATTATTATATATGCAATTTATTTTTATATTATTTAAATCTTATGTCTACCTCGTGACCATCAGCATCAAACAAAGAGTTGATTACGTTATGTTGGCTATACACCATTTCATCGACCATATTCACAAGCTTAGCAAGAATTTCAGCTCTATAAAAAAATTCATAATTTTATGTAAATTTAGATGACAAAAAATTAAAAAAAAAATAAAAATATTAACAATAAAAATTTAAAAAAAATTTAATAAAAATTATTAATTTTAGTTATATAAAACATACTTTCGCAATTCGTTAAATTGTTTCTGCTGCGCCTGTTCGATATCATTTTGAATTTTTACCGCTTTGTTTGCTTCACCGTCTTCCCTGATTTTGTCCACAATAACTACAACTATCGTCGCGACTATTCCAATTGCAATTGCTCCGGCAATTATTATTCTATACAATTTTTCAGCTTTTGGGGCATTTTCTTTTGAAGGTGAAAGCAGTTGGACGCATTCTTGCTGTAGATAATCGTCGACCTTCTTTTGACCGTTCTACAATATGTTGAGTGCATCAGTGGATGTCGAAAAATTTTTTGGATTTAGTTTAAATTCAATATTCATCTCGCTGCATTCATATTCTATATAATCGCTCGTCGAACCAACCCCAATCGACCGAAAATTTAATCCGGAATTCTTAAAAATTAGCGTTTCGTCGTCAAATAATGCAAGTTAAAAGTGTTGAATTAAAAGAAGATAGGTAAAAATAAATACCGTAGTTTCTTTTTCTTTGTTCATTGTGAAAATATTCTAAATAATAAAAATATTAAATATTATTAAAATATTATATACGTCTAAGGATGGCAGCAGGCGCGCAAATTACCCACTCTCGGAATGAGGAGGTAGTGACGAGAAATAACGAGGACGCTCTCTCTGAGGCCGTCTATCGGAATGGGCACAATCTAAACCCTTTAACGAGTATCTATGAGAGGGCAAGTCTGGTGCCAGCAGCCGCGGTAATTCCAGCTCTCAAAATGCATTGAACCATTGCTGCGGTTAAAAAGCTCGTAGTTGAATATATGCCTGAGGCCTGGTCCACTCTTCGAGCGCGTACTAGGTTCTTTGGCTTTTCGTCGGTTTTCTTGTCGTGATCTTTATTGGTGGCGGCAAGTGGCTGACAATTTTACTTTGAACAAATTAGAGTGCTCAAAACAGGCGTATTGCTTGTATGCTTTTGCATGGAATAATAGAATATGACTTCGATCAAGTTTTATTGGTTTTATTGATCGGTGTAATGATTAACAGAGACAAACGGGGGCATTCGTATTGTTGCGTGAGAGGTGAAATTCTTGGACCGTAGCAAGACGTCCTACAGCGAAAGCATTTGCCAAGCTTGTCTTCATTAATCAAGAACGAAAGTCAGAGGATCGAAGGTGATCAGATACCGCCCTAGTTCTGACCGTAAACGATGCCAACTAGCGATTCGCCAGTAGATTATTTGCCTTGGCGAGGAGCTTCCCGGAAACGAAAGTCTTCCGGTTCCGGGGGAAGTATGGTTGCAAAGCTGAAACTTAAAGGAATTGACGGAAGGGCACCACCAGGAGTGGAGCCTGCGGCTTAATTTGACTCAACACGGGAAAACTCACCCGGTCCGGACTCCATGAGGATTGACAGATTGATAGTTCTTTCATGATTTGGTGGATGGTGGTGCATGGCCGTTCTTAGTTCGTGGAGTGATTTGTCTGGTTTATTCCGATAACGAGCGAGACTCTAGCCTACTAAATAGGTCGCTCATTGCTAATGTGAAGTGGCGCTTCCTAGAGGAATTTTCGGTGTTTAACCGCATGAAATTGAGCAATAACAGGTCTGTGATGCCCTTAGATGTCCGGGGCTGCACGCGCGCTACACTGGTAGAGTCAGCGTGCATTTCCACCCTCGAAAGAGGCTGGTAAACCGATGAACGTTTGCCGTGATTGGGATCGGAAATTGCAATTATTTTCTGTGAACGAGGAATTCCAAGTAAATGTGAATCATTAACTCGCGTTGATTACGTCCCTGCCCTTTGTACACACCGCCCGTCGCTGCCCGGGACTGAGCCATTTCGAGAAAACTGGGGATTGCTGATTGACGGTTTTTCGGAATTGTCTCTTGGTGAAAACCAGCTTAATCGTAGTGGCTTGAACCGGGCAAAAGTCGTAACAAGGTGGCTGTAGGTGAACCTGCTGCCGGATCATTATCGTATAAGAATTCATTCTATGATCAATGATCGTCATTTTTTTGTCGATGGCTAGTTGAACGAGGAAAAACTTGTGCCAAGTATTCATTTGTTGAATGCCGATTTTTCAACGGCTGACGTTGGTTTCTACGCTGTGCTGAGCAATTGTGTTCAACGTCCGTGGTTGCGTTGACGCGCAGCGGGACGCGTGCTCGCAAAAAATGAATTTTTTGTCGCGTATGCGAGAATTAATGAGCGCGTTTTGGGCGCCGCCAACAAACACACATATATATATGTATATATTATATACACACATTATAATTGATTCATTTAAATGATTATCAAGTTTGGTCGATGGATCACTTGGTTCGTAGTTCGATGAAGAACGTAGCTAGCTGCGTTAAGTAGTATATTCTGCCGAATTTTTGAGTATCGACTTGTCGAATGCACATTGCGCCATCGGAGTAACATTCGTTGGCGTGTCTGGTTCAGGGGCATTAATTCCGTAAAAGGAGGCCAAATATGATGAGAGGTGGCTGTAGATTTTTTATTATCTCGGGTTGTCGATGATGATTAATGCTCATCACATGGGGCGACTAACGCTTTTTGGCTGCGCGCGCGCGCACATTTTTTCGTGTGTGCGTATGTGTGTGCTTGAATTGCGTCATGTTTGCCGGCCCGTTTATATAGAATGACGCGTAAATTTTTTTGCGTCTTCGGCGGTCAACGCGCTTGTACTGGAATATGGAGGCGTGAGTTGTGCTGTTTCTTGGCCGGGGAGAGGTTGCGCTTATTTTTAATGCAAAAAACAACGAAAATATTTGTTGTGTGAACGACACTATTCTCCATGCTTAAGATCGGTGCTATACTCGACGTTTCACGAGTGCGTGGACGCCTATGCACACATTTATGCATATGCCCTGAACTCAGGCACGACTACCTGCTGAACTTAAGCATATCAATAAGCAGCGGAAAAGAAACTAACAAGGATTCCCGTAGTAACGGCGAGTGAACTGGGATTAGTCCAGCGCTTAATCGCAATGCGTTTTTGTATTGTGAGGTGTAGCGTAAAGGCGGGTTGTTTGCGCGTATTTTGCCGGACCAAGTTACCCCGGAACGGGGCTTCATAGACGGTGATAAGCCGGTTCGTTTGGTGAATGCGTTCAATTGGCCGCGCTTTGGAGTCGGGTTGTTTGGAAGTGCAGCCCAAAGAAGGTGGTAAACTTCACCTAAGACTAAATATGACTACGAAACCGATAGCGAACAAGTACCGTGAGGGAAAGTTGAAAAGCACTTTGAAGAGAGAGTCAAATAGTACGTGAAATCGACCAAATGGAAGCGGATATAGTCGGCGGATCTGATTCGTATTCAGCCGAATACTGTGCGACAATTGGCGTCGTCGTCTCCGGGCTCTCGGATGCGTTGACGCCTGTTGAGATACCCTCTATTCTACTTTTCCTCTCGTACTAAGTAGCTTCAGTCTTCTTAGATCTTAGGTGCGAGTTAATGATCCAATCTATTCTACCTTTCCTTTCGTACTAAGTAGTAATTGATATAATTACATTATATAATTATATATGCACTCTTATAAATAACATGTCTTTATTACATAGTAATAATGATCCATTTAACAATAACAATAATAACTAATATTGATCCTATTAAGCGTCCTTGGGGTTACTATTCATTGTCAAGTTTGTTCGCCCCTCCGGTATTGGACTTCTTTCTCTCACTTTTTTCTTTCGCCTTTCCTTTTTCCTTTTCTTCCTTTTCTTTTGCCTTCCGGAAGTTCCTTGAAGCCTCTGCCAGTGCTTCGCGCGCGCGCTTTACGGCCTCAGACTCCCCTTCTTTCTGTTCTGCCTTGCGGCGTTTCCGGTTCGGGGCCTCTTCTTGTACTTGAGCCAGCGTCGGTTGGTCTCGCGACCTCCAGCGAGCAAGACACTTCCCATCCGGCGTGAACTTGACTTGAACGGATTCAAGAATCTCCTTCAGTGTATGCCAGTTACTCATGTTTAGTCTATAAGAGAGATATATATATATAATACTCACAAAACATTAGCCGGTTTAGAAGAGATAGGTACGTATCAGTGCTACAAACAACTTGACAATTTAGAGTTTCTCCAACGGATCAATAGTATTTTATTGTTACATAAGAATATACATATAATATAATATAATATATATCATTAACAATTGCATATACACTCTCATAGAAACTGTGTTCTGATAGCTCTTCTATGCTATCTTTGCAGGACTCAATTTTCGGTATGCAGGCACCTCGCTTTCCCACATACCTAGTTATACTCTCAAAGATTCTGTGCCGGACTCAAATTTCGGTATGCAGGCACCTCGCTTTCCCACATACCTAGTTATATCTTTAGCGTTACCCGCCGAACACCACGAGGAGGCGATATAACATTGTTCGGCATTCATGCGCGTCGTGTTCAGCTGAACAATGTTATATCGCCTCCTCGTGGTGTTCGGCGGGTAACGCTAAAGATATAACTAGGTATGCGGGAAAGCGAGGTGCCTGCATACCGAAATTTGAGTCCTGCACAGAATCTTTGAGAGTATAACTAGGTATGTGGGAAAGCGAGGTGCCTGCATACCGAAAATTGAGTCCTGCAAAGATAGCATAGAAGAGCTATCAGAACACAGTTTCTATGAGAGTGTATATGCAATTGTTAATGATATATATTATATTATATTATATGTATATTCTTATGTAACAATAAAATACTATTGATCCGTCGGATAAACTCTATATTGTCAAGTTGTTTGTAGCACTGATACGTACCTATCTCTTCTAAACCGGCTAAAGTTTTGTGAGTATTTTATATATATATATATATATCTCCTATAGACTAAACATGAGTAACTGGCATACACTGAAGGAGATTCTTGAATCCGTTCAAGTCAAATTCACGCCGGATGGGAAGTGTCTTGCTCGCTGGAGGTCGCGAGACCAACCGACGCTGGCTCAAGTACAAGAAGAGGCCCCGAACCGGAAGCGTCGCAAGGCAGAACAGAAAGAAGGAGAGTCTGAGGCCGTGAAGCGCGCGCGCGAAGCACTGGCAGAGGCTTCAAGGGACTTCCGGAAGGCAAAAGAAAAGGAAGAGAAGGAAAAAGGAAAGATGAAAGAAAAAAGTGAGAGAAAGAAGTCCAATACCGGAGGGGCGAACAAACTTGACAATGAATAGTAACCCCAAGGACGCTTATTAGGATCAATATTAGTTATTATTGTTATTGTTAAATGGATCATTATTGCTATGTAATAAAGACATGTTATTTATAAGAATGCATATATAATTATATATAATTATATCAATAACTACTTAGTACGAAAGGAAAGGTAGAATAGATTGGATCATTAACTCGCACCTAAGATCTAAGAAGACTGAAGCTACTTAGTACGAGAGGAAAAGTAGAATAGAAGGTACCACAACTCACATATAAGATCTCAGGGATAACTACTTAGTACGAGAGGAAAAGTAGAAAAGACTGAGTAAGTACCCGATGACTTAAGAACACCTCCCGGTGTCTGGGAGTACTTATGCGGTATAAAAGCTGCAGAACAATAGCCCTATTATCTGGTCCTATCTAGAAGCCAAAGGTGCTATAGATTGCCAAAGCCATACAAATATGGAAAAACGTCAGGGCGCAACTATATAAGATTTGATTCTTAGGCGTCGGTACGCCAGGCATTAAATTGCCCGGGAGTCCTCGATTAGAGGACTCCCGAACTTTTTAGTATATGAGAGTTTGTGCTATCAGTCGAGATCAGAAGAAATACACACATAAAGACTGAACAAGTTCACCCTCAAAAACGAACATTTGTCATATCACCTAAGTTAGGTGTTCGAGCGATAAAAGGCTAAAAAGATATGACTAGGCATGTGGGAAAGCGAGGTGCCTGCATACCGAAATTTAAGACCTGCACTCAGTATCTATGAAAATATATGTAAGAGACTGAAATTGCCTAGTACGAGAGGAAAAGCAGAATGAAATGAAAGAGACCGAAATTACTTAGTACGAAAGGAAAAGTAAAATGGAATGAATCAAAGCTCAGTATTGTTTGAGAAAGCTATCAGTATATAGGAGTAGATATATGTGCAAGGAACCAAACCGCTTAATCATGAGCAAACACTAGATAGCAAATCTATGTAAGACCAACAGATGAAGCGGTCTGGTATATATATAGAAACTATATTTGCAAGATGCTGATATTAAGCAACAAACAGGAAAAGCTATGAGCACATTACCACGCCAACAGAAACCCTGAAACACTGAATGAGCAGTAACAGATGGGAAGTAATTGGCCGAGTAATGTGAAAAGCTCTAAGAATGTACAAGAATTGGCTCTATTGAGAACATACAAGAATTGGTTCGAACGAGTGGATACGTAAATAGATCCTTCAGAGATGTTGTATGCCAAGTGTAGCAAAATTATTAACGAGTAAATAACACCATACCAGATTATGCCATAGGCTCTACGCCAAAAACAAATCTTTCAGAGATGTTGTATGCCCAAGTGCATCAAGATTACCGAGTGAATAACATCATGCAAGTTTATGCCATAGGCTCCACGCCAAAATTACACCGAGAGAAGAAAGTTATGCCGATAGATCAAAATATAGTTTATGCCATTAGAAATGAGGTAGCAGGGCCTTTAAAAAAGGTATAAATATACCTAACCTTGTACAAGGGGCAGTACATCTCAAGAATTGGCTCTATTCAAGCGCATGCATACGCTGACAACATAAGCATAAGTCTTACAAAGTAGATAAACACGTTAAATAAGTACATATCAATGTAAGAATCGATAAGGAATTATATACCTTGCTATAATACCTGGGACGATACTTAAAAGAGATAAATACTTTAAGTGTTTATCGGAAAAACGGAAGCAGCTAATGGACGTCTATATGCATAAACACATATGAGATTATGAATAATGTATAAGTCTATGTAAGAGCATAGCATCATAACAGAATAATCACATATTAGACTCATATGAGAATACTTATAAAGTAAGTACCAGACTAAGAAGAGTAAGAACCGTATGATACTGATACCAAAAACCTGGACGCGTTTATGGCTGTTCAGGAAGACGATAATCAGAATCTAAAGGTACCGAAGACTTAGCGACATACAACATAAGTAATCATATGTGATGATTAAGTTCTGTATGAGCTGAAATTAGCTGATAACATCTCGATATTACACACATCTTGCAATGTGATATATTCGTGGGTAGTATGAAGAATATAACAGCAAAAAGTGATAACATTTTGTTGGTTTATTGTTTCTTCTATCACAGCAAAAAGTACGCTCAGAAACAAGAACAATAGTCATTTGCCATTATATGCCAAAGTATATAAGACATATACTAGCAGTAAGATATAAAGAAGTATAGAAATATACATCTAAATACATGCGAAATGTATAAGTCTTACTTAGGTAGAATAATGATGAAATGAACTCAGTAATGTTTGAGAAAACTATCAGTATATAGGAGTATATATATGCAAGGAGCCAAATCGCTGTAAAATGCAATTTGGTATATATATAGAAACTATATATGCAAGATACTGATAAGAAGTAACAAACAAGAAAGGTTAAGAGTACACAACAAAAGCCAACAGAAACCCTAATACTGGATGTGTGGTAGCTGAAAGTAAAGGGAAGTAATTGGCCGAAGGGGTGCAAAAGGTTCTGAGATTGTACGAGAATTGGCTCTATTGTTTACAAGAATTGGCTCTATTGGTTACAAGAATTGGGTCTAATATTTAGTCTTGTACAAGGGACAGTACATCTCAAGAATTGGCTCTAGTCTAGCGCATGCATACGCTGACAACATAAGCATAAGTCTTACAAAAGTAGATAAACACGCTAAATAAGTACATATCAATGTAAGAATCGATAAGGAATTATATACCTTGCTATAATATCTGGGTCGATACTTAAAAAAGATAAGTACTTCAAGTGTTAATCGAAAAAACAGAAGCAGCTAATGGACGTCTATATGCATAAACGTATATGAGATTATGAATAATGTATAAGTCTATGTAAGAGCATAGCATCATAACCAAATAATAATCACATATAAGACTCATATGAGAATACTTATAAAGTAAGAATCAGACTAAGAAGAGTAAGAACCACAAGATGCTGATACCAGAAATCTTGACGCGTTTATGGCTGTTCAGGAAGATGATAATCAGAATCCAGAGGTACCGAAAACTTAGCGACATACAACATAAGTAATCACATATATTGATTAGTTTTTGTTTAATCTGAAATTAGCTGACGAGAATACCAAGATATTACACAAAATCTTGCATGTATAATATCAATGGTTAGGGGGAAAAAATATAACAGCATGAGCGAGAACTCATGCTGTTGTACTTTTTCCCCGCTCTCAGCATAAAGTAAAAGGAAAAACAAAAAAACAATAATCACATACCATTATATGCCAAATCATAAGACACATATATAAGTCGTAAGATATAAAGAAGTATAGTAATATACATCTATATATACACGCGATATGTTTAAATCTTATAAAGGCAAATAATGATGGGATGATCTTTGCATGCCGGCTAGTGACAAGGACGAAAGTTAAGCCAAGAACAGATACTATAACTAGATCAAGGTCACGTGCCAATCATGCAGACACAACCAAAGAATCAGTTATGGGATGCGGTAACCCTCAAGACGGCTCTGTCAACGACGGGGTCGTCAGGCCGCTCGTCTCGGGTACAAGGGGGTCTTACACGAGGCGCAAAGAATAATGACTCCTCCTCGGAAAAACCGAGGAGACCTTTGCCTCGCAAGTGTCGGCGGGCAAAGGTATGAGATTCGGCACATATCGGATACGGACACGGATTACGGCCCGGCAGCAACCACGCCTAGGCAGGTAGCAAGCAATACGGTAAATATTTCGCAAGAAAATTTACGTGTGCAGCCGGATATGTCACGCACTAGTGGCGAGACTACGCAACCTACGCAATCTCTTCGTTGGAATTACGCCATTCTCATCAGACTTGCCCGAGCTAATTGGGATAAGCAGAAAATGAAAATAAAAAGTTGGGAAAGCGTAAGGAAAACGTGGTTGGAAGAAGTCGGAATTGATAAAACCAAATCGGCTTTATCTTCTCAATTCAGCCAACTAAAAACAACTGGCAAGATAGCATTCATAGATGAACTACCACACATCGCAGAATCCTACAAAAATGCCAACAACATTCCTGTCGCAAAAGCGACTGTAAAGAAAAATAAACTACAATTAAAATCCTTTATAAATTTGTACTGTCATATAAATATGTTTTCTTTTGATCATCATTTCATCTTTGTCCTATTTAAAATACATCTTTGTCCTATTTAAAATACATCTTTGTCCTATTTAAAAAAAAAAAAATATAAACAAAAAAAAAAAACTTTGTTTCTTATGTCAGCTTATATTCAAAATGTTCATTCAATCAGCTTATATTCAAAATGTTCATTCAATCAGCTTATATTCAAAATGTCCATTCAAATCACTCCTTTGTTTTTATAAAAGCAAAAAAAAAAAAAACGTATATAAACGACCACTGAAAAGCGGTCGTGGCACTTTTTTCTTCGCACATTTGATCTAGCAATAATACTAAGAACATTGCTCCGTACTGTAACTTACTGTAGAAATAAAATACCCAAACTGACAAAAGCTCTCCACAAAGTTTTCTACTATTTCCATTTTTTCTTCGCGCTATTATAATATTGGTTATTAAGAATTATTTAATAAATATAATATTTTTTAACGCGTCAAACAAAACAAAACACGGAGTCTCAACAATTGGTGCCGCGAGCAAATACGACAAACGATAATTTACAACAACGCAGGATGGTCACACCACTCAAAAAACAAATTGCGCTAACAACAAACAGGCTAGTTGATTATCTAGAAAGTTATGACAAATTATACGAGGAAGATCAAGAATCCCCGGAAACTTTTATCGATAATCTTACTAAACTAGAAAACAAAATAACGCAAACGACTAATCTACTGGACAACTACAACACACAGTGGATAGAGTATATACAACGACTAGAACTCAAAGACCAACCTGCGGCAGAAGAACAATACGAGAATTATACAAAATCTGACAACAGCTTCCTAAACATCATGGACAAAGCCAGAGAGGCATTATTTTCAATACAGGAAACTGTAAAGACCGAGAGCAAGAAGTATTCCATTTCTAATATTTCTAATAATTCAAGTGCCACAAATAATCTAAACGAACGAATTTCTCTACCGAAAATTCGTCTCCCATCGTTTAATGGAGATCCAATGAATTGGTCGACATTTTGGCAGTTATATGAAACGACCATTCACAACCAGCCACTACCAGGCGTGCAAAAGATGTCATATCTACTTGGATGTCTCAACGGTGCCGCGCTCAAAGACACACAAGGTTTTCCAGTTACTAATGAAAGTTATAACATAATTATTGAATTACTCAAAAACAAATATGGAAAACATGACAAACTAATTGAAAGATTACACACAGAAATAATTAATTTACCACAAGCCAACGAATCCACACGTTCTCTACAAGAGTTATTACAAGCAACTGATCGTATCTGTCGTCAACTACTCACACTACATGAACCAGACGACACGACATTTCTTACCACAACGATCAAATCCAAACTTCCACGTAATATTCTTACAAAATTGAATGAGATGCAAGCTTATTCTTCCACGCCATGGTCAACTCAATTCATACGCGACTCTCTAACCAAAATAATCAACTGGCGTGACGATGCACAACATACTTACGACGCCACACACAAATTTTCTGAAGCCGGTTCTCACAGTAACCATTATAACAAATTCAAAAGTACTACAAAAATAGAGAAGACACGCAATTTCGCCATCACTGAACCACGGAAGACCACAAAACCCCCGAGAAAGTGTTTCCTTTGTTTTCCAAAAATAGATTGAAACCACATCAAGGAATGACAATTCCAAGAATGGAATTAATGGCGATTTTAATCGGAGTTCGAGCATTAAACTATGTCAAGAAGGAATTACGTTTGGACATAACGCGAGAATTTTTATGGAGCGATTCACAATGCGCATTAAAATGGATAGCGTCCACAGAAGACAAACCAAGATTTATTGAAAACCGGATAAAAGAAATTAGAAAATCTGCGCATGTTTCTTTCAATTACGTGGCCTCAGGAGAAAATCCTGCAGACGTGTCTACTCGTGGTTCCACTTTAGAAGAACTCACCAACAATGAACTATGGTGGAATGGACCGAGTTGGATAAAGGAAACGGAAGCAAAATGGCCTACTATCCTTCAAATAAAAACACCAGAATCTCAAGAAGTTGCAGAAGTGATTAATACGGCAATTCAGATGAAAAACTCAACAGAAAAATCTAAGGAACCAATACAACTCTTAGAGGCTCCACAATATAGCTCATGGAAGAAACTCATCCGTATAACAAAATACTGTCTAAAGTTTGTGAAAGCTTTGGTATCTAAAAATAAAGCGAAATGGTCTACAAAAATCTTACTCTTCTCCGAAGAAGAAACAGAATCCGAAGAAACACAACTTGCTGAGAGAGTAATTATCAAAATTATGCAAAACAACTACGAAGTCGAACAACAAAAATTTAACCAGTGGAAAGTATATGAAGACAATAATCATATATTGAGGATTCGTACCAGGATAACCCATAGCGAGTACCCTGATGATCAAAAATTTCCAATATTGGTAAATCCAAAAGACCACATCACAAGGCTAATTATAAGAAATATACACGAAGAATACAAACATGTAGGGACGGATACGACCTTGTCCGAATTTTTAAGAAATTATTGGACTCCACATGCCCGAAAAACTGTAAAAAGCGTGTTAAAAGACTGCAAAAAATGCGAACGATATAGGGCTATGCCGTTTAAACTTCCACCAATGCCCTCACTTCCAAAAGATAGAGTGGTCCAAAGTCGACCTTTTAAAAGTGTAGGACTTGATTATTTGGGCCCGACACTTACAAAAGTCGGAGATGAGATCAAAAAGACGTGGATCATGATTATTACATGTTTAACGACAAGAGCTGTTTACTTAGACGTAATAGCCGATTTATCAACCACAACTTTTATTAACAGCTTCAGGAGATTTGTTTCGCGACGCGGAAAACCAGATCGAATTTTATCAGACAACGGTAGAACCTTCGTATTAGGAGCGAAAGTGTTCGAAGACAATTGGAAAGAACTTGAGATTTCGACACAATTTCAAGAACATTTGGCGGAACAAAAGATTCAATGGAAATTCATTCCGGAGTTGTCACCATGGCAAGGTGGAATATATGAACGTTTAGTGGCGCTAGTCAAAAATGCGTTCAAACGTTCTATCGGCAAGAAAATCTTACCCTTCGATGAACTTATAACCTTCACTACTGAAGTAGAAAGTACCATAAATCATCGACCACTTACATATGTGAATGACGACACAGAAGGAATTCTGCCTCTTAGGCCAATAGATTTTGTCCATCCAAACACAACAATCACATTACAAACAACACCTATGGAAGAAAACTGGACTGAGAATATCAATAATAGAGAAAAAGCGTTAGCTATTTGGAAATCGACATCCAACACGTTAGAAAAATTTTGGTCGATTTGGAAAACTGATTATTTGTTACACTTAAGAAGTAAAGTTAATACAAATCACAAAGGGCCACATTTACAAAATAAACGTATCCCCAAAATAGGTCAAGTAGTTTTGGTAGAAGAAAATTTAACGCCAAGAAACATATGGAAACTGGGAAAGATAGTAGAATTATTTTCAACTGACCAGTCGAAAATTAGAAATGCAAAAATATTGATGGGCAACAAAAGAATTTTAAGCAGGCCGATCAACAAATTGTATCCTTTAGAAGTCGAAGATACGGAAGATGCTGAAAACCATGTTACTGAATCTATCGAAAATGAAGAAGGAACATCTGAAAAACTTTTACCAAAAGAATTTCGCGAACGAAACACTACTAGATACAACTTAAGAAAAAAGGTGACTTCATTACTAACTATCGTTATGCTAACTTATTTCTTTACTTCAACAAGAGGTCAACCGACAACAAGATATGAATGTCCTGAATGCAAGGTAGAATGTAACAAACAAGGATTGTCTATTATAGTACCTGATTACATCAAAAAAACCGAAGTATGCTGCAGGAACAAAGATTGTCAAGAATTCAACGAAAGACAACAAATGATCATTTCTTTGGAAAATCAAATAATTGTAGAAGATTACTATTGTAAAATTTCTACCCAAACGCACGATTATCCCATCCGCACACCGATTCACCTCTATTGCCCGGCAATAGATTTTTGCGAACTAATACAATGCTGGTTCTGTTGGGAATCAATTACGAATCCAGAATGTCACAAGACGTATATTACTATAATCACAATGATGGGAATAATGATGATATTAATCTTTTTATGTTGCATAATTTCCGTACTGAGGATAGTGTGGGAAAACCTTAAGTTCGTCACAAAACCACTACGTTACTGTGTTTCTACCATAAGACATCGCAAAAGACGCCGTCATCCAGAAGAACACGAACTTGAGCTGTTAAGCAATAACGAGAGAAACTCTCGAAATCATAAAAAAAATAGAACTCCACGATACGCAAAAAGGGGAAAGATGATACCCATAATATTCGTCACAGGCATCATGATGTCAAACATGATTATCGCTGATGCATGCACTGAAACTCAATCAATCATGGCCAAAACAGAAAAATGTCTTCGTACTGAAGAAGTGATTACATGTGAGATTCACCAAACTACGGAACTAATTATCGTTCCAAATAAACAAGAAACTTGTCTACTAATTAAAGACAATAAAGAATCCATAGTAGGAACAATCAACATAATTATGGAAGACATAAAAATCGAATGCTCACCAAAAAGCAGACGTTTCGTAAAATCATATGAAACCGTTATCCAAACTGCGGCTAAATGTCCAAAGGCAGGATCATGTCATGACGACATTTGTAGCACGATCAAATCGGACGCAAAAATCGAAGAATTTCATCGGTGGAATAAATTACCAGGAAACACTTATTGTGAAGATGGAGGTTTGGATTTATTGTATTGCCTCATTCCTTCATCAACATGCACCTTTTATCGCATTTACGCCAATGCAATCGATAAACAAGTGTATGAAATTTTTTATTGTCCTAGTTGGATCTACAAAACACAATTACACATTGAGTTAGTAACTGCTAATTCTACAAAAAACGCGAGTTTAGACATGATTCCAGGAATTACAACACATTGGAATAATATGTCTTTTACTGCAGCTATTCTATCTCAACCACCCGCTCCTATCTTAACACAAACATTCATAACGGACGGGAACGCAGTATCCATCCTAGATCGTACTGACTCAAATCTACATTGTGAAGATTTTAAAAATGCTGCTAATTTTTCATGTAATTTGGACCAACGAACTTGTTCAAACTGTCGCTTAACAGATGCAAAAATAAGCTGTCAATGTCAATCGGAAAATTTTGGAGAAGTAATGAAGATTCCTGAAAAAAGACTACCCATTCAGTTATCACAATTCGCAATAAGAAACGATAGAAGCAACGTATTCGTGGAATCACACGCAACTCCAGTCCAGTTAGTCGTTACCATTCAAAATTTCAAATTCAGCTCGACTTACGACCTAAGCCAATGTGAGATAGAACCGCTTCAACTAAGCTGATGCTATAACTGTGAGTCAGGAGCTAAATTCACATATTATTGTCATACGGATTTCGGACAAACACTGATGATAGCAGAATGTGACGATGGAACAACTTTCGTACAGAAGTGTGACAAAAATAAAACAATAAAGACAGAATGGTTAATGTTCAAACATGCCGAAATAAGAAGTGAGTGTACCGCCAAATGTTCGGCAGGAATGTCAAAATTTCGTATAGAAGGAAATCTACATTATGTAAAACACAAAGTGTTGAACAAATACAACAACAAAAGTCACAGAGTTCAGACAAAAGAAAAATGTTTGTTTGGAATATGTATTGACCTAAACTTCGACTTTTTCTACTGGATCAAGATCTTTTTCTTCGAAGGACAATGGATTATCACGAGTCTAATTTTATTAGGCATTTTCATATTGATCATAACTTTGAATGCGCTAACGAAATTACATCCAACAACACGAATGATCAGACGGATCGTATGCTGTATCGTCACCATCTTCATCACCTGTGAGACTTCATGATTGTCTGGCGACAACGCAAACCTTCAAGTCGGGAGTGTCGCAAAAGCGACTGTAAAGAAAAATAAACTACAATTAAAATTCCTTTATAAATTTGTACTGTCATATAAATATGTTTTCTTTTGATCATCATTTCATCTTTGTCCTATTTAAAATACATCTTTGTCCTATTTAAAATACATCTTTGTCCTATTTAAAAAAAAAAAAAAATAAACAAAAAAAAAAAAAACTTTGTTTCTTATGTCAGCTTATATTCAAAATGTTCATTCAATCAGCTTATATTCAAAATGTCCATTCAAATCACTCCTTTGTTTTTATAAAAGCAAAAAAAAAAAAACGTATATAAACGACCACTGAAAAGCGGTCGTGGCACTTTTTTCTTCGCACATTTGATCTAGCAATAATACTAAGAACATTGCTCCGTACTGTAACTTACTGTAGAAATAAAATACCCAAACTGACAAAAGCTCTCCACAAAGTTTTCTACTATTTCCATTTTTTCTTCGCGCTATTATAATATTGGTTATTAAGAATTATTTAATAAATATAATATTTTTTAACGCGTCAAACAAAACAAAACACGGAGTCTCAACAATTCCAATTCCACAAGATGGAACTGAAGATGAAATAATGCGGAAAGACGTTGAACAAGTAGATCAGCAAGCTATTGCACAGGAAATTAATCATGAACCTGAACAATGCGCTGATGAAATCGACGCAGCATTAATCACGAATGAAGTAGAACTCGAAAATGAGATACAGGAGGTCAGAAACCTGGACGCGCTTACGACCGGTCAGACGGAAGACAACCAAAATCCCATACCAGAAGAGTTCGAAAAAGCATTCGAGAAAAATCTTCAAACAGCCCACCAAGCATTCACTGGCAGGCGACCCATCAAACAATGGAAGAGGGACCCGACGTATGTATACGATTGGGCGGAACGATTAATCGATCGAACCCGAAACAGGAGCACTACCATGAATATATCTAGGTTAAATGCAATTGCTTATGCTGCAGGCGCAACAATAAGTCAATGGCTCAATAACAAGATCATGGAAAGGAAATTAGCTCAAAGAGTATGGTTCGAGCGAAATCGCCAAGAGCAGGAAGGACTGTACAAGTACATAACATGGATAACAGATGAACTTGAACGTCGTAAAAAGCGCTTGGCACCTACTAAGTCACAAAAGGAAAGAGCTTATAAACTCCGAAAAAGGTACAACGTAAAGACCACCAACAAACTAATCGAAAGA
Organism: Bradynema listronoti; assembly: GCA_024678965.1. NCBI lineage: Eukaryota > Metazoa > Nematoda > Chromadorea > Rhabditida > Allantonematidae > Bradynema > Bradynema listronoti. The sequence continues at coordinate 3,246,495 of JANLNO010000011.1, forward strand.
AGAGAAAATCTCCTCGGCCAATTAGAGTTGGTAAAGGCTAGAATCGATGTACGAAAAAAGGAAATAAGCCGAAAACAAACAAGATTCGCACCACTCAGAATGCAAATGAGGGGGGCAACCTCTGAATGCGCATTAACTGACGCGAATAAAGCAAGATCCTTTTGGAGTGGCATAATAGGGAAAACAAAAGAGTTCCAACCAAACAAATACGTAGAGGAATGGCTAAAGGAAATGGAAACAAAAGAGAAGCAAGTTATGTTTAACGATGACTTCGAAGTGTTTCAGAAAGTACTAAACAAAGCCAGACCTTGGAAAGCGGCGGGTCCAGACGGAATACCGAACAAGATTTGGAAAATATCACCAGCACTTCAAACTGAACTGCTAAAGATAATTACCAAATCGAAAGAAACCCAAGTAAATATACCTCAATGGTTACCTAGTGGACGAGTTGTATTACTGCCAAAAAAGGGGAATCTTGAAGACCCTGCCAATTATCGACCCATTGCATGCCTAAACACATGCTACAAGTTGATAACAGGCGTAATTGCAGTTTGGCTCAAAAGACACTGCGTAACTCAAGGCATATTACCGATGGAACAGCAGGCCCTCGCAGAGAAAAAATGGGGATGCACACATGCTAGTATCATTGATCAAATGATAACAGCCGATGCGACAACTCAGAAAGCACGCAAAATGAGCGTACTTTATGTTGACGCAGAAAAGGCTTTTGACAGCATATCGCACCCATTTCTTCGAAACGCGCTAAAACTCATCAACACTAACGATAAGATTGTAAGTCTTATAAGCAGCTTGATGAAAGGTTGGCGCGTGTATTACGAGATAACCCGCAAAAATAAGGCACAAAGGAGCCAATGGCTAAATGTAAAAAACGGAGTACTACAAGGAGACACTTTGTCACCTCTACTATTCTGTATTGCCATGGCACCTATCTCTCATGCACTCAATACGCATATTGACAAATATGAGACGTCTACAGGAAGCTCAAGATCTAAGTACGCTGGCAACAGCACTAAGATCAACCATCTTTTCTATATGGATGACTTAAAAGTCTACACCAATACAAAAGAGGAGCTTCGAAAAGCACTCAGCATTGTTCAAAGCGTAACATCGTCATTCGGGATGAAGTTAAATGCCAAGAAGTGTGCAATCAGGCACTGCAATCAAAGTACTAAACAAAATGAAGTACCAGACATCGATATACCGATTCTGGGAATAAAAGATCAATACAAGTATCTAGGCATAGAACAACTAAACCGAATAGATGAAGAGACTACATGGGAAAACATCGAAAAGCGCATACTGGATAAGGAAAAAGCAATATGGATTGAATCCAACGAAATGGCAATGGGTCAAAAAATAGAGGCACACAATACCGCTATTATACCCATAGCCAGATACTTCGGAGGATGCCTCATAGTAGGAAGCAACAAATATGCATCAACCTTAATCAAAGCAGCGCGCCTCGACACGAAAATTCTAGACATCATGAACAAAGAGAAAGCTAAGCTTAAAATCTCGTGCAGAAGTCGAATTTTCACTGGAAAAGACAAAATGGGATACGGATTCAAATCACTTGCGGATGCGATTGAGAACTCAATCATATACTCTTATGCATACCTGCAACTGAATGATGACCCAATTTTCCAGACAGCCAAACTTTTATTTAAAAGTATGGCAAATAGAGGTAAAAGATGTATTATTAAAGATGCCTTAGAAACCATCGCCAAGTATAGCTTATCCGAGAAAGTTGAACTCGCAGATAGCAGCATAAAGGTAAATGGGATCGAATACGATCAACCGACCAAAGCAGCTAGAGCGATAGTAAGCCTATTGGAAAAGGAGAGACAGCGCATGTACGAAGACGAATGGGCGAAGCGCGAAACAGCATATTCAGTGAAAAAGTCAGATGCAGATGAATACCTATCATCCCTATGGATTCAGAAAGGTATGACATCACAAATCAACTTCCGAAATGTCATAGCCGCCCAGGAATTCGCACTATGTACAAGAGTTGACAAGGAAATCATAAGGTGTAGAATATGCAAGAAATATAAGGAAACATCACAGCACATTGCTGCAGGATGCGAAGCATTTCGAACCACAATTATGATGGAACGACACAACTCAGCAGCTAGAATCCTCCTGTATAACCTATACAAGAAATACGGGTTTCAAACCATACATCACTCCCAGGAAATCCTTTCAGTCGTGGAAAACGACAAAGCTAAGATTCTCTGGGACCAAAACCTCGTGGTCAGGCGAAAGTTAACTCATAACCGCCCAGACATTACAATATTCGATAAAGAAAAGAAAATCATTTTCATCATCGAATTCAGTGTGTCATGGAATGATAGACTCAATAAACAATGGGAAGTAAAATACGCCAAGTATGCACTAAACAGTATGATTCCAAAAGAAGAAGAGACGAATCTACCGTATCCAGCGGGAAACAGTCTCAAGAATGAACTTGAAAACCTTCATAGTGGATACAACGTGAGAGTACATCCCATAATTATCGGGGCTTGCGGAGAGTTTACGACTAAATCGCTCGAAAGCTTGAAGGGGCTAGAAATACCGCACGATAACATCGACATTGTCGAGAGAATGTGCAGGACAGTAGCCATCGGAACTTCAAGAGTAATCAGAGCGCATATGGCCAAACCACAATAAGAGATTAAGTGAAGAGAAAAGAAAGTAGCTTGGGATTCCTGGGCTTCTCATGCGTCGCCTTACTGAAGAAACTTCGGAACCATAATCAGGCAACTGAATGCAAGTAATAAATACATAAGCAGTAAGGAAACACTCTCCTGAGGGTGGATCTGGGGAAAAAGTAACCCTTTGAACCAGATCTTGACGGCGGTGACGCCACATATACCGACGCGCATTTGACCGTAATGTCAATAAACTACCGTAATGGGCACGACTACTCCCTTAGCGGGGGTCTCGGAGAAGGAGATACCGGTCACCAAGCCGGGAAGGCCTTAGCTGAGATGCTCGTGGGTCCTGCGAACCACTTCCGATGTTCGGGTGGGAACAGACAAGGCGAGAGCATCAACCTTCAGTGGAAAAAACCAGAATTCTTTTTTGAACCTATGGTTAACGCCGCTGTCGTAACAGATAAAGGGGCTTGCTCCGATATCAGGGGTACACGTGGACTCCGGTCTCGTGCCTACTCCTCTGAACAAAGGGAAACCTTAAGTTCAGGCGGATCCGAATGGCCTAACGCTTGTCGTCAAGGGGCGAATCCAAAGATGACTCTCTCGAAAGAGAGAGGTATCTACCCTCAACGGAATCAACCGAAACCCTCTAGGGGAGATAAGGTTGATTCCGAAGAGAGAAAGAGTGGAAGAACTTGCCCTGACACCAAAGGTAAGGCCTCGAGTCTTACCCGGAGCCGTAGACTTTGTGCTCGTCACATCACTACGACTCCGTTCACGTTGAATGCGAGCAAAATGTCGAAGCCTGTAATTAACAAGCCAAAACATAAGCGCAAGCACACAACGAACGATGGATGGGTAACTATCACATCACATGAAGATAGAAATCATATCTCCAAAAAGCAGAAGAATGAGCAAAATACACTCTTCCGCACCAATAATAGATTTGATCCCTTAAATCCATATGCTGGATTATCGGAAACGGATTTATTAATTGAAGAATGTGCTAGAGCTGAAACTGATTCAGACTCCTTTAGCCTCCATTCGCATGAAATAGTCGAAATCGACCTCAGGAACGATTCTGACTCGGATCTAGACCCTGGTCGAAATCCCCGGATCTGCGACTCCAGTTTGGACGCAGAACTGAATGAATTGCTAGAAGAGAAATCGTTACTCAACGAAACCAAACGCGCTCAAATCCAGCGGTTCACGTTCCCCACTCAATAATGGACGAACGTGGACTCCACATGGAGTCTTCAAGACAGGAACATACACCTGTTACTGACGCAATAGTCAGACCATTTGTTGCCCAAAGAAGCAGCAAATGGACTCAAGACGACGATAACGCTCTATTGGATTTAGCACGAGACCATGTGGTCAAAGGCAAAATACAATGGAAGGCAGTCAAAGACGCGTGGGCAAGGACTCGTCCCCATCCAAGTGTCAATGACCGTCGAGATATCCAAGTCTTGAAGAGGAGATACTACCGAATTCGGGGACAGCCTATAATGGACGAACCAACTCGGGAAAACTCCAACGGACAAGTCAATATCCTCCCAGGATGGGACTTGTCACGAATAAGCCGAACCAGCAATAAACCGTCCGCTTGGACAGTTGATGATGACTTCGGCCTTATTCAGCTCATAACGGAACACCTTGATAACCAAGGAAAACCACAATGGACAGCAATCTACCAGCAATGGCAGAGTTTAGTAACGGAAGGTAAACAAAAAGACCGATCCCGTTCAGCATTGCAAGCGAGATTCTCAGCAATAAACAAAAGCTGTAAAATCCAGATTGCACCCTCCACCGCCTCAGCGGTAGAGAGACAGAGAGAAAACGAGGATGAGAGAGGAGATCTGGAGATTACACCGGATCCTCCAACGGCAACCTCCCTGAATCTCATCATTCAAGAGGAGGCCAACACTCTCCCCACAAGTATCCCTATACCTGCTATTATTCCACTAGATGACACAGAAGTGCCAATAGGTAGGAATGAAGCAGGGGAGTTGATAACTGTTAACAAAGAAACCTTTATCAACAAGTTCAATAAGACCTTCCGCAATTTAGGGCAGAAGGGCTTAAGGAACCCAATCTCCAAGCCTAAACAGATTCCAGAGGAGCTTATACGCTGGATGCAGGAATGCATTCAGAGCAAGCTTCGAAGGGCTGATCACGCTGGAGATTTGACAAGACTAAATAGGGCTGTGTACTGCGGAGCATCAACAGTTACCTATTTTCTCGAATCAAAACGTAAGTTTTCCAACCTAAGGGAAAGAAAACGAAACGTAGAAAACCAAGCCGCCAGAACCGAACTCCTACGACACATCAGCCTCATAACTGATGAAGTAACAAGGAGGAGAAGAAAGCAGCTCCATCTAAGAAACAATATGAAAACCTAAAGTTTCTTAGAGAGAAATATCCGAGCTATAAGTCGTGTAAGAAGATGAAAATCCTATTGCACCACCTAAAAACTCGGCTCTCTACTTTACAAGCGCGTATTCATCAAGACGAACTTGTAAAGGCTAACCAGAAACTCAAAGGGCAACAACCTTCGAGGTACATGGTTAAAAAAGGTAAGAGTGAAACGACCCAGGTCGAAAGCATTCGAGCCTACTGGAAGCAATTCATTGGTCAAGAAAAACCGTTTCAAACGACTTCATACCTAAACCAATGGGTTACCGCCCAGGAACAAAGCCAGAAATCTGAATACTCCTTAATGCAAGGGTACGAGGACTGGAAAATGTGCAGTCGAGAAATCCAACCATGGAAAGCGACTGGACCTGATCGAATACATGCTTATTGGTGGAGAATCGAGCCGGCAAGGACGATACTCTACAATTGCATCTATTCGCAAATACAAGCAGGAAAAGCCCTACCAGACTGGTTTGCCAGAGGAAGAGCAATTCTGCTTCATAAAGGTGGAGACACCTCTAACCCAGCAAATTTTAGAACCATCTGCTGTCTCAATACCTGTTACAAACTATGTACAGCATTGATGACCAAATGGCTCAAAAAATGGACTGGAGAAATCCTCCCAAAAGAGCAATTTGCCCTAAGGAAAGGAGTCTGGGGATGCACGCAAGCACACATTGTTAATACAGCAATTTGCAAACTGACCCAGAAAACGAAAGGAGACTTAAGCATGGCATGGATCGACTACGCCAAAGCTTTCGACTCCATACCGCATAGTTATTTGAGATGGCTGTTAAAGAGACTGCAAATCCCAAATAATTTCCGGATGTCACTCAGATATCTAATGAACCAATGGAGCATTAGATATGAAAGTAGAGACGGAAGGAAAACGGTATATAGCAATCCGTTGCGAATCAGAAGTGGAGTTCTACAAGGAGACACACTCTCCCCATACCTCTTCTGTCTCGGCATTGCGCCAATTTCGAGCCTAATCACTAAGATAGCTCCAGCACCACACAAAGACATTCCGATCAATCATATCTACTATATGGATGATCTGAAAATCTTTGCACCGAATCCTCAAACACTCAAAATGATGATTCGGGTCGTTGAACAACATTCAAGTTCAATAGGATTAAACCTCAATGCCAAGAAGTGTGCAACACTTCATATAAGCAAAGGGGTGATATCATCGCTCCAAAACGATAACACAGCCATACCCCAGGTGACAAGCTCGGACCCGTACCGATACCTCGGACTCGAACAAAGCCTGGGAACAGCTGTAGAACCGTTGATGGAACGCATTGCAAAAGAAGTTAAAGAAAAAACAATTAACATCTTTAGCAATGAACTCCCGATTAAACATAAAATCGGATACTATAACACAGTTATCATACCGAAACTGCGTTATATATGGGTCAATGATCTAGGTCGAGCCGGAAAACTCGGATCACAATTCGAGGAAGCCGTACAACTCGATATACAAACTAGAAAATGCCTACATCAGTGCAAAATGAAAATGCACTCAACGAGTAAGCACCGGGTATACCTGCCAAGAATAGAAGGTGGCCTGGGAATTATAAGTTGCACGACAGAACTGGAAAAAGCAAAAGCATATGCTTATGCTTATCTAGCTACGAATCCTGAATGTTCATGGGCAAAGAAACTACTCCAAGTCCTAGAACGTAAAGGAGTTAGAACTGTTATCAGCGACTGCGAACGAATAACAAAAGCTCATGGGGCGACCCTGTCGTTAAAAGATACTGGGGCAGAAATAAACAGCCAAATGTTTACGGAAGCTCGCGACTTGGCTCGTCACCTATCCAAGATTATCGAGCAAGATAACCTTGAGAAAACTCGCTCTGCATGGAAACAAACTATTTGTTACGCCAAAATGCAAAGCGCTCCTGGACTTGATCTAGAAAACTCCTTTCTATGGCTAAATAGAGGAGAGATCACGGCCAGAGCGGTGAGGAACATTATGGCTGCCCAAGAGGGACAGCTACTGACGAAAACCCACCATAGTAACACCAATCCAGACAAATCATGTCGTATGAAGTGCTGGATTGGCACAAGTTATCAGAAAGAAACGATGACTGAAACATGCGCTCACATAGTAAGCACATGCCCTCACTGGAGGAATACACTCATGGTTAGAAGACATAATGCAGTATGCAGAGTAATCTATAACTCATTGTGCCAGCTAGCCAAGCTCCGCGCAGTCCCATATCGGGACAAAGTGGAAGACATACAAGAGAACGATGAATACCGGATAATGTGGGATGTTGAAATCTTAACAGAAATTAAACTTCGCCACAATCGACCGGACATTGTTTTCCTGGATAAAAATGCCAAGGCCGCATATATATACGAAATAGCAGTATCATGGGCTCTTGGCGGAGGAGGAATTCAGCAGATGGAGGAGAGAAAACGCAACAAATACGCGGTTAACTCGAATCTAGATGAGAATCACCCCTCCCCGACTCCGGCTGGACAAAACTTCTGCGACCAGCTAGCGGAACTATGGAACGTAAAAGTAATCTTCGTTCCCATAGTTATTGGGGCATGTGGCGAAATCTCAAAAAGATTACCCGCATACCTTCAACAACTGCCATTATTGGGACAGCATAAACTGAACAAGATAATGACAGATCTACAGATGGCGGCAGTACAAGGTACAAACCTTATCATATGTCGTCATCTTAGTAACTGAAAATCGATCTGACCTATAATGTTAATGAAAAGAAAAAATGGTTTATTGAACGAAATTAAAGTAAACCAACAACTCATTAACATAACAATAGGATTATAGTCAGATTACGGGCCCGCCGCGGGTTTGAGCGAATTTTCGCCCTCAGAATATTGCTAGTATCGGCAGCTAAACGCTGAGTAGCTGCCGCTTGAGTCGCTTGAAGGCGACGGCCAAACGCAAATAAGCGATTGGGGTGCACTTCAAGCACGCCGTTGTGCACTTGGAATACGTGGGAGAACTCGCTCCAAGACGCTCGGACGAAGCACGATGACGAAGCGCTTCGAACAGTTGAATCGTTTTTCTTGGATGACATTTAACTGAAAAACAAATATTAATACCGCACCAAAAGAGACTCGAAACAAGATAACCCAAATATGGGCGGCAATTTTGCCAATAGGCCACGAGTGACCAAAAAGCAAAATTGTTAAAATCAATATCTTTTGAGCGGTTTTAATAATTGCTATTTTATTTTTCCGTTCGACTTATTAACTAATTAATTAATTAATCTAATTAATTAATGAATTAATATAAGATCAGAATCTCCGGCCTACTAACAATTTAATTAAATTGACTAATCAGTTAATTAATTAAATAGCGTTATAAGACCGAGTGACTCCGCAATTAAGCGAAAGTGGTGTCTATAACGAGATATCAATTAACCAAACTATGTAGAAGACGGGACACATGCTTCTGTCACTCATAGCTTGAGAAAATCCTGGGGGCTTGCTCCCAGGGCGCGAGGGGTAGAACGAGAGTTCTAATGGCTGTAGAAGTGCACTACAGTCGGGTCTGAGGACATTCAGGAATGAAAGAATCAGATCCTCCCCGTTCGGTGGGTGGCGACACTCATTTAGGTCAAAATACCGACGCGCATGAATGCCGAACAATGTTATATCGCCTCCTCGTGGTGTTCGGCGGGTAACGCTAAAGATATAACTAGGTATGCGGGAAAGCGAGGTGCCTGCATACCGAAATTTGAGTCCTGCACAGAATCTTTGAGAGTATAACTAGGTATGTGGGAAAGCGAGGTGCCTGCATACCGAAAATTGAGTCCTGCAAAAATAGCTTAGAAGTTGTCGGATTAAGCTATCAGAACACAGTATCAATGAGTGAGTATACACCTTATGATTTCCTTGTCAACTCTTGTACATAGTGCGAATTCCTGGGCGGCTATGACATTTCGGAAGTTGATTTGTGATGTCATACCTTTCTGAATCCATAGGGATGATAGGTATTCATCTGCATCTGACTTTTTCACTGAATATGCTGTTTCGCGCTTCGCCCATTCGTCCAAATAATGCGGAAAGACGTTGAACAAGTAGATCAGCAAGCTATTGCACAGGAAATTAATCATGAACCTGAACAATGCGCTGATGAAATCGACGCAGCATTAATCACGAATGAAGTAGAACTCGAAAATGAGATACAGGAGGTCAGAAACCTGGACGCGCTTACGACCGGTCAGACGGAAGACAACCAAAATCCCATACCAGAAGAGTTCGAAAAAGCATTCGAGAAAAATCTTCAAACAGCCCACCAAGCATTCACTGGCAGGCGACCCATCAAACAATGGAAGAGGGACCCGACGTATGTATACGATTGGGCGGAACGATTAATCGATCGAACCCGAAACAGGAGCACTACCATGAATATATCTAGGTTAAATGCAATTGCTTATGCTGCAGGCGCAACAATAAGTCAATGGCTCAATAACAAGATCATGGAAAGGAAATTAGCTCAAAGAGTATGGTTCGAGCGAAATCGCCAAGAGCAGGAAGGACTGTACAAGTACATAACATGGATAACAGATGAACTTGAACGTCGTAAAAAGCGCTTGGCACCTACTAAGTCACAAAAGGAAAGAGCTTATAAACTCCGAAAAAGGTACAACGTAAAGACCACCAACAAACTAATCGAAAGAAGAGAAAATCTCCTCGGCCAATTAGAGTTGGTAAAGGCTAGAATCGATGTACGAAAAAAGGAAATAAGCCGAAAACAAACAAGATTCGCACCACTCAGAATGCAAATGAGGGGGGCAACCTCTGAATGCGCATTAACTGACGCGAATAAAGCAAGATCCTTTTGGAGTGGCATAATAGGGAAAACAAAAGAGTTCCAACCAAACAAATACGTAGAGGAATGGCTAAAGGAAATGGAAACAAAAGAGAAGCAAGTTATGTTTAACGATGACTTCGAAGTGTTTCAGAAAGTACTAAACAAAGCCAGACCTTGGAAAGCGGCGGGTCCAGACGGAATACCGAACAAGATTTGGAAAATATCACCAGCACTTCAAACTGAACTGCTAAAGATAATTACCAAATCGAAAGAAACCAAGTAAATATACCTCAATGGTTACCTAGTGGACGAGTTGTATTACTGCCAAAAAAGGGGAATCTTGAAGACCCTGCCAATTATCGACCCATTGCATGCCTAAACACATGCTACAAGTTGATAACAGGCGTAATTGCAGTTTGGCTCAAAAGACACTGCGTAACTCAAGGCATATTACCGATGGAACAGCAGGCCCTCGCAGAGAAAAATGGGGATGCACACATGCTAGTATCATTGATCAAATGATAACAGCCGATGCGACAACTCAGAAAGCACGCAAAATGAGCGTACTTTATGTTGACGCAGAAAAGGCTTTTGACAGCATATCGCACCCATTTCTTCGAAACGCGCTAAAACTCATCAACACTAACGATAAGATTGTAAGTCTTATAAGCAGCTTGATGAAAGGTTGGCGCGTGTATTACGAGATAACCCGCAAAAATAAGGCACAAAGGAGCCAATGGCTAAATGTAAAAAACGGAGTACTACAAGGAGACACTTTGTCACCTCTACTATTCTGTATTGCCATGGCACCTATCTCTCATGCACTCAATACGCATATTGACAAATATGAGACGTCTACAGGAAGCTCAAGATCTAAGTACGCTGGCAACAGCACTAAGATCAACCATCTTTTCTATATGGATGACTTAAAAGTCTACACCAATACAAAAGAGGAGCTTCGAAAAGCACTCAGCATTGTTCAAAGCGTAACATCGTCATTCGGGATGAAGTTAAATGCCAAGAAGTGTGCAATCAGGCACTGCAATCAAAGTACTAAACAAAATGAAGTACCAGACATCGATATACCGATTCTGGGAATAAAAGATCAATACAAGTATCTAGGCATAGAACAACTAAACCGAATAGATGAAGAGACTACATGGGAAAACATCGAAAAGCGCATACTGGATAAGGAAAAAGCAATATGGATTGAATCCAACGAAATGGCAATGGGTCAAAAAATAGAGGCACACAATACCGCTATTATACCCATAGCCAGATACTTCGGAGGATGCCTCATAGTAGGAAGCAACAAATATGCATCAACCTTAATCAAAGCAGCGCGCCTCGACACGAAAATTCTAGACATCATGAACAAAGAGAAAGCTAAGCTTAAAATCTCGTGCAGAAGTCGAATTTTCACTGGAAAAGACAAAATGGGATACGGATTCAAATCACTTGCGGATGCGATTGAGAACTCAATCATATACTCTTATGCATACCTGCAACTGAATGATGACCCAATTTTCCAGACAGCCAAACTTTTATTTAAAAGTATGGCAAATAGAGGTAAAAGATGTATTATTAAAGATGCCTTAGAAACCATCGCCAAGTATAGCTTATCCGAGAAAGTTGAACTCGCAGATAGCAGCATAAAGGTAAATGGGATCGAATACGATCAACCGACCAAAGCAGCTAGAGCGATAGTAAGCCTATTGGAAAAGGAGAGACAGCGCATGTACGAAGACGAATGGGCGAAGCGCGAAACAGCATATTCAGTGAAAAAGTCAGATGCAGATGAATACCTATCATCCCTATGGATTCAGAAAGGTATGACATCACAAATCAACTTCCGAAATGTCATAGCCGCCCAGGAATTCGCACTATGTACAAGAGTTGACAAGGAAATCATAAGGTGTAGAATATGCAAGAAATATAAGGAAACATCACAGCACATTGCTGCAGGATGCGAAGCATTTCGAACCACAATTATGATGGAACGACACAACTCAGCAGCTAGAATCCTCCTGTATAACCTATACAAGAAATACGGGTTTCAAACCATACATCACTCCCAGGAAATCCTTTCAGTCGTGGAAAACGACAAAGCTAAGATTCTCTGGGACCAAAACCTCGTGGTCAGGCGAAAGTTAACTCATAACCGCCCAGACATTACAATATTCGATAAAGAAAAGAAAATCATTTTCATCATCGAATTCAGTGTGTCATGGAATGATAGACTCAATAAACAATGGGAAGTAAAATACGCCAAGTATGCACTAAACAGTATGATTCCAAAAGAAGAAGAGACGAATCTACCGTATCCAGCGGGAAACAGTCTCAAGAATGAACTTGAAAACCTTCATAGTGGATACAACGTGAGAGTACATCCCATAATTATCGGGGCTTGCGGAGAGTTTACGACTAAATCGCTCGAAAGCTTGAAGGGGCTAGAAATACCGCACGATAACATCGACATTGTCGAGAGAATGTGCAGGACAGTAGCCATCGGAACTTCAAGAGTAATCAGAGCGCATATGGCCAAACCACAATAAGAGATTAAGTGAAGAGAAAAGAAAGTAGCTTGGGATTCCTGGGCTTCTCATGCGTCGCCTTACTGAAGAAACTTTGGAACCATAATTGTCGCGAACAGCGCGAAGGAAAAGAATAAAATTTAAAACTCTCAAAAAAATGTTTCACACTAAAAATGGTCTTGAAGCGATATCCATGATATCGCGTCGCGACTTTTGTATTTAAGAAATTAATTTTGTTTTTCTGTTCTTTCCTTTTTGTTTTATTATTGTTGCTTTGGCTCTTTTGTTGAAATAATTTTCGGTTAAATAAAATCTTTGTTTCTACTCAGTATCGAAAAATTGAGATTTGTTGAGAATTGAGCTTAATCAAGACCGATCGCGAAAAAGAATTTAGCCAATTCCCAACAAGTGGCGACCTTGGCAGGATTAAACTGTCAAATCTTTCGGAAAAACCTCATTATCAGTTAAGAAATAATTCGCGCTCCGTCGCTAAAAAATTTCTTTTCAAACCTCATTATCAGTTAAGAAATAATTCGCGCTCCGTCGCTAAAAAATTTCTTTTCAAACCTCATTATCAGTTAAGAAATAATTCGCGCTCCGTCGCTAAAAATTTTTTTCTAAGTCCGCGCTACGCACTGAAAGCTCAGAAACTACAATTTTTCAAAATAAAGATGAATTTTCGATCAATAATTAACGAAGCAGTTACGGATTTAAAGCTCATCCTCTCGGACCAACACGAATTTTTCGAGCAAAAGCAAGGAATCGCAGACGAAGTTCGCCTCGTCGAACTCCAGCAACTAATCGAGATCTGTGAATCGGACGGAGCCGAAATGAGCAGTAAACTCGAGAAAATTTCGGACGCAAAGCTTGCGTGGGCAGAAGCCAACCGACGTTTGAAAGATGCGGCTCGAGCAAATGCAGATGCAGAGGCAGAGAAATTTGAATCGGAGATCGACGCCGAAACGATTACTCGAGCAAAAATGCGAGTTCGTCAAATGGCTCAAATCAAGTTGAAACTGAAGGTCGAGCTAGAGCAGGCGCGCTGCCGGGTGAATGTAATCCCCGCAGCTCAGAATCATACCACGAAACAGATCAAACTGCCAACGTTACAACTCGACAAATTCGATGGAGACCGTTTAAAATGGACGTCATTTTACGAGAATTTCAAGACGGCCGTACACGAAACTAATATGTCAAAAGTACAAAAAATGACATATCTGCGCGCTTTGCTGGTTGGGGAAGGAAAAAAGGTGATAGATGGACTGGCGCTGTCGGACGCAAATTACGACATCGCGATGGAATTGCTTGTTGATCGGTACAACAACAAAAATGACATCATACGCCAGCTCTACAACGAACTTACAAACTTGAAACCTTGTCGAAACTTCGAGGATTGTAATGAGTTTTCCGATAAGCTTGAGTGTCTCTGCCGTCAATTGGAGGCGCAAGGCGAACACCTAGAGACTCCGCTGATCTATCTTTCGGTTGAGCAAAAACTGTCTCGTCCAATGTTACGGGAAATTCTGAAGGCAAAGGAAAAGTACGAAAATTGGAACACAACAACTTTTCGCCACGAACTTAGAGAGCAAGTGAAGAAAGAGAAGGAACTTCAGCAAATCCTGCAGTCGAATCAGCCGGAAGAACCACGCGTCAACCGAGGTTTTCAAAGAAATAACAATCGCACGTATGTGGGCAACGCCGGATATCGCGCTGATCAACGTGCGAGTCAGAATCAACGAGAAAATCAAACTAACACGCCGGAGTCCAGCATCACGTTCGCGGCACCACAATCCGCGACAATGTTTCAATGCCCGAAGAATCTTTTCAACAAAATTAATCAATCTTCGAACAAGCCAACGATCGCGAGTAAATGTAGATTGTGTGGACAAGATCACTGGGCTGATCAATGTACGACTTTCAAAACTCTTCAAAGTCGAATCGAAAAAGTGAACGAAAAGCGTTTGTGTGCCCGGTGTCTGAACCTAAAGCATACAACGCAAACCTGCACGAAAGTCTGCTGGTATTGCAAGAAAGACCATCATCAGTCGATTTGTCCACAAAAATTCGGTCGATCTGTGGAAACGAATGTATCGTCGACAGCAACGTCGCCAAAACTCAATGAGAAAATTTTTCTGCTGACGGCGACAGCCACATTGAAAAATCCGAAGAATCCAAATTTGACGGAAAAAGTCGTATTCTTTTTCGACACGGGAAGTCACCGCAGTTATTTGACACGCGAGTTAGCTGAACGTCTAAACTTGAACAGTGAGAGCGAAGACACGGTAAATATATGTACTTTCGGAGCAAATGAACCAAAAGAATACCGAACGCAAAGTGTGATGGCGGAATTGGACTTGAAGAATGAGAAAATTTCATTGCAACTTCGAGTAATCGATTCCATTGTGCCGGTTGCAATTCCCATGGCTATGGTAAACGAGAACAAAATCAACAGCCGTTTTCTTCAAGCCTCAACTAAAGAATGTCGTCCGGACGTGTTGATTGGTATAGACTATATACACCGATTCAAAATTCGCGAACGAAAAGTGTTTAAAAACGGATTCGTTCTATCAGACTCAGTCATCGGTCCAATGTTGAGTGGAATGTCACGCGATAAAACTACGAATAACATATCTACGTCGCTGTTATCTGTAGGTCTCATGCACGGCCACGCACGCCAAGCAGACAAACTTTTCGACATCGTACAAGAACATTTCGATTTGGAAAAAGCTGGTTTGGACAATGAAGACGATTCAAACGAGGTTGAAAAAGTACACAAGGAATTCGTCAACACGATGAGACTTGTTGACGGCAGATATGAAGTCTCGCTTCCATGGAAAACTCCAATGCCTGAGCTTGATTCGAATTACGGTCTCGCGCTCGGACGACTTCGAAACACGATGAAGAAGTTGAAACAACGGCCTGAGTTGCTAGCACAGTATCACAAAACGATGACCGATCAGCTGGAAAAGGAGATAATCGAACCAGTAAAAGACAACGAACCAGATTCGAACTCGATCGTACATTATCTGCCTCATCAGGCGGTGATAAGAGAAGATAAAATACACACGAAACTACGTGTGGTATACGACGGATCGGCAAAAACGCGAAAGGACGGAAATTCGTTAAATCAATGTTTGCATCGAGGACCACTCTTGTTGGGTGACTTAGTGGGAATTCTTATTCGAGCGCGATTACCAAAAGTTTGCATCGTCGCAGACATCGAGAAGGCTTTTTTGCAGCTTTCAATCGCCCCAAAAGATCGAGACGCTTGTCGATTTCTATGGCCGACAGATCCATTTGCTGATGACTGGGAGAAGAATCTCACAAAATATCGCTTCCGAAGAGTGACGTTTGGATTAAACTGCAGTCCATTTTTACTAGCAGCTGCCGTTAAAGAACATCTTCGACGAGAAAACAGCGAATTGGCAAACATGATGCTCGAAAACGTCTACGTTGACAACATTTTCATTCATTTATCGTCTACTGAGGACACAGTGAAAATATGTAAAAACGCAAAGGAGGTATTCGCCAAAGCAGCGATGAACTTGCGTGAATTCGCATCGAACGACAGAGAATCGATTTCAAAACTGGATCCATCAGACCAGATTCCGCTTTCAAAGCTGAAGATTCTGGGTCTGACGTGGGACACGGAATTCGACGTTTTTCGGGTTTGCTTTAAGTTTGAAAAGGAAGATACCGTTACAAAAAGACAAGTCTTGAAGATTATCGCGTCAGCGTTCGATCCATGGACGACGCCTGCGTTGCTCTCATCCAAGCGTTTCTTTCAAAAGCTGTGGAAAGAGAAAATCGACTGGGACGACAAATTGACGGATGAACTAGCCAGCGAATGGCGAGAAATTGGTTCACACTGGAATCAGGAAATCGTGATTCCACGACATTTGTTCGAAAGCAACGACAAGCTCAAGTTGCACATTTTCGCAGACGCTTCCAAAGATGCCTTTGGCGCGGTAGCTTACCTGCAAACCAACTCATCTGAAGAACCTCGAAGTCGGATGATTTTTTCGAAATGTCGAGTGAAATCTTTAAATTCCAAAGCGACGATACCTAAATTAGAACTTCAAGCTTTGAAACTGGCCGCACAAATGGCAAATTTCATAAAAGATCAAGTCAAAGTATCGCAAACACGACTATGGACCGACTCGCAGTGCGTAATTCATTGGTTGAATTCAACAACGAAACTGGACAGATTTGTTCAAAATCGAGTGAAGATCATAAGGAAATATAACGTCAATTTCGTTTCAACGGCCGATAACCCGGCCGATCTTATCACACGCGGAGTCACGTTCTGCGAACTGAGAACATCTGAGAAATGGTGGCTGGGCCCAACTTGGCTATATGTCAGTGGGCAAAAATCGGCATATGAAGGTCCAAGCTATGATCCAAACGAGTACGAAAAACGCAAACTAACAGACGAGCCCATGCACATTGCTTCAATGCCAACTATCGATGTTGTAAAAGAATCAACGATCGACACAAATCGATTTTCTACGTGGACGAAGGCCGTACGAGTCGCAGCTTACGTCTTTCGATTTTTAAATAACCTCAAAAAACAAACAGTTGCAAACGAGAAATATTTAAGAAGCTCAGAAATCAAGTTTGCGCGGTTTCAATTGATAAGAGATGCGCAAGAACGCCAACCACCTACAGACGATGCTAAACGAAATCTCGAGATGTTTAAAGACGATTTTAACATCTGGCGATGCCGAGGAAGAATCGATAACGGTGAAGTCTCGGAAGACGCAAAACATCCGATCTGGTTGCCAAAGAATGACAGAACGACGGAATTGATCGTACTAGATTCGCACGTCCGAACATTTCATTCCGGGTCGAATACGACATTGTCATATTTACGTCAACAATTTTGGTTACCCCAAGGAAGACGAAGGATAAGAATGATCGTTCGAAATCATTGTCTGATCTGCAGAAGGCATCTAGTCACGCAGTACAAGCTACCGAAAATGCCAAATCTTCCAACTGAAAGAGTTCGACCAAGCCGACCGTTTGAACACACTGGTTTAGACTATTTCGGTCCGATTAATGTGCGTTTAATCAAAGGTTCAGAAGCATCAAAAGTATGGGTCTGCATATTTACGTGTTTCGTGACGAGAGCAATTCATTTGGAAATTGCAAATGACATGTCTGCAGAGGCATTTCTTCTGACGTTCCGACGATTCATATCACGACGAGGAGCGCCAAAATCGATCTTGTCGGACAATGGTACAAATTTCAAGCTGGCATCAAAAGTGGTAACGAATGCGTGGAGAGATGTGATAATAGAAAAATCAACTCAAGACGCTGCAGCCGAACATGGCATCGTATGGAAGTTCATTGCTGAACGCGCTCCTTGGAGAGGGGGTTTCTGGGAACGCCTCATCGGAATTATAAAGGACGCAATGAAGAAAACGATTGGAAGAAAACTTCTCGTTTTGGAAGAACTTCACACTTTATTGACGGAAATCGAAATGATCGTAAACCTTCGCCCAATCACGTATCAATCAGAGGACGAGATTATGAAAGCTCTTCGACCGATAAACTTTTTGATCCCGTACGATATGGCAAATGAATTTCCTGTCGCAGATGGTGAAAACGACAATGATCCGGCGTATTACGATCGAATCACGCAAAGGGATAAGCTGATCGAGAATTTTCAAACCACATTGAAAAAAGTCGATCAATTCTGGAATTTATGGAGAAACGAATATCTACTCGCATTGAGAGAAAGACAGAAAACACTTGATTTCAAACAAGGCGCTACGACAAAATTGATTCCGTCTGTGGGGGAGGTCGTTCTCATCCAAGAGAACGAAATGCCACGAAATCAATGGAAGCTTGCCACAATTCAAGAACTTCTGGTCGGTACCGACGGGCAAATTCGTACAGCTCGCGTTAAAGGCTCCGGAAGAACGATTATTCGGGCAATAAACTCGCTATGTCCGCTTGAAGTCAGAGAAGAAGACACAGACACGAATCCGAACGTTTCTGCTTCGAATTTAGACAAAATTTATGACAAAAAATCTTTATTGGAAAATTGTAAATTCTCGAGCAAAAAATCAGTGCGTAAAAATTTAGGTAGCGATATAAGTTTATTAACTATAAATACTCCTTTGTTCAGGATGGCTGATGATACAATTTTTCTCGGTCTTGAATCTGACGAGGACGAGGAGCAAGAGTCGCCGTACGACCGGGACGACACCACGCGCTCTCGAAACGGCGAAAACCAGGCGAAAGATGAAATCGATCGATCGAACCAAGCTTCCACGCTTAAATTCGATCGAAACAGTGGTCGCTCGATCGACCACAGGCCGCACGAAGGAGGTCCGTCAAATGAGAAACGTGGACACGGCCAGGAACAGACCTCCATGTCGAAATCCAGGCCGGGTCAAAAACGAGTGCGTGAGACGAATCGATCGATAAACGTAACCGAAAAAGGAAGTAAGCCAAATTCGATAACCCCAGGCCCTAATTCTTTGGTAGAACAAGCCCCCGTGCTTAAATCTATCAGAATTACAATCGATAACACTTTAGCACAAGCAAGAAACCGGCAAGCGTACGAACGCACTTCAATTTGCTCAGTCACAAATCAGAGCAACACAGGCTGGGAATTGTGCAAAGTCTGCAACGAACATGAGAACTGTCCCGGAATCAGCGTAACGGACGTTGCTCGATGTATAAATGCCAATCAAGTTGAAAAAATTATCGGTACCAACATGAATCGAGAGATCCCAACCCTTTTTCACACATTTTTTGTCTATTGGGCTTTGCGTCAAAACAAGCAAAAAAATACAGGACAAGAAATGGCGCAATACATTTCGGAAATATGCAAAGAACCGGCCACATCAGTCGCGCTCGTACACGATCAATTATGGAACACGATCGTGAATGCAAAAATTCAAAAGAAGAAAAACCTTCGAGTAGCGGCAAAATGGTTCAACAACCGAGACGTTCGTCCAGTTCTCGATTTGTGGGAAAACGCTTGTCTCACAGCAAAGGATTCTTTTGAAACCGACACGCGAAGACCTTTTCGTTACGCCGAGGTAACAATTGAGGCGAATGACGAAGACTCGAAGACCTATCTGGAAAAATTTGGAAATCAAGTCGCTCGCGTTCTCACGCTAAAGCGACAAACTCGTTTCTATCCCGAGGCATATATGACACAAGCTGGACACGTGTTTATCGGCGACGACTTGATCAAGGGGGCGCGTCCTTACTTCGAAGGGGTGAATTTCAAGCACGCCGAAATGAAAGACACATGTGAAGTCCTAAATTCATTGTACTTTCAAGCTACAACTCACACTGTAGTTATATGTACGGGTCTATCTGCTTTGCGTCGCGAACATACGGTACAGTCCTATCACAAATGTTTGAAAGATGTGCAATCTTTTGCGAACAAATTCAAACACCTTCGTTGGGTGGTCATCCCTCCGCCCGAATGTGACGACAACGAGGACCGCAACCGTCGAATTGCACAAATTGTCAATCTCAAATGGAAGGCAGTGGACATACTGAAAGCGTCAGACGGTGGAAATGTCTGGGGACGAAGATTTCATCTTAAACGTGAGTTTCCCACGTCAGACGACTACGAACGCGTAATCGAAGCACTGTACAAGCGCGGTGTGACGGTGCCACTCCAGCCGCCGGGACTCATTTCCGCGCCAACTTCGCACGAAACAGCGCCGCCCCGAGTGCCGCTCAAAACGCGGCTCGAAGCCTACTACCCGTGGTGAAGTCAGTTCTCGCCGAAGTCGGGAGTGTCGCGAACAGCGCGAAGGAAAAGAATAAAATTTAAAACTCTCAAAAAAATGTTTCACACTAAAAATGGTCTTGAAGCGATATCCATGATATCGCGTCGCGACTTTTGTATTTAAGAAATTAATTTTGTTTTTCTGTTCTTTCCTTTTTGTTTTATTATTGTTGCTTTGGCTCTTTTGTTGAAATAATTTTCGGTTAAATAAAATCTTTGTTTCTACTCAGTATCGAAAAATTGAGATTTGTTGAGAATTGAGCTTAATCAAGACCGATCGCGAAAAAGAATTTAGCCAATTCCCAACAATAATCAGGCAACTGAATGCAAGTAATAAATACATAAGCAGTAAGGAAACACTCTCCTGAGGGTGGATCTGGGGAAAAAGTAACCCTTTGAACCAGATCTTGACGGCGGTGACGCCACATATACCGACGCGCATTTGACCGTAATGTCAATAAACTACCGTAATGGGCACGACTACTCCCTTAGCGGGGGTCTCGGAGAAGGAGATACCGGTCACCAAGCCGGGAAGGCCTTAGCTGAGATGCTCGTGGGTCCTGCGAACCACTTCCGATGTTCGGGTGGGAACAGACAAGGCGAGAGCATCAACCTTCAGTGGAAAAAACCAGAATTCTTTTTTGAACCTATGGTTAACGCCGCTGTCGTAACAGATAAAGGGGCTTGCTCCGATATCAGGGGTACACGTGGACTCCGGTCTCGTGCCTACTCCTCTGAACAAAGGGAAACCTTAAGTTCAGGCGGATCCGAATGGCCTAACGCTTGTCGTCAAGGGGCGAATCCAAAGATGACTCTCTCGAAAGAGAGAGGTATCTACCCTCAACGGAATCAACCGAAACCCTCTAGGGGAGATAAGGTTGATTCCGAAGAGAGAAAGAGTGGAAGAACTTGCCCTGACACCAAAGGTAAGGCCTCGAGTCTTACCCGGAGCCGTAGACTTTGTGCTCGTCACATCACTACGACTCCGTTCACGTTGAATGCGAGCAAAATGTCGAAGCCTGTAATTAACAAGCCAAAACATAAGCGCAAGCACACAACGAACGATGGATGGGTAACTATCACATCACATGAAGATAGAAATCATATCTCCAAAAAGCAGAAGAATGAGCAAAATACACTCTTCCGCACCAATAATAGATTTGATCCCTTAAATCCATATGCTGGATTATCGGAAACGGATTTATTAATTGAAGAATGTGCTAGAGCTGAAACTGATTCAGACTCCTTTAGCCTCCATTCGCATGAAATAGTCGAAATCGACCTCAGGAACGATTCTGACTCGGATCTAGACCCTGGTCGAAATCCCCGGATCTGCGACTCCAGTTTGGACGCAGAACTGAATGAATTGCTAGAAGAGAAATCGTTACTCAACGAAACCAAACGCGCTCAAATCCAGCGGTTCACGTTCCCCACTCAATAATGGACGAACGTGGACTCCACATGGAGTCTTCAAGACAGGAACATACACCTGTTACTGACGCAATAGTCAGACCATTTGTTGCCCAAAGAAGCAGCAAATGGACTCAAGACGACGATAACGCTCTATTGGATTTAGCACGAGACCATGTGGTCAAAGGCAAAATACAATGGAAGGCAGTCAAAGACGCGTGGGCAAGGACTCGTCCCCATCCAAGTGTCAATGACCGTCGAGATATCCAAGTCTTGAAGAGGAGATACTACCGAATTCGGGGACAGCCTATAATGGACGAACCAACTCGGGAAAACTCCAACGGACAAGTCAATATCCTCCCAGGATGGGACTTGTCACGAATAAGCCGAACCAGCAATAAACCGTCCGCTTGGACAGTTGATGATGACTTCGGCCTTATTCAGCTCATAACGGAACACCTTGATAACCAAGGAAAACCACAATGGACAGCAATCTACCAGCAATGGCAGAGTTTAGTAACGGAAGGTAAACAAAAAGACCGATCCCGTTCAGCATTGCAAGCGAGATTCTCAGCAATAAACAAAAGCTGTAAAATCCAGATTGCACCCTCCACCGCCTCAGCGGTAGAGAGACAGAGAGAAAACGAGGATGAGAGAGGAGATCTGGAGATTACACCGGATCCTCCAACGGCAACCTCCCTGAATCTCATCATTCAAGAGGAGGCCAACACTCTCCCCACAAGTATCCCTATACCTGCTATTATTCCACTAGATGACACAGAAGTGCCAATAGGTAGGAATGAAGCAGGGGAGTTGATAACTGTTAACAAAGAAACCTTTATCAACAAGTTCAATAAGACCTTCCGCAATTTAGGGCAGAAGGGCTTAAGGAACCCAATCTCCAAGCCTAAACAGATTCCAGAGGAGCTTATACGCTGGATGCAGGAATGCATTCAGAGCAAGCTTCGAAGGGCTGATCACGCTGGAGATTTGACAAGACTAAATAGGGCTGTGTACTGCGGAGCATCAACAGTTACCTATTTTCTCGAATCAAAACGTAAGTTTTCCAACCTAAGGGAAAGAAAACGAAACGTAGAAAACCAAGCCGCCAGAACCGAACTCCTACGACACATCAGCCTCATAACTGATGAAGTAACAAGGAGGGAGAAGAAAGCAGCTCCATCTAAGAAACAATATGAAAACCTAAAGTTTCTTAGAGAGAAATATCCGAGCTATAAGTCGTGTAAGAAGATGAAAATCCTATTGCACCACCTAAAAACTCGGCTCTCTACTTTACAAGCGCGTATTCATCAAGACGAACTTGTAAAGGCTAACCAGAAACTCAAAGGGCAACAACCTTCGAGGTACATGGTTAAAAAAGGTAAGAGTGAAACGACCCAGGTCGAAAGCATTCGAGCCTACTGGAAGCAATTCATTGGTCAAGAAAAACCGTTTCAAACGACTTCATACCTAAACCAATGGGTTACCGCCCAGGAACAAAGCCAGAAATCTGAATACTCCTTAATGCAAGGGTACGAGGACTGGAAAATGTGCAGTCGAGAAATCCAACCATGGAAAGCGACTGGACCTGATCGAATACATGCTTATTGGTGGAGAATCGAGCCGGCAAGGACGATACTCTACAATTGCATCTATTCGCAAATACAAGCAGGAAAAGCCCTACCAGACTGGTTTGCCAGAGGAAGAGCAATTCTGCTTCATAAAGGTGGAGACACCTCTAACCCAGCAAATTTTAGAACCATCTGCTGTCTCAATACCTGTTACAAACTATGTACAGCATTGATGACCAAATGGCTCAAAAAATGGACTGGAGAAATCCTCCCAAAAGAGCAATTTGCCCTAAGGAAAGGAGTCTGGGGATGCACGCAAGCACACATTGTTAATACAGCAATTTGCAAACTGACCCAGAAAACGAAAGGAGACTTAAGCATGGCATGGATCGACTACGCCAAAGCTTTCGACTCCATACCGCATAGTTATTTGAGATGGCTGTTAAAGAGACTGCAAATCCCAAATAATTTCCGGATGTCACTCAGATATCTAATGAACCAATGGAGCATTAGATATGAAAGTAGAGACGGAAGGAAAACGGTATATAGCAATCCGTTGCGAATCAGAAGTGGAGTTCTACAAGGAGACACACTCTCCCCATACCTCTTCTGTCTCGGCATTGCGCCAATTTCGAGCCTAATCACTAAGATAGCTCCAGCACCACACAAAGACATTCCGATCAATCATATCTACTATATGGATGATCTGAAAATCTTTGCACCGAATCCTCAAACACTCAAAATGATGATTCGGGTCGTTGAACAACATTCAAGTTCAATAGGATTAAACCTCAATGCCAAGAAGTGTGCAACACTTCATATAAGCAAAGGGGTGATATCATCGCTCCAAAACGATAACACAGCCATACCCCAGGTGACAAGCTCGGACCCGTACCGATACCTCGGACTCGAACAAAGCCTGGGAACAGCTGTAGAACCGTTGATGGAACGCATTGCAAAAGAAGTTAAAGAAAAAACAATTAACATCTTTAGCAATGAACTCCCGATTAAACATAAAATCGGATACTATAACACAGTTATCATACCGAAACTGCGTTATATATGGGTCAATGATCTAGGTCGAGCCGGAAAACTCGGATCACAATTCGAGGAAGCCGTACAACTCGATATACAAACTAGAAAATGCCTACATCAGTGCAAAATGAAAATGCACTCAACGAGTAAGCACCGGGTATACCTGCCAAGAATAGAAGGTGGCCTGGGAATTATAAGTTGCACGACAGAACTGGAAAAAGCAAAAGCATATGCTTATGCTTATCTAGCTACGAATCCTGAATGTTCATGGGCAAAGAAACTACTCCAAGTCCTAGAACGTAAAGGAGTTAGAACTGTTATCAGCGACTGCGAACGAATAACAAAAGCTCATGGGGCGACCCTGTCGTTAAAAGATACTGGGGCAGAAATAAACAGCCAAATGTTTACGGAAGCTCGCGACTTGGCTCGTCACCTATCCAAGATTATCGAGCAAGATAACCTTGAGAAAACTCGCTCTGCATGGAAACAAACTATTTGTTACGCCAAAATGCAAAGCGCTCCTGGACTTGATCTAGAAAACTCCTTTCTATGGCTAAATAGAGGAGAGATCACGGCCAGAGCGGTGAGGAACATTATGGCTGCCCAAGAGGGACAGCTACTGACGAAAACCCACCATAGTAACACCAATCCAGACAAATCATGTCGTATGAAGTGCTGGATTGGCACAAGTTATCAGAAAGAAACGATGACTGAAACATGCGCTCACATAGTAAGCACATGCCCTCACTGGAGGAATACACTCATGGTTAGAAGACATAATGCAGTATGCAGAGTAATCTATAACTCATTGTGCCAGCTAGCCAAGCTCCGCGCAGTCCCATATCGGGACAAAGTGGAAGACATACAAGAGAACGATGAATACCGGATAATGTGGGATGTTGAAATCTTAACAGAAATTAAACTTCGCCACAATCGACCGGACATTGTTTTCCTGGATAAAAATGCCAAGGCCGCATATATATACGAAATAGCAGTATCATGGGCTCTTGGCGGAGGAGGAATTCAGCAGATGGAGGAGAGAAAACGCAACAAATACGCGGTTAACTCGAATCTAGATGAGAATCACCCCTCCCCGACTCCGGCTGGACAAAACTTCTGCGACCAGCTAGCGGAACTATGGAACGTAAAAGTAATCTTCGTTCCCATAGTTATTGGGGCATGTGGCGAAATCTCAAAAAGATTACCCGCATACCTTCAACAACTGCCATTATTGGGACAGCATAAACTGAACAAGATAATGACAGATCTACAGATGGCGGCAGTACAAGGTACAAACCTTATCATATGTCGTCATCTTAGTAACTGAAAATCGATCTGACCTATAATGTTAATGAAAAGAAAAAATGGTTTATTGAACGAAATTAAAGTAAACCAACAACTCATTAACATAACAATAGGATTATAGTCAGATTACGGGCCCGCCGCGGGTTTGAGCGAATTTTCGCCCTCAGAATATTGCTAGTATCGGCAGCTGAACGCTGAGTAGCTGCCGCTTGAGTCGCTTGAAGGCGACGGCCAAACGCAAATAAGCGATTGGGGTGCACTTCAAGCACGCCGTTGTGCACTTGGAATACGTGGGAGAACTCGCTCCAAGACGCTCGGACGAAGCACGATGACGAAGCGCTTCGAACAGTTGAATCGTTTTTCTTGGATGACATTTAACTGAAAAACAAATATTAATACCGCACCAAAAGAGACTCGAAACAAGATAACCCAAATATGGGCGGCAATTTTGCCAATAGGCCACGAGTGACCAAAAAGCAAAATTGTTAAAATCAATATCTTTTGAGCGGTTTTAATAATTGCTATTTTATTTTTCCGTTCGACTTATTAACTAATTAATTAATTAATCTAATTAATTAATGAATTAATATAAGATCAGAATCTTCGGCCTACTAACAATTTAATTAAATTGACTAATCAGTTAATTAATTAAATAGCGTTATAAGACCGAGTGACTCCGCAATTAAGCGAAAGTGGTGTCTATAACGAGACATCAATTAACCAAACTATGTAGAAGACGGGACACATGCTTCTGTCACTCATAGCTTGAGAAAATCCTGGGGGCTTGCTCCCAGGGCGCGAGGGGTAGAACGAGAGTTCTAATGGCTGTAGAAGTGCACTACAGTCGGGTCTGAGGACATTCAGGAATGAAAGAATCAGATCCTCCCCGTTCGGTGGGTGGCGACACTCATTTAGGTCAAAATACCGACGCGCATGAATGCCGAACAATGTTATATCGCCTCCTCGTGGTGTTCGGCGGGTAACGCTAAAGATATAACTAGGTATGCGGGAAAGCGAGGTGCCTGCATACCGAAATTTGAGTCCTGCACAGAATCTTTGAGAGTATAACTAGGTATGTGGGAAAGCGAGGTGCCTGCATACCGAAAATTGAGTCCTGCAAAAATAGCTTAGAAGTTGTCGGATTAAGCTATCAGAACACAGTATCTATGAGTGAGTATACACCTTATGATTTCCTTGTCAACTCTTGTACATAGTGCGAATTCCTGGGCGGCTATGACATTTCGGAAGTTGATTTGTGATGTCATACCTTTCTGAATCCATAGGGATGATAGGTATTCATCTGCATTTGACTTTTTCACTGAATATGCTGTTTCGCGCTTCGCCCATTCGTCTTCGTACATGCGCTGTCTCTCCTTTTCCAATAGGCTTACTATCGCTCTAGCTGCTTTGGTCGGTTGATCGTATTCGATCCCATTTACCTTTATGCTGCTATCTGCGAGTTCAACTTTCTCGGATAAGCTATACTTGGCGATGGTTTCTAAGGCATCTTTAATAATACATCTTTTACCTCTATTTGCCATACTTTTAAATAAAAGTTTGGCTGTCTGGAAAATTGGGTCATCATTCAGTTGCAGGTATGCATAAGAGTATATTGCAGGGACTTCCGGAAGGCAAAAGAAAAGGAAGAGAAGGAAAAAGGAAAGATGAAAGAAAAAAGTGAGAGAAAGAAGTCCAGTACCGGAGGGGCGAACAAACTTGACAATGAATAGTAACCCCAAGGAGGCTTATTAGGATCAATATTAGTTATTATTGTTATTGTTAAATGGATCATTATTACTATGTAATAAAGACATGTTATTTATAAGAATGCATATATAATTATATATAATTATATCAATAACTACTTAGTACGAAAGGAAAGGTAGAATAGATTGGATCATTAACTCGCACCTAAGATCTAAGATGACTGAAGCCACTTAGTACGAGAGGAAAAGTAGAATAGAAGGTATCACAACTCACATATAAGATCTCAGTGATAACTACTTAGTACGAGAGGAAAAGTAGAAAAGACTGAGTAAGTACCCGATGACTTAAGAACACCTCCCGGTGTATGCGGTATAAAAGCTGCAGAACAATAGCCCTATTATCTGGTCCTATCTAGAAGCCAAAGGTGCTATAGATTGCCAAAGCCATACAAATATGGAAAAACGTCAGGGCGCAACTATATAAGATTTGATCTTAGGCGTCGGTACGCCAGGCATTAAATTGCCCGGGAGTCCTCGATTAGAGGACTCCCGAATTTTTTTAGTATATGAGAGTTTGTGCTATCAGTCGAGATCAGAAGAAATACACACATAAAGACTGAACAAGTTCACCCTCAAAAACGAACATTTGTCATATCACCTAAGTTAGGTGTTCGAGCGATAAAAGGCTAAAAAGATATGACTAGGCATGAGGGAAAGCGAGGTGCCTGCATACCGAAATTTAAGACCTGCAATGCGAACTCAGTATCTATGAAAATATATGTAAGAGACTGAAATTGCCTAGTACGAGAGGAAAAGCAGAATGAAATGAAAGAGACCGAAATTACTTAGTACGAAAGGAAAAGTAAAATAGAATGAATCAAAGCTCAGTATTGTTTGAGAAAGCTATCAGTATATAGGAGTAGATATATGTGCAAGGAACCAAATCGCATCAGTAATTGGACATACGCTTAAAGACATGTGCTAGAAGTAAAGGCTTAATCATAAGCAAACACTAGATAGCAAATCTATGTAAGACCAACAGATGAAGCGGTCTGGTATATATATAGAAACTATATTTGCAAGATGCTGATATTAAGCAACAAACAGGAAAAGCTATGAGCACATTACCACGCCAACAGAAACCTTGAAACGCTGAATGAGCAGTGACTGATGGGAAGTAACTGGCCGAGTAATGAAAGAAGGTTCTGAGACTGTACAAGAATTGGCTCTATTGAGAAATAAAAACACATAGCCAAGCCAACAGAAACCCTGAAACACTGAATGAGCAGTAACTGATGGGAAGTAACTGGCCGAGTAATGTGAAAGGCTCTAAGAATGTACAAGAATCGGCTCTATTGAGAACCTACAAGAATTGGTTCGAACGAAAGGATGCGTAAATAGATCCTTCAGAGATGTTGTATGCCAAGTGCAGCAAAATTATTAACGAGTAAACATCACCATGCCAGATTATGCCATAGGCTCTACGCCAAAAACAAATCCTTCAGAGATGTTGTATGCCAAGTGCAGCAAAATTATTAACGAGTAAATAACACCATACCAGATTATGCCATAGGCTCTACGCCAAAAACAAATCCTTCAGAGATGTTGTATGCCCAAGTGCATCAAGATTACCGAGTAAATAACATCATGCAAGTTTATGCCATAGGCTCCACGCCAAAATTACACCGAGAGAAGAAAGTTATGCCGATAGATCAAAATATAGTTTATGCCATTAGAAATGAGGTAGCAGGGCCTTTAAAAAGGTATAAATATACCTAACCTTGTACAAGGGGCAGTACATCTCAAGAATTGGCTCTATTCAAGCGCATGCATACGCTGACAACATAAGCATAAGGCTTACAAAGTAGATAAACACGTTAAATAAGTACATATCAATGTAAGAATCGATAAGGAATTATATACCTTGCTATAATACCTGGGACGATACTTAAAAGAGATAAATACTTTAAGTGTTTATCGGAAAAACGGAAGCAGCTAATGGACGTCTATATGCATAAACACATATGAGATTATGAATAATGTATAAGTCTATGTAAGAGCATAGCATCATAACAGAATAATCACATATTAGACTCATATGAGAATACTTATAAAGTAAGTATCAGACTAAGAAGAGTAAGAACCGTATGATACTGATACCAAAAACCTGGACGCGTTTATGGCTGTTCAGGAAGACGATAATCAGAATCTAAAGGTACCGAAGACTTAGCGACATACAACATAAGTAATCATATGTGATGATTAAGTTCTGTATGAGCTGAAATTAGCTGATAACATCTCGATATTACACACATCTTGCAATGTGATATATTCGTGGGTAGTATGAAGAATATAACAGCAAAAAGTGGTAACATTTTGCTGGTTTATTGTTTCTTCTATCACAGCAAAAAGTACGCTCAGAAACAAGAACAATAATCATTTGCCATTATATGCCAAAGTATATAAGACATATACTAGCAGTAAGATATAAAGAAGTATAGAAATATACATCTAAATACATGCGAAATGTATAAGTCTTACTTAGGTAGAATAATGATGAAATGAACTCAGTAATGTTTGAGAAAACTATCAGTATATAGGAGTATATATATGCAAGGAGCCAAATTGCTGTAAAATGCAATTTGGTATATACACTTGCGCTCAAAAGTTAGCGAACGACTACATAATTTTTAGTATTTTGTCGATAATTTTTTTTTAAATAACTTTAATTAAAATCTGTTTAGCCTATCTTGTAGAGTATTAAATTCTCTACAAAAGCTGTCTTATAGGTTTTTTTATTTCATTATTCCTTGTCATAAAAATGTTTAACTTCAAAAGAGGTTTAAAATTTTGTCGCTCAAAAGTTAGCGAACGCCAAGCAAATGATCGACAAATGATCGAAATGTTCCTCAAAAATATTTTTTTTTCATTCAAAAAAAAAGTTATGGTTCGCCCGCATTGTGATAAACGTTTGGAGTCATTGATCGTACGCCTTTACGATGAAGAAAAAATGTCATTTTCTCAAATAGCTAGTCATGTGAAAATATCTAAAAACGGAGTTTGGAAAATCTATGGTTCGTCGACAAAACCAAAAAAATTCAAGAAAGATGGTCGTCCAAGATGTACAACCGCAAGGTAGTCAAATTTTTCTTCCAATTTTTTTGTTTTTAATATTAAATAAACACTTTATAAGTGATCGTAAAATTGTCCGAAAGTCGCTGGCTGATCCTTTTCTCACAGCTCCGGAAATTCAACGAGAAGTGAATATGGAAAACATCAGTGTCAGTACAGTAAAACGTCGTTTAACTGAAGCCGGTCTCTATGATCGCAGACCAGCTAAAAAGCCTTTCCTTTGCCCTCGTCACATCAAAGCTCGTTTGAAGTTTGCCACCGAACATCGTTTATGGACTGTGGATGATTGGAAAAAAGTGCTCTGGTCGGATGAAAGTAAATTTAATTTATGTTGTAATGATGGCCGAGGTTATGTGAGGCGACCAATTAACAAGAGACTCAATCCTCGTTACACCAAGGGTACTGTTAAGTTTGGAGGCGGTAATATTATGATTTGGGGATGTTTTTCCTATTTTGGAGTTGGTCCTATACATCGCATTCACGATCGTATGGATCAGTTTCAATATAGGGATATTTTACAAAACCAAATGTTACCGTTTTCCATTCAAAACATGCCTCAAAATTGGGTGTATCAACATGATAACGACCCCAAACATACTTCAAAATTAGTAAAAAAGTGGCTTAATGACAACAATGTCAAGGTTTTGTCTTGGCCGGCTCAAAGTCCAGACCTTAATCCAATAGAAAATCTATGGAATCAAATGGAAAGAGCTTTGGGTGGTTATAAATATACAAAACCTGATGACCTGTTCAATGCCGTACATCAACAGTGGGGTCTAATGAAAAAAGAGTCTCTTGAAAATCTAGTCAAATCCATGCCTAAAAGGTGCCAAGATGTTATTAATTCTAAAGGATATGCAATTAATTACTAAATTGTTATCTATTCATATTTATAAAATTTGTTGAATTTTTGATAAATGGTTATTTTTTATGAGTAATTATTGGCGTTCGCTAACTTTTGAGCGACAAAATTTTAAACCTCTTTTGAAGTTAAATATTTTTATGACAAGTAATAATGAAATAAAAAAACCTATAAGACAGCTTTTGTAGAGAATTTAATACTCTACAAGATAGGCTAAACAGATTTTAATTAAAGTTATTTAAAAAAAAATTATCGACAAAATACTAAAAATTATGTAGTCGTTCGCTAACTTTTGAGCGCAAGTGTATATAGAAACTATATATGCAAGATACTGATAAGAAGTAACAAACAAGAAAGGTTAAGAGTACACAACAAAAGCCAACAGAAACCCTAATACTGGATGTGTGGTAGCTGAAAGTAAAGGGAAGTAATTGGCCGAAGGGGTGTAAAAGGTTCTGAGATTGTACGAGAATTGGCTCTATTGTTTACAAGAATTGGCTCTATTGGTTACAAGAATTGGGTCTAATATTTAGTCTTGTACAAGGGACAGTACATCTCAAGAATTGGCTCTATTCTAGCGCATGCATACGCTGACAACATAAGCATAAGTCTTATGAATAATGTATAAGTCTATGTAAGAGCATAGCATCATAACCAAATAATAATCACATATAAGACTCATATGAGAATACTTATAAAGTAAGAATCAGACTAAGAAGAGTAAGAACCACAAGATGCTGATACCAGAAATCTTGACGCGTTTATGGCTGTTCAGGAAGATGATAATCAGAATCCAGAGGTACCGAAAACTTAGCGACATACAACATAAGTAATCACATATATTGATTAGTTTTTGTTTAATCTGAAATTAGCTGACGAGAATACCAAGATATTACACAAAATCTTGCATGTATAATATCAATGGTTAGGGAAAAAATATAACAGCATGAGCGAGAACTCATGCTGTTGTACTTTTTCCCCGCTCTCAGCATAAAGTAAAAGGAAAAACAAAAAAACAATAATCACATACCATTATATGCCAAATCATAAGACACATATATAAGTCGTAAGATATAAAGAAGTATAGTAATATACATCTATATATACACGCGATATGTTTAAATCTTATAAAGGCAAATAATGATGGGATGATCTTTGCATGCCGGCTAGTGACAAGGACGAAAGTTAAGCCAAGAACAGATACTATAACTAGATCAAGGTCACGTGCCAATCATGCAGACACAACCAAAGAATCAGTTATGGGATGCGGTAACCCTCAAGACGGCTCTGTCAACGACGGGGTCGTCAGGCCGCTCGTCTCGGGTACAAGGGGTCTTACACGAGGCGCAAAGAATAATGACTCCTCCTCGGAAAAACCGAGGAGACCTTTGCCTCGCAAGTGTCGGCGGGCAAAGGTATGAGATTCGGCACATATCGGATACGGACACGGATTACGGCCCGGCAGCAACCACGCCTAGGCAGGTAGCAAGCAATACGGTAAATATTTCGCAAGAAAATTTACGTGGGCAGCCGGATATGTCACGCACTAGTGGCGAGACTACGCAACCTACGCAATCTCTTCGTTGGAATTACGCTGACAACGCCATTCTCATCAGACTTGCCCGAGCTAATTGGGATAAGCAGAAAATGAAAATAAAAAGTTGGGAAAGCGTAAGGAAAACGTGGTTGGAAGAAGTCGGAATTTCTAAGATGTTCTGGATTCGAAAAAATCAAAAATATCTGGGTTTAAATGCACTAAAAAATTTTTTTTTTTATTTTAGAAAATGGTCAAAAATTGGCCAAAAAATGGCCAAGGTGAAACCTAAAGGTTAAAGATGTTCAATTAGTACGGCGATCAGTTTTTTGGGGTTTTTAGATGTTGCAGATTCAAAAAAATCAAAAATATCTGTGTTTGATTGCGTTTGAAAAAATTTTTTTTTAATTCAGAAAATAGCCAAAAATTGGCCAAAAAATGGCCAAGGTAAAACCAAAGGGTTAAAGGTGTTCAATTGGTACGGCGATTAGTTTTTTGGGGTTCTAAGATGTTCTGGATTCGAAAAAATCAAAAATATCTGGGTTTGATTGCGTTTGAAAAAATTTTTTTTTATTTCAGAAAATGGCCAAAAATTGGCCAAAAAATGGCCAAGGTAAAACCAAAGGGTTAAAGGTGTTCAATTGGTACGGCGATTATTTTTTGGGGTTCTAAGATGTTCTGGATTCGAAAAAATCAAAAATATCTGGGTTTAATGCTTAAAAAATTTTTTTTTATTTTAGAAAATGGTCAAAAATTGGCCAAAAAATGGCCAAGGTGAAACCTAAAGGTTAAAGATGTTCAATTAGTACGGCGATCAGTTTTTGGGTTTTTAGATGTTCGATTCAATAAAATCAAAAATATCTGTGTTTGATTGCGTTTGAAAAAATTTTTTTTATTTCAGAAAATGGCAAAAATTGGCCAAAAAATGCAAGGTAAAACCAAAGGGTTAAAGGTGTTCAATTAGTACGGCGATCAGTTTTTTGGGCTTTTTAGATGTTGCAAATTCGAAAAAATCAAAAATATCTGGGTTTAAATGCATTTGAAAAATTTTTTTTTTATTTCAGAAAATGGCAAAAATTGGCCAAAAAATGGCCAAGGTGAAACCAAAGGGTTAATAATGTTCAATTGTGCGGCGATCAGTTTTTTGGGGTTTTTAGATGTTGCAGATTCAAAAAAATCAAAAATATCTGTGTTTGATTGCGTTTGAAAAAATTTTTTTTATTTCAGAAAATGGCCAAAAATTGGCCAAAAAATGGCCAAGGTAAAACCTAAGGGTTAAAATGTTCAATTGGTACGGCGATCATTTTTTGGGGTTTTTAGATGTTTGCAGATTCGAAAAAATCAAAAATATCTGGGTTTAAATGCATTAAAAAATTTTTTTTTATTTAGAAAATGGTCAAAAATTGGCCAAAAAATGGCCAAGGTGAAACCTAAAGGTTAAAGATGTTCAATTAGTACGGCGATCAGTTTTTTCGGGTTTTTAGATGTTGCAGATTCAAAAAATCAAAAATATCTGTGTTTGATTGCGTTTGAAAAAATTTTTTTTTATTTCAGAAAATGGCCAAAAATTGGCCAAAAAATGGCCAAGGTAAAACCAAAGGTTAAAGGTGTTCAATTGGTACGGCGATCAGTTTTTGGGTTTTTAGATGTTGCAAATTCGAAAAAATCAAAAATATCTGGGTTTAAATGCATTAAAAATTTTTTTTTTATTTAGAAAATGGTCAAAAATTGGCCAAAAAATGGCCAAGGTTAAACCTAAATGTTAAAGATGTTCAATTGTACGGCGATCAGTTTTTTGGGTTTTTAGATGTTGCGATTCGAAAAAATCAAAAATATCTGGGTTTAGATGCATTTGAAAAAAATTTTTTTTATTTCAGAAAATGGCAAAAATTGGCCAAAAAATGCCAAGGTAAAACCAAAGGGTTAAAGTTGTTCAATTGGTACGGCGATCAGTTTTTTGGGCTTTTAGATGTTGCAAATTCGAAAAAATCAAAAATATCTGGGTTTAAATGCATTAAATTTTTTTTTATTTTAGAAAATGGCAAAATTGGCCAAAAAATGGCAAGGTGAAACCTAAAGGTTAAAGATGTTCAATTAGTACGGCAATCAATTTTTTGAGGTTTTTAGATGTTGCGGATTCGAAAAATCAAAAATATCTGGTTTAAATGCATTAAAAATTTTTTTTTTATTTTAGAAAATGGTCAAAAATTGGCCAAAAAATGGCCAAGGTGAAACCTAAAGGTTAAAGATGTTCAATTGTACGGCAATCAATTTTTTGAGGTTTTTAGATGTTGCGGATTCGAAAAAATCAAAAATATCTGGTTTAAATGCATTAAATTTTTTTTTTATTTTAGAAAATGGCCAAAATTTGGCCAAAAAAATGGAAGTGAAACCTAAAGGTTAAAGATGTTCAATTGGTACGGCAATCAATTTTTTGAGGTTTTTAGATGTTGCGGATTCGAAAAAATCAAAAATATCTGGGTTTAAATGCATTAAATTTTTTTTTTTATTTTAGAAAATGGCCAAAATTTGGCCAAAAAATGCCAAGGTGAAACCTAAAGGTTAAAGATGTTCAATTGGTACGGCAATCAATTTTTGAGGTTTTTAGATGTTGCGGATTCGAAAAAATCAAAAATATCTGGGTTTAAATGCATTAAATTTTTTTTTTATTTAGAAAATGGCAAAATTTGGCCAAAAAATGAAGGTGAAACCTAAAGGTTAAAGATGTTCAATTGGTACGGCAATCAATTTTTTGAGGTTTTTAGATGTTGCGATTCGAAAAAATCAAAAATATCTGGTTTAAATGCATTAAATTTTTTTTTTATTTTAGAAAATGGCCAAAATTTGGCCAAAAAATGGCCAAGTGAAACCTAAAGGTTAAAGATGTTCAATTGGTACGGCAATCAATTTTTTGAGGTTTTAGATGTTGCGGATTCGAAAAAATCAAAAATATCTGGGTTTAAATGCATTAAATTTTTTTTTTTTTTAGAAAATGGCAAAAATTTGGCCAAAAAATGGCAAGGTGAAACCTAAAGGTTAAAGTGTTCAATTGTACGGCAATCAATTTTTGAGGTTTTTAGATGTTCGGATTCGAAAAAATCAAAAATATCTGGGTTTAAATGCATTAAAAATTTTTTTTTATTTTAGAAAATGGCAAAAATTGGCCAAAAAATGGAAGTAAACCAAAGGTTAAAGTGTTCAATTGGTACGGCGATTAATTTTTTGAGGTTCTAGATGTTCTGGATTCGAAAAAATCAAAAATATCTGGTTTAAATGCATTTGAAAAATTTTTTTTATTTTAGAAAATGGCCAAAAATTGGCCAAAAAATGGCAAGGTAAACCAAAGGTTAAAATGTTCAATTGGTCGGCGATCAATTTTTTGGGGTTTTTAGATGTTCGATTCGAAAAAATCAAAAATATCTGGTTTAAATGCATTTGAAAAATTTTTTTTATTTCAGAAAATGGCCAAAAATTGGCCAAAAAATGCAAAGGTGAAACCAAAGGGTTAAAGATGTTCAATTGGTCGGCGATCAATTTTTTGGGGTTTTTAGATGTTGCGATTCGAAAAAATCAAAAATATCTGGGTTTAAATGCATTTGAAAAAATTTTTTTTATTTCAGAAAATGGCCAAAAATTGGCCAAAAAATGGCAAGGTAAACCAAAGGGTAAGTAGATGTTCAATTGGTACGGCGATCAATTTTTTGGGTTTTTAGATGTTTGGAATTCGAAAAAATCAAAAATATCTGGTTTAAATGCATTGAAAAATTTTTTTATTTAGAAAATGGCCAAAAATTGGCCAAAAAATGAGTAAACCAAGGGTTAAAGGTGTTCAATTGGCGGCGATTAGTTTTTGGGGTTTAAGATGTTCTGATTCGAAAAAATCAAAAATATCTGTTTAATGCGTTTGAAAAAAATTTTTTTATTTAGAAAATGGCCAAAATTGGCCAAAAAATGCAAGGTAAAACCAAAGGGTTAAAGTGTTCAATTGGTACGGCGATTAATTTTTGGGTTCTAGATGTTCGGATTCGAAAAAATCAAAAATATCTGGGTTTAAATGCATTTGAAAAATTTTTTTTTTATTTCAGAAAATGGCCAAAAATTGGCCAAAAAATGGCCAAGGTGAAACCAAAGGGTTAAAGATGTTCAATTGTCGGCGATCAGTTTTTTGGGTTTTTAGATGTTGCAGATTCAAAAAATCAAAAATATCTGGTTTGATTGCATTTGAAAAAATTTTTTTTATTTCAGAAAATGGCCAAAAATTGGCCAAAAAATGGCCAAGGTAAACCAAAGGTTAAAAGTGTTCAATTGGTCGGCGATATTTTTTGGGGTTCTAGATGTTCGGATTCAAAAAATCAAAAATATCTGGGTTTAAATGCATTTGAAAAATTTTTTTATTTCAGAAAATGGCCAAAAATTGGCCAAAAAATGGCCAAGGTAAACCAAAGGGTTAAAGATGTTCAATTGTACGGCGATCAGTTTTTTGGGGTTTAGATGTTCTGGATTCGAAAAAATCAAAAATATCTGGTTTGATTGCATTTGAAAAAATTTTTTTTATTTCAGAAAATGGCAAAAATTGGCCAAAAAATGGCAAGTAAACCAAAGGTTAAAGGTGTTCAATTAGTACGGCGATCAGTTTTTTGGGTTTTAGATGTTGCAGATTCGAAAAAATCAAAAATATCTGGTTTAGATGCTTTGAAAAAATTTTTTTTTTTTCAGAAAATGGCCAAAAATTGGCCAAAAAATGGCCAAGTAAAACCAAAGGTTAAAGTGTTCAATTGGTACGGCGATCAGTTTTTTGGGCTTTTTAGATGTTGCAAATTCGAAAAAATCAAAAATATCTGGGTTTAAATGCATTTGAAAAATTTTTTTTTTTCAGAAAATGGCCAAAAATTGGCCAAAAAATGGCCAAGGTAAACCAAAGGTTAAAGATGTTCAATTGTCGGCGATCAGTTTTTTGGGTTTTTAGATGTTGCAATTCAAAAAATCAAAAATATCTGGGTTTAGATGCATTTGAAAAAATTTTTTTTTTATTTCAGAAAATGGCCAAAATTGGCCAAAAAATGGCCAAGGTAAAACCTAAAGGTTAAAGTGTTCAATTGGTACGGCGATCAATTTTTGGGTTTTTAGATGTTGCGGATTCGAAAAAATCAAAAATATCTGGGTTTAAATGCATTAAATTTTTTTTTATTTTAGAAAATGGTCAAAATTGGCCAAAAAATGGCAATGAAACCTAAAGGTTAAAGATGTTCAATTAGTACGGCAATCAATTTTTGGGTTTTTAGATGTTGCGATTCAAAAAATCAAAAATATCTGGGTTTAAATGCATTAAATTTTTTTTTTTTAGAAAATGGCAAAATTTGGCCAAAAAATGGCCAAGGTGAAACCAAAGGTTAAAGATGTTCAATTGGTACGGCAATCAATTTTTTGAGGTTTTTAGATGTTGCGAATTCGAAAAATCAAAAATATCTGGGTTTAAATGCATTAAATTTTTTTTTTTATTTTAGAAAATGGCCAAAATTTGGCCAAAAAATGGCCAAGGTGAAACCTAAAGGTTAAAGATGTTCAATTGGTACGGCAATCAATTTTTTGAGGTTTTTAGATGTTGCGAATTCGAAAAAATCAAAAATATCTGGGTTTAAATGCATTAAATTTTTTTTTTATTTTAGAAAATGGCAAAAATTGGCCAAAAAATGGCCAGGAAACGTTAAAGATGTTCAATTGGTACGGCATCATTTTTGGGGTTTTAGATGTTGCGATTCGAAAAAATCAAAAATATCTGGTTTAATGCTTAAAAATTTTTTTTATTTTAGAAAATGGCCAAAATTGGCCAAAAAATGGCAAGGTAAACCAAAGGTTAAAGGTGTTCAATTGGTACGGCATTAATTTTTTGAGGTTTAGATGTTCTGGATTCGAAAAAATCAAAAATATCTGGGTTTAAATGCATTAAAATTTTTTTTATTTCAGAAAATGGCCAAAAATTGGCCAAAAAATGGCAAGGTGAAACCAAAGGTTAAAATGTTCAATTGGCGGCGATCAGTTTTTGGGTTTTTAGATGTTGCAGATTCAAAAAAATCAAAAATATCTGGTTTGATGCGTTTGAAAAATTTTTTTTTATTTAGAAAATGGCCAAAAATTGGCCAAAAAATGGCCAAGGTTAACCAAAGGGTAAAGGTGTTCAATTGGTACGGCATTAATTTTTGGGGTTCTAGATTTTTGGATTCGAAAAAATCAAAAATATCTGGGTTTAAATGCATTAAATTTTTTTTTATTTCAGAAAATGGCCAAAATTGGCCAAAAAATGGCCAAGGTGAAACCAAAGGTTAAAGATGTTCAATTGGTACGGCGATCAGTTTTTTGGGTTTTTAGATGTTGCAATTCGAAAAAATCAAAAATATCTGGGTTTAAAGCATTAAATTTTTTTTTATTTTAGAAAATGGCCAAAATTTGGCCAAAAAATGGCCAAGGTGAAACCTAAAGGTTAAAGATGTTCAATTGGTACGGCAATAATTTTTGAGGTTTTTAGATGTTGCGGATTCGAAAAAATCAAAAATATCTGGGTTTAAATGCATTAAATTTTTTTTATTTTAGAAAATGGCCAAAATTGGCCAAAAAATGGCCAAGGTGAAACCTAAAGGTTAAAGATGTTCAATTGGTACGGCAATCATTTTTTGGGTTTTTAGATGTTGCGGATTCAAAAAATCAAAAATATCTGGTTTAAATGCTTAAAAATTTTTTTTTATTTTAGAAAATGGCAAAAATTGGCCAAAAAATGGCCAAGGTAAACCAAAGGTTAAAGTGTTCAATTGTACGGCGATCATTTTTGGGGTTTTTAGATGTTCGATTCAAAAAATCAAAAATATCCGGTTTATGCTTTGAAAAAAATTTTTTTATTTCAGAAAATGGCCAAAAATTGGCCAAAAAATGGCAAGGTAAACCAAAGGGTTAAAGTGTTCAATTGTCGGCGATAATTTTTTGGGTTTTTAGATGTTCGATTCAAAAAATCAAAAATATCTGGGTTTAAATGCTTAAAAAATTTTTTTATTTTAGAAAATGGCAAAAATTGGCCAAAAAATGGCCAAGGTAAACCAAAGGTTAAAGATGTTCAATTGTACGGCGATAATTTTTGGGGTTTTTAGATGTTCGGATTCAAAAAATCAAAAATATCTGGTTTGATGCTTTAAAAAAATTTTTTTATTTCAGAAAATGGCCAAAAATTGGCCAAAAAATGGCAAGGTAAACCAAAGGGTAAAGTGTTCAATTGGTACGGCGATAATTTTTGGGTTTAGATGTTCATTCGAAAAATCAAAAATATCTGGGTTTAAATGCATTAAATTTTTTTTTTTATTTTAGAAAATGGCCAAAAATTGGCCAAAAAATGGCCAAGGTGAAACCAAAGGTTAAAATGTTCAATTGGCGGCATCATTTTTTGGGTTTTAGATGTTGCGATTCGAAAAAATCAAAAATATCTGGGTTTAAATGCATTAAATTTTTTTTATTTTGAAAATGGCAAAATTGGCCAAAAAATGCAAGGTGAAACCTAAAGGTTAAAGATGTTCAATTGGTACGGCAATCAATTTTTTGAGGTTTTTAGATGTTGCGATTCAAAATCAAAAATATCTGGGTTTAAATGCATAAAAATTTTTTTTATTTTAGAAAATGGTCAAAAATTGGCCAAAAAATGGCCGGAAAGTTAAAGTGTTCAATTGTACGGCGATAGTTTTTGGGGTTTTAGATGTTCGATTCAAAAAATCAAAAATATCGTTTATTGCGTTTGAAAAAATTTTTTTATTTAGAAAATGGCCAAAAATTGGCCAAAAAATGGCCAAGGTAAAACCAAAGGGTTAAAGGTGTTAATTGGTACGGCGATTAATTTTTTGGGGTTCTAAGATGTTCTGGATTCGAAAAATCAAAATATCTGGGTTTAAATGCATTAAAAATTTTTTTTATTTTAGAAAATGGCCAAAAATTGGCCAAAAATGCCAAGGTGAAACCAAAGGTTAAAATGTTCAATTGTCGGCGATCAGTTTTTGGGGTTTTTAGATGTTGCAGATTCAAAAAATCAAAAATATCTGTGTTTGATTGCGTTTGAAAAAATTTTTTTATTTCAGAAAATGGCCAAAAATTGGCCAAAAAATGCCAAGGTATAACCAAAGGGTAAAGGTGTTCAATTGGTACGGCGATTAATTTTTTGGGGTTCTAAGATGTTCTGGATTCGAAAAAATCAAAAATATCTGGGTTTAAATGCATTTGAAAATTTTTTTTATTTCAGAAAATGGCCAAAAATTGGCCAAAAAATGGCCAAGGTGAAACCAAAGGGTTAATAATGTTCAATTGCTGCGGCGATCAGTTTTTGGGGTTTTTAGATGTTGCAGATTCAAAAAAATCAAAAATATCTGTGTTTGATTGCGTTTGAAAAAATTTTTTTTTATTTCAGAAAATGGCCAAAAATTGGCCAAAAAATGGCAAGGTAAAACCTAAGGGTTAAAGGTGTTCAATTGGTACGGCGATTAATTTTTGGGGTTCTAAGATGTTCTGGATTCGAAAAAATCAAAAATATCTGGGTTTAAATGCATTAAAAAATTTTTTTTTATTTTAGAAAATGGTCAAAAATTGGCCAAAAATGGCCAAGGTGAAACCTAAAGGTTAAAGATGTTCAATTAGTACGGCGATCAGTTTTTTCGGGTTTTTAGATGTTGCAGATTCAATAAAATCAAAAATATCTGTGTTTGATTGCGTTTGAAAAAATTTTTTTTTTTATTTCAGAAAATGGCCAAAATTGGCCAAAAAAGGGCCCAAGGTAAACCAAAAGGGGTTTAAAGGTGTTCAATTGGTACGGCGTTTAAATTTTTTTGGGGGTTCTAAGATGTTCTGGATTCGAAAAAATCAAAAATATCTGGGTTTAAATGCATTAAAAATTTTTTTTTTTATTTTA
Organism: Bradynema listronoti; assembly: GCA_024678965.1. Lineage (NCBI taxonomy): Eukaryota > Metazoa > Nematoda > Chromadorea > Rhabditida > Allantonematidae > Bradynema > Bradynema listronoti. Next base: position 3,288,178 of record JANLNO010000011.1, read on the forward strand.
GAAAATGGTCAAAAATTGGCCAAAAAAGGGCCCAAGGTGAAACCTAAAGGTTAAAGATGTTCAATTAGTACGGCGATCAGTTTTTGGGGTTTTTAGATGTTGCAGATTCAAAAAAATAAAAAAATATCTGTGTTTGATTGCGTTTAAAAAAATTTTTTTTTTATTTCAGAAAATGGCCAAAAATTGGCCAAAAAATGGCAGGTAAAACCAAAGGGTTAAAGGTGTTCAATTGGTACGGCGTTTAATTTTTTGGGTTCTAAGATGTTCTGATTCGAAAAAATCAAAAATATCTGGGTTTAAATGCATTAAAAATTTTTTTTTATTTTAGAAAATGGTCAAAAATTGGCCAAAAAATGGCCAAGGTGAAACCTAAAGGTTAAAGATGTTCAATTGTACGGCGATCAGTTTTTTCGGGTTTTTAGATGTTGCAGATTCAATAAAATCAAAAATATCTGTGTTTGATTGCGTTTGAAAAAATTTTTTTTATTTCAGAAAATGGCTCAAAAATTGGCCAAAAAATGGCCAAGGTAAAACCAAAGGGTTAAAGGTGTTCAATTGGTACGGCGATCAGTTTTTTGGGCTTTTTAGATGTTGCAAATTCGAAAAAATCAAAAATATCTGGGTTTAAATGCATTAAAAATTTTTTTTTTTTATTTTAGAAAATGGTCAAAAATTGGCCAAAAAATGGCCAAGGTGAAACCTAAAGGTTAAAGATGTTCAATTGGTACGGCAATCAATTTTTTGAGGTTTTTAGATGTTCTGGATTCGAAAAAATCAAAAATATCTGGGTTTAAATGCATTAAAAATTTTTTTTTTATTTTAGAAAATGGTCAAAAATTGGCCAAAAATGGCCAAGGTGAAACCTAAAGGTTAAAGATGTTCAATTAGTACGGCGATCAGTTTTTTGGGGTTTTTAGATGTTGCAGATTCAAAAAATCAAAAATATCCGTGTTTGATTGCGTTTGAAAAAATTTTTTTTATTTCAGAAAATGGCCAAAAATTGGCCAAAAAATGGCCAAGGTAAAACCAAAGGGTTAAAGGTGTTCAATTGGTACGGCGATTAATTTTTTGGGGTTCTAAGATGTTCTGGATTCGAAAAAATCAAAAATATCTGGGTTTAAATGCATTAAAAAATTTTTTTTTATTTTAGAAAATGGTCAAAAATTGGCCAAAAAATGGCAAGGTGAAACCTAAAGGTTAAAGATGTTCAATTAGTACGGCGATCAGTTTTTTGGGGTTTTTAGATGTTGCAGATTCAAAAAAATCAAAAATATCTGTGTTTGATTGCGTTTGAAAAAATTTTTTTTTATTTCAGAAAATGGAAAAAAATTGGCCAAAAAATGGCCAAGGTAAAACCAAAGGGTAAAGGATGTTCAATTGGTACGGCGATCATTTTTTGGTTTTAGATGTTGCATTCAAAAAATCAAAATATCTGGTTTAATCATTAAAAATTTTTTTTATTTTAGAAAATGGAAAAAATTTGGGCCAAAAAATGGCAAGGTAAACCAAAGGTTAAAGTGTTCAATTGGTACGGCGATAATTTTTTGGGGTTTTTTAGATGTTCGGATTCAAAAATCAAAAATATCTGGGTTAAAAATGCTTTAAAAAATTTTTTTTTTTTTAGAAAATGGCAAAAATTGGCCAAAAAAGGCCCAAGGTAAACCAAAGGGTTAAAGTGTTCAATTGGTACGGCGATAATTTTTTGGGGTTTTTTAGATGTTCGATTCAAAAAAATAAAAAATATCGGGGTTTTAAAAATTGCTTTAAAAAAATTTTTTTTATTTCAGAAAATCCCAAAAATTGGCCAAAAAATGGCCGGGTAAAACCAAGGGGTTTAAAAAAGGTGTTAATTTACGGCGTTTAATTTTTTGGGGTTTAAGATTTTATTCGAAAAAATCAAAAATATCTGGGTTTAAATGCATTAAAAAATTTTTTTTTTTATTTTAGAAAATGGCAAAAATTGGCCAAAAAATGGCCAAGGTGAAACCAAAGGTTAAAGATGTTCAATTAGTACGGCGATCAGTTTTTTGGGTTTTTAGATGTTGCAGATTCAAAAAAATCAAAAATATCTGGTTTAATTGCGTTTGAAAAAATTTTTTTTTATTTCAGAAAATGGTCAAAAATTGGCCAAAAAATGGCCAAGGTAAACCAAAGGGTTAAAGGTGTCAATTGGTACGGCGATAAATTTTTTGGGGTTTAGATGTTGCTGGATTCGAAAAAATCAAAAATATCTGGTTTAAATGCATTAAAAAATTTTTTTTTATTTTAGAAAATGGCCAAAAATTGGCCAAAAAATGGCCAAGGTAAACCAAAGGTTAAAGGTGTTCAATTGGTACGGCGATCAATTTTTTGGGGTTTTAGATGTTGCTGATTCGAAAAATCAAAAATATCTGGGTTTAAATGCATTTGAAAAATTTTTTTTTATTTCAGAAAATGCAAAAATTGGCCAAAAAATGGCCAAGGTGAAACCAAAGGGTTAAAGATGTTCAATTGGTACGGCGATCAGTTTTTTGGGGTTTTTAGATGTTGCAGATTCAAAAAATCAAAAATATCTGGTTTAAATGCATTAAAAAATTTTTTTTTATTTCAGAAAATGGCAAAAATTGGCCAAAAAATGGCCAAGGTAAACCAAAGGGTTAAAGGTGTTCAATTGGTACGGCGATAATTTTTGGGGTTTAAGATGTTCTGGATTCGAAAAAATCAAAAATATCTGGTTTAATGCTTTAAAAAATTTTTTTTATTTTAGAAAATGGTCAAAAATTGGCCAAAAAATGGCCAAGGTGAAACCTAAAGGTTAAAGATGTTCAATTGGTACGGCGATCAATTTTTTGGGTTTTTAGATGTTGCGATTCGAAAAAATCAAAAATATCTGGGTTTAAATGCATTAAAAAATTTTTTTTTATTTTAGAAAATGGTCAAAAATTGGCCAAAAATGCAAGGTAAACCAAAGGTTAAAGTGTTCAATTGTACGGCGATATTTTTGGGGTTTTTAGATGTTCAGATTCAAAAATCAAAAATATCGGTTTATTGCTTAAAAAATTTTTTATTTAGAAAATGCCAAAAATTGGCCAAAAATGGCCAAGGTAAACCAAAGGTTAAAGTGTTAATTGGTACGGCATTAATTTTTGGGTTTAGATGTTGATCAAATCAAAAAATCTTATTAAAATTTTTTTTTATTTAGAAATAAAAATTGGCCAAAAAATGGCAAGGTAAACCAAAGTTAAAGATGTTCAATTGTACGGCGATCATTTTTTGGGTTTTTAGATGTTGCGATTCAAAAAAATCAAAAATATCTGGTTTATTGCTTAAAAAATTTTTTTTTATTTAGAAAATGGCAAAATTGGCCAAAAATGGCCAAGGTAAACCAAAGGTTAAAGGTGTTCAATTGGTACGGCGATTAATTTTTGGGGTTTAAGATGTTCTGATTCGAAAATCAAAATATCTGGTTTAAATGCATTAAAAATTTTTTTTATTTAGAAAATGGCAAAAATTGGCCAAAAAATGGCAGAAACCAAAGGTTAAAGATGTTCAATTGTACGGCGATCAGTTTTTTGGGGTTTAGATGTTGCAGATTCAAAAAATCAAAAATATCTGTGTTTGATTGCGTTTGAAAAAATTTTTTTATTTCAGAAAATGAAAATTGCCAAAAGGCCAAGGTAAAACCAAAGGTTAAAGGTGTTCAATTGGTACGGCGATTATTTTTTGGGGTTTAGATGTTCTGATTCAAAATCAAAAATATCTGGGTTTAAATGAAAAAATTTTTTATTTTAGAAAATGGTCAAAAATTGGCCAAAAAATGGCAAGGTAAACCTAAAGTAAAGATGTTCAATTGGAAAATCAAAATATCTGGTTTAAATGCATTAAATTTTTTTTTATTTTAGAAATGGCAAAAATTGGCCAAAAAATGGCCAGGTAAACCTAAAGGTAATGTTCAATTGGTCGGCATCAGTTTTTGGGTTTTTAGATGTTGATTCGAAAATCAAAAATATCGTTTATGCTTTGAAAATTTTTTATTTAAAATGCAAAAATTGGCCAAAAATGGCAAGTAAACCAAGGTTAAAGTGTTCAATTGTACGGCGATAATTTTTTGGGGTTTAGATGTTCGGATTCGAAAAATCAAAATATCTGGGTTTAAATGCATTAAATTTTTTTATTTTAGAAAATGGCAAAAATTGGCCAAAAATGGCAAGGTGAAACCAAAGGTTAAAGATGTTCAATTGTAGGCGATCAGTTTTTTGGGGTTTTTAGATGTTGCGATTCAAAATCAAAAATATCGGTTTGATGCGTTTGAAAATTTTTTATTTAGAAATGGCAAAAATTGGCCAAAAAATGGCCAAGGTAAAACCAGGGTTAAGTGTTCAATTGGTACGGCGATTAATTTTTGGTTTAGATGTTCGGATTCGAAAAATCAAAATATCTGGGTTTAAATGCATTAAATTTTTTTATTTAGAAAATGGCAAATTGCCAAAAAATGGCAAGGTGAAACCAAAGGTTAAAGATGTTCAATTGTACGGCATCATTTTTGGGTTTTTAGATGTTGGATTCAAAAATCAAATACGTGTTTGATTGCTTTATTTTTTTAGAATGGCAAATGCTCAAGTCCAAGTTAAGTGTCAATGGACTTTGTTAGATGTTCATTCGAAATCAAATATTGTAAGATTTTTTTTATTTAAAAATGCAAAATTCCAAAATAGAAACGTTAAAGATGTTCAATTATCATTTTGGTTTTAGATGTTGCGATTCAAATCAAATCGGTTTATGCTAAATTTTTTTTTTGAAAATGCAAAAATTGGCCAAAAAATGGCAATGAAACCAAAGGTTAAAGTGTTCAATTGTACAGATAATTTTTTGAGGTTTAGATGTTTGGATTCGAAATAAATATCTGGGTTTAAATGCATTAAAAATATTTTTTTTTTATTTTAGAAAATGTCAAAAATTGGCCAAAAATGGCCAAGGTGAAACCAAAGGTTAAAGATGTTCAATTGTAGGCGATAATTTTTTGGGGTTTTTAGATGTTCGTACGAAAAATCAAATATCTGGGTTTAATTGCTTTGAAAAAAATTTTTATATTTGAAAATGGCAAAAATTGGCTCAAAAAATGGCAAGGTAAACCAAAGGGTTAAAGTGTTCAATTGGACGCGATAATTTTTGGGGTTTAGATGTTCAGATTCGAAAAAATCAAAAAATATCTGGGTTTAAATGCATTAAAAAATTTTTTTTTAAATGCAAAAATGGCAGTAAACCAAGGTTAAAGATGTTCAATTGACGATCATTTTGGTTTTAGATGTTGGATTCAAATCAAAAATATCTGTGTGCTTTAAAAAAATTTTTTATTTAGAAAATAAAATTGGCCAAAAAGCAGGTAACCAAAGTTAAAGTGTTCAATTGTACATATTTTTGGGTTTAGATGTTCGATTGAAAAATCAAAATATCGGTTTAAATGCATTAAATTTTTTATTTTAGAAAATGTCAAAATTCAAAAAATGCAATGAACCTAAAGGTTAAAGATGTTAATTGTCGGCATCATTTTGGGTTTTTAGATTTGGATTCAAAACAAATATCTGTTTATGCTTAAATTTTTTATTTAGAAAATGGCAAAATTCAAAAAATGGCAAGTAAACCAAAGGTTAAAGTGTTCAATTGGTACGCATAATTTTGAGTTTAGATTTCATTCGAAAATCAAAAATATCTGTTAAATGATTAAATTTTTTTTTTTGAAATGCAAAATTGGCAAAAAATAAGTGAAACTAAAGGTTAAAGATGTTCAATTAGGCAATCAATTTTGGGTTTTAGATGTTGGATTAAAAATCAAAATATCGTTTGATAAATTTTTTATTTAGAAAATGGCAAAATTTGGCCAAAAAATAAGGTAAACCAAGTTAAGTGTTAATTTACACAATTTTTTGGGTTTTAGATGTTCGATTCGAAAAATCAAAATATCTGGTTTAAATGCAAAAATTTTTTTTTTAAAATGAAAAATTGCAAAAAATGTGCAAGGTTAAGTGTTCAATTGGCGGGATATTTTTTGGGGTTTTAGATTTGATTCAAAAATCAAAAATATCTGTTTATGCTTTAAAATTTTTTTTTTAGAAAATGAAATTGGCCAAAAATGGCCAAGGTAAAACCAAGGTTAAAGGTGTTCAATTGGTAGGCGATAATTTTGGTTAGATGTTGGATTCGAAAAAATCAAAAATATCTGGGTTTAAATGCATTAAATTTTTTTTTATTTTAGAAATGGTAAAATTGGCCAAAAATGCAAGTGAAACCAAAGGTTAAAGATGTTCAATTTGGCATCATTTTTGGTTTTAGATGTCGTTGAAAAATCAAATATCGGTATGCTTTAAATTTTTTATTGAAATGGCAAAATTGGCCAAAAGAAAACCAAAGTAATGTTAATTGTCGGCATATTTTGGTTAGATGTTATTAAAAATCAAAATATCGTTTAATGCATAAATTTTTTTTTGAAAATGAAAATTGCAAAAAATGGGCCAGTTAAAGATGTCAATTGCGGCTATTTTGGGGTTTAGATGTTGAACAAAATCTGATTTATTGCGTTTGAAAAATTTTTTTTTTTAGAAATGCAAAAATTGGCCAAAAATGGCAAGTAAACAAAGGGTAAAGGTGTTAAGAGGTTAATTTAGGTTTAGATGTTCTGATTGAAAAAATCAAAATATCTGTTTAATGCTTTGAAAAATTTTTTATTTAGAAAATGGCAAAAATTCCAAAATGGCCAAAGTGAAACTAAAGGTTAAAGATGTTCAATTAGTACGGCAATCAATTTTTTGGGTTTTGATGTTGCGATTCGAAAAAATCAAAAATATCTGGTTTGATGCTTTGAAAAATTTTTTTTTATTTAAAAATGGCCAAAAATTGGCCAAAAAATGGCCAAGGTAAAACCAAAGGTTAAAGTTTCAATTGTACGGCGATCATTTTTTGGGTTTTTAGATGTTGAGATTCGAAAAAATCAAAAAATATCTGTTTAAATGCATTAAAAATTTTTTTTATTTAGAAAATGGCAAAAATTGGCCAAAAATGGCCAAGTGAAACCTAAAGGTTAAAGATGTTCAATTGTACGGCGATCAATTTTTTGGGTTTTAGATGTTGCGATTCAAAAATCAAAATATCTGTGTTTGATTTGAAAAAATTTTTTTATTTAGAAAATGGTCAAAAAATTGGCCAAAAAATGGCAAGTAAACCAAAGGTTAAAGTGTTCAATTGGTACGGCGATTAATTTTTTGGGGTTCTAGATGTTCTGGATTCGAAAAAATCAAAAATATCTGGTTTAAATGCATTAAAAAATTTTTTTTATTTTAGAAAATGGTCAAAAATTGGCCAAAAATGGCAAGGTGAAACCTAAAGTTAAAGATGTTCAATTAGTACGGCGATCAGTTTTTTGGGGTTTTAGATGTTCAGATTCGAAAAATCAAAAATATCTGGTTTGATGCTTTGAAAAATTTTTTTTATTTCAGAAAATGGTCCAAAAATTGGCCAAAAAATGAACAGGTAAACGGTTAAAGGTGTTCAATTGTACGCATCAATTTTTTGGGTTTAGATGTTCTGGATTCGAAAAAATCAAAAATATCTGGGTTTAAATGCATTAAAAATTTTTTTTTATTTTAGAAAATGGTCAAAAATTGGCAAAAAATGGCCAAGTGAAACCTAAAGGTTAAAGATGTTCAATTGTACGGCGATCAGTTTTTTGGGTTTTTAGATGTTGCAGATTCAAAAAATCAAAATATCTGTGTTTGATGCTTTGAAAAAATTTTTTTATTTCAGAAAATGGAAAAATTGGCCAAAAAATGGCAAATTTTTTTTATTTTAGAAAATGGCCAAAAATTGGCCAAAAAATGGCCAAGGTAAAACCAAAGGGTTAAAGGTGTTCAATTGGTACGGCGATCAGTTTTTGGGTTTTAGATGTTCAGATTCGAAAAAATCAAAAATATCTGGGTTTAAATGCATTAAAAAATTTTTTTTTATTTTAGAAAATGGCAAAAATTGGCCAAAAAATGGCCAAGGTAAACCTAAAGGTTAAAGATGTTCAATTGGTACGGCATCATTTTTGGGTTTTTAGATGTTGCAGATTCGAAAAAATCAAAAATATCTGTGTTTAAAGGGTTGAAAATGGCTGGCCAAAATGAGTAAACCAAAGTTAAATTTCAATTGTCGGCGATATTTGGGGTTTTTAGATGTTCGATCAAAAATCAAAAATATCTGTTTATGCTTAAAAATTTTTTATTTAAAATGGCAAAAATTGCAAAAAATCAAGTAACCAAAGGTTAAAGTGTTCAATTGTACGGCGATTAATTTTTGGGGTTTAGATGTTCATTCAAATCAAAAATCTGTTTAATGCTTAAAAAATTTTTTATTTTAGAAAATGGCAAAAATTGGCCAAAAATGGCAAGTAAACAAAGGTTAAAGTGTTCAATTGGTACGGCGATATTTTTTGGGTTTTAGATGTTCGATTAAAATAAATATCTGTTTATGCTTAAAAATTTTTTATTTCAGAAATGGCAAAAATTGGCCAAAAAATGGCAGGAAACCAAGGTTAAAATGTTCAATTGGTCGGCATAATTTTTGGGTTAGATGTTCGGATTCAAAAATCAAAATATCTGGGTTTAATGCTTAAATTTTTTATTAGAAAATGGCAAAAATTGGCCAAAAAATGCAAGGTAAACCAAGGTTAAAATGTTCAATTGTCGGCGATCAGTTTTTTGGGGTTTTTAGATGTTCAGATTCAAAAATCAAAAATATCGGTTTGATGCGTTTGAAAAAATTTTTTTTTATTTCAGAAAATGGCAAAAATTGGCCAAAAATGGCCAGGTAAACCAAAGGTTAAAGGTGTTCAATTGGTACGGATTAATTTTGGGGTTTAAGATGTTCTGATTCGAAAAAATCAAAATATCTGGTTTAAATGCATTAAATTTTTTTATTTAGAAAATGGCAAAATTGGCCAAAAATGGCATGAAACCTAAGTTAAAATGTTCAATTGTCGGCGATCAGTTTTTTGGGTTTTAGATGTTGCAGATTCAAAATCAAAAATATCTGTGTTTGATGCGTTGAAAATTTTTTATTTAGAAAATGCAAATTGGCCAAAAAATGGCCAAGGTAAACCAAAGGGTAAAGGTGTTCAATTGGTACGGCGATTAATTTTTGGGGTTCTAAGATGTTCGGATTCGAAAAAATCAAAATATCTGGGTTTAAATGCATTAAAATTTTTTTTATTTTAGAAAATGGCAAAAATTGGCCAAAAAATGGCCAATGAAACCAAAGGTTAAAGATGTTCAATTGTCGGCGATCAGTTTTTTGGGGTTTTTAGATGTTCAGATTCAAAAAATCAAATATCTGTGTTTGATTGCGTTTGAAAAAATTTTTTTATTTAGAAAATGGCAAAAATTGGCCAAAAATGCCAAGGTAAAACCAAAGGGTAAAGGTGTTCAATTGGTACGGCGATTAATTTTTTGGGTTCTAGATGTTCTGATTCGAAAAAATCAAAAATATCTGGGTTTAAATGCTAAAAAAATTTTTTTATTTGTCAAAAAATCAAAAAATCAGGTAAACAAAATTTTTATTAGAAATGGCAAAATTGGAAAAAATGTGCAAGTTAAAATTCAATTATGCGATGTTTTGGTTTATTTTATTCAAAAATCAAAAATTTGTAATGCGTTAAAAAATTTTTTATTTCAGAAAGGCAAAAATTCAAGGTAAGGTAAAACAAGTAAAGTTCATGGTAGTAATTTTTTTTTAATTTCGATTCAAAAAATCAAAAATCGGGTTAAAGATTAAATTTTTTATTAAAATGGTCAAAAATTGGCAAAATAATAAACAAGTTAAAATCATTAATATTTTTTTTAATTGCATTCAAAAAATCAAAAACTGGGTTTGATGGTTTAAAAATTTTTTTTAGAATGGCAAATCAAAAAATGGAGTAAACAAATTAAAGTTTATTGGTAGGCATAATTTTTAGAGGCAATAAAAAATCAAAATTCGTTTAAATATAAAAATTTTTTATTTGAAAATGGAAAAATTGCTAAAAATGAAGTGGCAAAGGTTAAATGTTTGTAGAAAATTTAAGGTTAAATGTTCGGTGAAATAAATTTGGGTTTAAATGTTTAAAAATTTTTTTTTATTTAAATTAAAAAAAATTGCAAAAAATGGCAAGTGAAACTGGTAAAGATGTCTTATGGTAATTTGGGTTTTAGGTCGGTTAAAAGTTAAAATTCGTTAATGTAAAAATTTTTTATTTCGATGAAAAATTGCTATTTGAAGGAAAACAAATTAAAGTTAATAGGTAATTTTTTGGGTTTTAGGTTCAATTGAAAAATTTCTGGTTAAATGCTAAAATATTTTTTATTTAAAAATTCAAAAATCAAAAATGCAAGTGAAATAAAGTTAAATTTAATTAAGATCATTTTGGGTTTAGGTTGAGTTCAATTAAAAAAATTCGTTTATTTTGTTTGAAAATTTTTTTTATTTCAAAAAATGGCCAAAAATTGGCAAAAATGGTCAATTAAAACCAAAGGGTTAAAAAGTGTTCAATTGGTACGGCGATTAATTTTTGGGTTTAAGATGTTCTGATTCGAAAAATCAAAAATATCTGGGTTTAAATGCATTAAAAAATTTTTTTTTTTTTAAAATGGTCAAAAATTTGGCCAAAAAATGGCCAAGAGTGAAACCTAAAGGTTAAAGATGTTCAATTGTACAGCGATCAGTTTTTTGGGGTTTTTAGATGTTGCATGCAGATTCAAAAAAATCAAAAATATCTGTGTTTGATTGCGTTTGAAAAAATTTTTTTATTTCAGAAAATGGCCAAAAATTGGCCAAAAAATGGCCAAGGTAAAACCAAGGGTTAAAGGTGTTCAATTGGTACGGCGATCATTTTTTGGGTTTAGATGTTCGGATTCGAAAAAATCAAAAATATCTGGGTTTAAATGCATTAAAAATTTTTTTTTTATTTTAGAAAATGGTCAAAAATTGGCCAAAAAATGGCCAAGGTGAAACCTAAAGGTTAAAGATGTTCAATTGTACGGCGATCAGTTTTTGGGTTTAGATGTTCGATTCAAAAAATAAAAATATCTGTTTGATTGCTTGAAAAAAATTTTTTATTTAGAAAATGGCCAAAAATTGGCCAAAAAATGGCCAAGGTAAAACCAAAGGGTTAAAGTGTTCAATTGGTACGGCGATCATTTTTGGGTTTAGATGTTGCAAATTCGAAAAAATCAAAAATATCTGGGTTTAAATGCATTAAAAATTTTTTTATTTTAGAAAATGGCAAAAATTGGCCAAAAAATGGCCAAGGTGAAACCAAAGGTTAAAGATGTTCAATTGTACGGCGATCAGTTTTTTGGGTTTTTAGATGTTGCAGATTCGAAAAAATCAAAAATATCTGGTTTAGATGCATTTGAAAAAAATTTTTTTTATTTCAGAAAATGGTCAAAAATTGGCCAAAAAATGGCCAAGGTAAAACCAAAGGGTTAAAGTGTTCAATTGGTACGGCGATCAGTTTTTTGGGTTTTTAGATGTTGCGAATTCGAAAAAATCAAAAATATCTGGGTTTAAATGCATTAAAAATTTTTTTTTTATTTTAGAAAATGGCAAAAATTGGCCAAAAAATGGCCAAGGTGAAACCTAAAGGTTAAAGATGTTCAATTGTACGGCGATCAGTTTTTTGGGTTTTTAGATGTTGCAGATTCAAAAAATCAAAAATATCTGGTTTGATTGCTTTTGAAAAAATTTTTTTTTATTTCAGAAAATGGCCAAAAATTGGCCAAAAAATGGCCAAGGTAAAACCTAAAGGGTTAAAGGTGTTCAATTGGTACGGCGATTAATTTTTTGGGGTTTAGATGTTCTGATTCGAAAAATCAAAAATATCTGGTTTAATGCATTAAAAATTTTTTTTTATTTTAGAAAATGGCAAAAATTGGCCAAAAAATGGCCAAGGTGAAACCTAAAGGTTAAAGATGTTCAATTGTACGGCGATCAGTTTTTTGGGTTTTTAGATGTTGCAGATTCAAAAAATCAAAAATATCTGTGTTTGATGCATTAAAAAAATTTTTTTTATTTCAGAAAATGGCAAAAATTGGCCAAAAAATGGCCAAGGTAAAACCAAAGGTTAAAGTGTTCAATTGGTACGGCGATAGTTTTTTGGGGTTTTAGATGTTGTGATTCGAAAAAATCAAAAATATCTGGGTTTAAATGATTTAAAAATTTTTTTTATTTCAGAAAATGGCCAAAAATTGGCCAAAAAATGGCCAAGGTAAACCTAAAGGGTTAAAGTGTTCAATTGGTACGGCGATCAGTTTTTTGGGGTTTTTAGATGTTCAGATTCGAAAAAATCAAAAATATCTGGTTTAAATGCATTTGAAAAAATTTTTTTTTATTTAGAAAATGGCAAAAATTGGCCAAAAAATGGCCAAGGTGAAACCAAAGGTTAAAGTGTTCAATTGTACGGCGATCAGTTTTTTGGGGTTTTAGATGTTGCAGATTCAAAAAATCAAAAATATCTGGGTTTAGATGCATTAAAAATTTTTTTTATTTTAGAAAATGGCAAAAATTGGCCAAAAAATGGCAAGGTGAAACCAAAGGTTAAAGATGTTCAATTGGTACGGCGATCAGTTTTTTGGGTTTTTAGATGTTGCAAATTCAAAAAATCAAAAATATCTGGTTTATGCTTAAAAATTTTTTTTATTTTAGAAAATGGCAAAAATTGGCCAAAAAATGGCCAAGGTAAACCTAAGGTTAAAGGTTTCAATTGGTACGGCGATCATTTTTTGGGGTTTTTAGATGTTCGATTCGAAAAAATCAAAAATATCTGGGTTTAATGCATTGAAAAAATTTTTTTTATTTAGAAAATGGTCAAAAATTGGCCAAAAAATGGCCAAGGTAAACCAAAGGTTAAAGATGTTCAATTGTACGGCGATCAATTTTTTGGGGTTTTAGATGTTGCGGATTCGAAAAAATCAAAAATATCTGGTTTAAATGCATTAAAAAATTTTTTTTTTATTTTAGAAAATGGTCAAAAATTGGCCAAAAAATGGCCAAGGTGAAACCTAAAGGTTAAAGATGTTCAATTAGTACGGCGATCAGTTTTTTGGGGTTTTTAGATGTTGCAGATTCAAAAAAATCAAAAATATCTGTGTTTGATTGCGTTTGAAAAAAATTTTTTTATTTCAGAAAATAGCCAAAAATTGGCCAAAAAATGGCCAAGGTAAAACCAAAGGGTTAAAGGTGTTCAATTGGTACGGCGATTATTTTTTTGGGGTTCTAAGATGTTGCGGATTCGAAAAAATCAAAAATATCTGGGTTTAAATGCATTTGAAAAATTTTTTTTTATTTCAGAAAATGGCCAAAAATTGGCCAAAAAATGGCAAGGTAAAACCAAAGGGTTAAAGGTGTTCAATTGGTACGGCGATTAATTTTTTGGGGTTCTAAGATGTTCTGGATTCGAAAAAATCAAAAATATCTGGGTTTAAATGCATTTGAAAAATTTTTTTTTTATTTCAGAAAATGGCCAAAAATTGGCCAAAAAATGGCCAAGGTGAAACCAAAGGGTTAATAATGTTCAATTGCTGCGGCGATCAGTTTTTTGGGGTTTTTAGATGTTGCAGATTCAAAAAAATCAAAAATATCTGTGTTTGATTGCGTTTGAAAAAAATTTTTCTTATTTCAGAAAATGGCCAAAAATTGGCCAAAAAATGGCAAGGTAAAACCAAAGGGTTAAAGGTGTTCAATTGGTACGGCGATTAATTTTTTGGGGTTCTAAGATGTTCTGGATTCGAAAAAATCAAAAATATCTGGGTTTAAATGCATTAAAAAATTTTTTTTTTTATTTTAGAAAATGGTCAAAAATTGGCCAAAAAATGGCCAAGGTGAAACCTAAAGGTTAAAGATGTTCAATTAGTACGGCGATCAGTTTTTTGGGGTTTTTAGATGTTGCAGATTCAAAAAAATCAAAAATATCTGTGTTTGATTGCGTTTGAAAAAAATTTTTTTTATTTCAGAAAATGGCCAAAAATTGGCCAAAAAATGGCAAGGTGAAACCTAAAGGTTAAAGATGTTCAATTAGTACGGCGATCAGTTTTTTGGGGTTTTTAGATGTTGCGAATTCGAAAAAATCAAAAAATATTTGAATTTAATTGCGTTTGAAATATGTGAAAATTTAATTTTAATCAAAATCAATATTGCCATTTGTATTGCCCATTTTAATATATTCATATGCAATATTTTATTATATAACATTTTAATATTTACATCTATTTACATATAATAATAAAACATATAATAATAAATTTAGAAAATTGTTATTACAATAAAAATTTAATAATAATAAATATAATATTTTATTATTTCAATTTTCATCGACAATTCAAGCTAATTCAGTAAACATTGCGATTCTTGTACATTATATAATAAATTTAAATATTTTATTGCAGTTGGTGTGTTGGTTTTGATTATAAAAGTTTATTTAAAGAACAAACAATAACAATAACAGATGAATTTACGAGATAAAATAATTATTTGTTATGGCAATCGCGGCTTGAATGACAACGACTATTGCAAAGTCTACCAGCTTTTTTGCAACTACATTTGTTAGTAGTGCATTTCACGCAATTACATTGAAGTAATCCTTGAGTAGAGCCACTGGAAGAGGATAGCCCCACTGCACTCCGAAGAGCTACCTCTGTGTTAGGAACATCTGATTTATCAAGGAACTTGACGTTGCAACGTACATCATGAATCATGATATAACCGATTGTAAAACGGTTATATCATGATTTACCCGGTTATATCATGATTTACCCGGTTATATCATGATAAAACCGTTTTATAACCGGTTATATCATGATATAACCGACCGAACGGTTATATCATGATATAACCGGTTATATCATGATATAACCGATTTGACGATTTACCCGTAACATATATACATACATAAATACATTATTAATTTTTTTATATAGATGATGAAGATGAAGATGATTGAGAACTTATTAAACAATTAAAATTTTTTAAATTTAATTTTATATTCAAGTAAAAAGAATATTCTGTGACTTCTGTCACGGCAAAAAATGTTTTACGTGTTTGTTCTATATAAACGATAAGTGGACATGAACACACTGATGTGGGAAGCCCATTTTTGAAGATAATGTTGAATTTTTCTGCCCTAAAGTTGTTCTTTTGTGAATTGATTTCACATTTTGTCACAATAATAAGAGCATAAGGCGTCTTCAATGCTGCGCTTCTTATTGAAGATCGGCGTAGTACAATCGTGTCTTTTCTCCGTAAACTACTTTTCATATAAAAGCGAACATATTTTTCAAGAACTAAAATTTTTTTATAAAATTTTATAAGATAAAAATAATAAAAAAATCTAATATTATACCGTTATTAAAATAATGAAGAACACTTTCACGTGGTTTTGGTAGATTCGCAAAATCACGTTTGAGACTCACATAATCGTCAGGCGGCTTATGTTTATTTTGTTTTTTGCAAACGTTACAAGAACATATACCGTTGTGAGCATTTTGGCACGGACAATACTCATTACACCAACATGTATTGAGCCAAAATGCTGAAGGGGCGTTTCGATCGATGTATCCTCTATCGTCTTTATAGTTTTTGCCGTAATTCCAGAATAACTAAAATTATGATATCGTAAAATTTGAAATTCTTTTTCGTAGATTATCTCACGAATTCGGGAGTTATTGTCTAGCACTAAGCGTTAGCGTTGCTAATTTTTCCACTTTCTCTTCTCTTCGGCCATATTGTATATGTATTTTATATATATTTAAGTACTTTTTTAAAATATATGTATTTATGTACTTTTATATGTACTTAATTTGTATATAATTTAAATTATAAAATAAATAAATAAATACATGTATTAAACATATATTAAATTTACCTCTTCGCCTTTTTTTATATTGCGAATTGCTTTTAATATTAAAGCGCACTTTGAATCACTTTCAGGAATCGTAATCCAAATTGGCTTAATCTTCTGGGTAACTTTCAATTCGTTTCAAAATATCCGTGTTTGGTTCAAAGCTATCGTCAATTGGGAAAAGCGTTTCTTTTGTTAATTGCATATTTTTGGGATGTATTTTATGCTTTTCAACAAATTCGCTTTGAATATATTCTTCGTCAAAAAACCTATTAACAGACGCGTCGTCATCTTCGCACAACAACAACTCTTCAGCATCCGGTTCGTCATTTTCTGCTGCTGCTTCATCAGGAGTTTCAAATAAAATTTGCAAATTTTCATATGTGAAATCGCTGTTAGTCGAAATTTCAGGAATGGCAACACCTTGTTGAAGCAAATTTGCCAGACGTCTTCTAGCTTCTTCGCCTAGCTCTGTACGTTTATACGAGCACATTGAAGAATTGGCGAGGGGTGCACGTACGGTAAATACAGATCTATCCGATTGGTGATCATACATGCTTGTCATCTAATAAAGTATTTAAATTTTATTATTTACAAGAAGATACGCGGCGCGTAACACAACGACAAATCTTTTCTCGTTGGAAATAATGTTAAAACTAATCAATTTGCGCGAGTTTGGATGACTCGCGCAAAATATCAACTGGTTTGTTACATAAGTATCATTGATGAGGCTTGTTTAAAGGGTTTGGTCAAGTCAACACCGTCGTATTATCTACACATATAGTACCTATTGTTTTTCATATATAGTGACACCTAAATGGGATTGCAAACTTAAAGCAAAGTGAAACTTATCGCCGCTCTATTTTTTTCAAAAAAGAATTTTAAAAAATTTAAAATCTTTACCAAGAAAAAGGAAAGACGCTCTTGTTTTGTTTCGTATAAGAAAATGGGTGCAAATTTTGGCACTTTCTGCATATCGTCGTCATTGAAGACCTCTACGTTTTTGATGGTCACGGACGAGGTGGAGTCATTTGCATCGTGCGTTTTGATAATAGCGTATTTAAAGTCGTGAAGATTTAACCACATTTCAAGCGCAATATCAACTTTATTCGTAATTTCGACAAGAGGTTTTAACGTGCTTGTCATCTGAAAAGAAAAATTATTAATTAAAATAAATTAATTAGAAATTAAATTTATTTAAAAATTAATTACAAATATAAAAATAGAAAAAAATTTACATAATCATTTGGTATCAATTGATGAGTGTTTTCTTGATGTGTGCCAAGGTAAAACCAAAGGGTTAAATGTGTTCAATTGGTACGGCGATTAGTTTTTTGGGGTTCTAAGATGTTCTGGATTCGAAAAAATCAAAAAATATCTGAGTTTAAATGCATTAATTTTTTTTTTATATTAGAAATTTCCGTGTGTTGTAGTTTCCTTTGCTTCTAGCCAAGGAATATCTTCGTATTCGGAAATCGGCGATCTGACAACGTCAATTAACGCCGGTAGAGCTTCTTCGGCGTTCATGGGAAAAACGATTTCTATAAAAAGGACGACGAATTAAATAAATACTTGTTTTTTATTTATGTACCTGGTGGAGGAATTTTATATTTTTTCTTAAAACGGCAAAATTTCTTTGCTTTTGGCGCAGCTGTAGAACTTCCTGTTGTTGTTCCGGATGAGCTAGCAATTGCAGCAATTATTTCTTGTTCTTTAAGATTTTCAGCCTCCAGCTCTTCAGTATTGTCGATGTCCACACTAGAAACGCCGTGGACGCTCCAGCTTTGATTCACGCCGCTCAATGTTAGTTGAGAGTCGACGCTTTGAGCTTGTGTTTTGTTGTTGTTATCTTCTTCTTCTTCTTCTTCTATAAATTGATTATATTTTTTATTTGCATTGATAAAATTAATAGCAAATAAAAATTTACCAAATATAAAACTTTTTGGCGACGGTTCAATCATTGGCGGTGGTTCAATTATTGGCGGCGGTTCAATTATTGGCGACGGTTCAATTATTGGCGGCGCTTCAATTATTGGCGGCGGTTCAATTATTGGTGGCGGTTCATTTATTGGCGTCGTCGGCGATCGCAAAATTTGTTGTTGCGTAAAACTACGATCGATTTTCGTCGTCGAATTACAAAGACGAATAATAAACTCTGCAATTTGGATGCGCTTTTCTTTTATGTCAAAAGGCACAAACGATTCGTCGTCTTGATTTAGCAAACACATTTCTGCAAAATGACAAGCAAAAATGCCGCATGAATATACGTCTTCTTGTTGAGGAAGTGACGTTTTTGCCGCCGCGTATTTAAATTCCAATTTCTCAAATTGACTTGCGCTGAGTAAGTTTTTTTAAAATATAATTTTTTATTATATTAAATGTGAGCGAATTGAAAAAGCGGCCGTCAGCTAACGAATCGTATAACGTTGCCATTTTATTATTGACATCGACGCTAATCACATTCCAATGCGATACGACATTAACGTGTTGAGAATTCACAATTAATATAGGTATGACGATCTTCTTTAGTTCATGTTCCGATATGTTTTTTTTAAAAAGAAAGTACTTCGGATGCGGATATAATTGGAGTAAATTTGGCAAAGCGAATAACTCCCATATTTGCGGTAGCACAAAAGCATTGCGCTCGTCAACTTTGCATGATTTTATTACTTCCATTAAATAAGCAGTTATATGCTGCGCATGAAGCATATAATTAAGATTATTTTCAATATTTAATATCTCATCTTCTGGGTAACTTTCAATTCGTTTCAAAATATCCGTGTTTGGTTCAAAGCTATCGTCAATTGGGAAAAGCGTTTCTTTTGTTAATTGCATATTTTTGGATGTATTTTATGCTTTTCAACAAATTCGCTTTGAATATATTCTTCGTCAAAAAACCTATTAACAGACGCGTCGTCATCTTCGCACAACAACAACTCTTCAGCATCCGGTTCGTCATTTTCTGCTGCTGCTTCATCAGGAGTTTCAAATAAAATTTGCAAATTTTCATATGTGAAATCGCTGTTAGTCGAAATTTCAGGAATGGCAACACCTTGTTGAAGCAAATTTGCCAGACGTCTTCTAGCTTCTTCGCCTAGCTCTGTACGTTTATACGAGCACATTGAAGAATTGGCGAGGGGTGCACGTACGGTAAATACAGATCTATCCGATTGGTGATCATACATGCTTGTCATCTAATAAAGTATTTAAATTTTATTATTTACAAGAAGATACGCGGCGCGTAACACAACGACAAATCTTTTCTCGTTGGAAATAATGTTAAAACTAATCAATTTGCGCGAGTTTGGATGACTCGCGCAAAATATCAACTGGTTTGTTACATAAGTATCATTGATGAGGCTTGTTTAAAGGGTTTGGTCAAGTCAACACCGTCGTATTATCTACACATATAGTACCTATTGTTTTTCATATATAGTGACACCTAAATGGGATTGCAAACTTAAAGCAAAGTGAAACTTATCGCCGCTCTATTTTTTTCAAAAAAGAATTTTAAAAAATTTAAAATCTTTACCAAGAAAAAGGAAAGACGCTCTTGTTTTGTTTCGTATAAGAAAATGGGTGCAAATTTTGGCACTTTCTGCATATCGTCGTCATTGAAGACCTCTACGTTTTTGATGGTCACGGACGAGGTGGAGTCATTTGCATCGTGCGTTTTGATAATAGCGTATTTAAAGTCGTGAAGATTTAACCACATTTCAAGCGCAATATCAACTTTATTCGTAATTTCGACAAGAGGTTTTAACGTGCTTGTCATCTGAAAAGAAAAATTATTAATTAAAATAAATTAATTAGAAATTAAATTTATTTAAAAATTAATTACAAATATAAAAATAGAAAAAAATTTACATAATCATTTGGTATCAATTGATGAGTGTTTTCTTGATGTGTGCCAAGGTAAAACCAAAGGGTTAAATGTGTTCAATTGGTACGGCGATTAGTTTTTTGGGGTTCTAAGATGTTCTGGATTCGAAAAAATCAAAAAATATCTGAGTTTAAATGCATTAATTTTTTTTTTTATATTAGAAATTTCCGTGTGTTGTAGTTTCCTTTGCTTCTAGCCAAGGAATATCTTCGTATTCGGAAATCGGCGATCTGACAACGTCAATTAACGCCGGTAGAGCTTCTTCGGCGTTCATGGGAAAAACGATTTCTATAAAAAGGACGACGAATTAAATAAATACTTGTTTTTTATTTATGTACCTGGTGGAGGAATTTTATATTTTTTCTTAAAACGGCAAAATTTCTTTGCTTTTGGCGCAGCTGTAGAACTTCCTGTTGTTGTTCCGGATGAGCTAGCAATTGCAGCAATTATTTCTTGTTCTTTAAGATTTTCAGCCTCCAGCTCTTCAGTATTGTCGATGTCCACACTAGAAACGCCGTGGACGCTCCAGCTTTGATTCACGCCGCTCAATGTTAGTTGAGAGTCGACGCTTTGAGCTTGTGTTTTGTTGTTGTTATCTTCTTCTTCTTCTTCTTCTATAAATTGATTATATTTTTTTATTTGCATTGATAAAATTAATAGCAAATAAAAATTTACCAAATATAAAACTTTTTGGCGACGGTTCAATCATTGGCGGTGGTTCAATTATTGGCGGCGGTTCAATTATTGGCGACGGTTCAATTATTGGCGGCGCTTCAATTATTGGCGGCGGTTCAATTATTGGTGGCGGTTCATTTATTGGCGTCGTCGGCGATCGCAAAATTTGTTGTTGCGTAAAACTACGATCGATTTTCGTCGTCGAATTACAAAGACGAATAATAAACTCTGCAATTTGGATGCGCTTTTCTTTTATGTCAAAAGGCACAAACGATTCGTCGTCTTGATTTAGCAAACACATTTCTGCAAAATGACAAGCAAAAATGCCGCATGAATATACGTCTTCTTGTTGAGGAAGTGACGTTTTTGCCGCCGCGTATTTAAATTCCAATTTCTCAAATTGACTTGCGCTGAGTAAGTTTTTTAAAATATAATTTTTTATTATATTAAATGTGAGCGAATTGAAAAAGCGGCCGTCAGCTAACGAATCGTATAACGTTGCCATTTTATTATTGACATCGACGCTAATCACATTCCAATGCGATACGACATTAACGTGTTGAGAATTCACAATTAATATAGGTATGACGATCTTCTTTAGTTCATGTTCCGATATGTTTTTTTAAAAAGAAAGTACTTCGGATGCGGATATAATTGGAGTAAATTTGGCAAAGCGAATAACTCCCATATTTGCGGTAGCACAAAAGCATTGCGCTCGTCAACTTTGCATGATTTTATTACTTCCATTAAATAAGCAGTTATATGCTGCGCATGAAGCATATAATTAAGATTATTTTCAATATTTAATATCTCATCTTCTGGGTAACTTTCAATTCGTTTCAAAATATCCGTGTTTGGTTCAAAGCTATCGTCAATTGGGAAAAGCGTTTCTTTTGTTAATTGCATATTTTTGGGATGTATTTTATGCTTTTCAACAAATTCGCTTTGAATATATTCTTCGTCAAAAAACCTATTAACAGACGCGTCGTCATCTTCGCACAACAACAACTCTTCAGCATCCGGTTCGTCATTTTCTGCTGCTGCTTCATCAGGAGTTTCAAATAAAATTTGCAAATTTTCATATGTGAAATCGCTGTTAGTCGAAATTTCAGGAATGGCAACACCTTGTTGAAGCAAATTTGCCAGACGTCTTCTAGCTTCTTCGCCTAGCTCTGTACGTTTATACGAGCACATTGAAGAATTGGCGAGGGGTGCACGTACGGTAAATACAGATCTATCCGATTGGTGATCATACATGCTTGTCATCTAATAAAGTATTTAAATTTTATTATTTACAAGAAGATACGCGGCGCGTAACACAACGACAAATCTTTTCTCGTTGGAAATAATGTTAAAACTAATCAATTTGCGCGAGTTTGGATGACTCGCGCAAAATATCAACTGGTTTGTTACATAAGTATCATTGATGAGGCTTGTTTAAAGGGTTTGGTCAAGTCAACACCGTCGTATTATCTACACATATAGTACCTATTGTTTTTCATATATAGTGACACCTAAATGGGATTGCAAACTTAAAGCAAAGTGAAACTTATCGCCGCTCTATTTTTTTCAAAAAAGAATTTTAAAAAATTTAAAATCTTTACCAAGAAAAAGGAAAGACGCTCTTGTTTTGTTTCGTATAAGAAAATGGGTGCAAATTTTGGCACTTTCTGCATATCGTCGTCATTGAAGACCTCTACGTTTTTGATGGTCACGGACGAGGTGGAGTCATTTGCATCGTGCGTTTTGATAATAGCGTATTTAAAGTCGTGAAGATTTAACCACATTTCAAGCGCAATATCAACTTTATTCGTAATTTCGACAAGAGGTTTTAACGTGCTTGTCATCTGAAAAGAAAAATTATTAATTAAAATAAATTAATTAGAAATTAAATTTATTTAAAAATTAATTACAAATATAAAAATAGAAAAAAATTTACATAATCATTTGGTATCAATTGATGAGTGTTTTCTTGATGTGTGCCAAGGTAAAACCAAAGGGTTAAATGTGTTCAATTGGTACGGCGATTAGTTTTTGGGGTTCTAAGATGTTCTGGATTCGAAAAAATCAAAAAATATCTGAGTTTAAATGCATTAATTTTTTTTTATATTAGAAATTTCCGTGTGTTGTAGTTTCCTTTGCTTCTAGCCAAGGAATATCTTCGTATTCGGAAATCGGCGATCTGACAACGTCAATTAACGCCGGTAGAGCTTCTTCGGCGTTCATGGGAAAAACGATTTCTATAAAAAGGACGACGAATTAAATAAATACTTGTTTTTATTTATGTACCTGGTGGAGGAATTTTATATTTTTTCTTAAAACGGCAAAATTTCTTTGCTTTTGGCGCAGCTGTAGAACTTCCTGTTGTTGTTCCGGATGAGCTAGCAATTGCAGCAATTATTTCTTGTTCTTTAAGATTTTCAGCCTCCAGCTCTTCAGTATTGTCGATGTCCACACTAGAAACGCCGTGGACGCTCCAGCTTTGATTCACGCCGCTCAATGTTAGTTGAGAGTCGACGCTTTGAGCTTGTGTTTTGTTGTTGTTATCTTCTTCTTCTTCTTCTTCTATAAATTGATTATATTTTTTTATTTGCATTGATAAAATTAATAGCAAATAAAAATTTACCAAATATAAAACTTTTTGGCGACGGTTCAATCATTGGCGGTGGTTCAATTATTGGCGGCGGTTCAATTATTGGCGACGGTTCAATTATTGGCGGCGCTTCAATTATTGGCGGCGGTTCAATTATTGGTGGCGGTTCATTTATTGGCGTCGTCGGCGATCGCAAAATTTGTTGTTGCGTAAAACTACGATCGATTTTCGTCGTCGAATTACAAAGACGAATAATAAACTCTGCAATTTGGATGCGCTTTTCTTTTATGTCAAAAGGCACAAACGATTCGTCGTCTTGATTTAGCAAACACATTTCTGCAAAATGACAAGCAAAAATGCCGCATGAATATACGTCTTCTTGTTGAGGAAGTGACGTTTTTGCCGCCGCGTATTTAAATTCCAATTTCTCAAATTGACTTGCGCTGAGTAAGTTTTTTAAAATATAATTTTTTATTATATTAAATGTGAGCGAATTGAAAAAGCGGCCGTCAGCTAACGAATCGTATAACGTTGCCATTTTATTATTGACATCGACGCTAATCACATTCCAATGCGATACGACATTAACGTGTTGAGAATTCACAATTAATATAGGTATGACGATCTTCTTTAGTTCATGTTCCGATATGTTTTTTTAAAAAGAAAGTACTTCGGATGCGGATATAATTGGAGTAAATTTGGCAAAGCGAATAACTCCCATATTTGCGGTAGCACAAAAGCATTGCGCTCGTCAACTTTGCATGATTTTATTACTTCCATTAAATAAGCAGTTATATGCTGCGCATGAAGCATATAATTAAGATTATTTTCAATATTTAATATCTCATCTTCTGGGTAACTTTCAATTCGTTTCAAAATATCCGTGTTTGGTTCAAAGCTATCGTCAATTGGGAAAAGCGTTTCTTTTGTTAATTGCATATTTTTGGGATGTATTTTATGCTTTTCAACAAATTCGCTTTGAATATATTCTTCGTCAAAAAACCTATTAACAGACGCGTCGTCATCTTCGCACAACAACAACTCTTCAGCATCCGGTTCGTCATTTTCTGCTGCTGCTTCATCAGGAGTTTCAAATAAAATTTGCAAATTTTCATATGTGAAATCGCTGTTAGTCGAAATTTCAGGAATGGCAACACCTTGTTGAAGCAAATTTGCCAGACGTCTTCTAGCTTCTTCGCCTAGCTCTGTACGTTTATACGAGCACATTGAAGAATTGGCGAGGGGTGCACGTACGGTAAATACAGATCTATCCGATTGGTGATCATACATGCTTGTCATCTAATAAAGTATTTAAATTTTATTATTTACAAGAAGATACGCGGCGCGTAACACAACGACAAATCTTTTCTCGTTGGAAATAATGTTAAAACTAATCAATTTGCGCGAGTTTGGATGACTCGCGCAAAATATCAACTGGTTTGTTACATAAGTATCATTGATGAGGCTTGTTTAAAGGGTTTGGTCAAGTCAACACCGTCGTATTATCTACACATATAGTACCTATTGTTTTTCATATATAGTGACACCTAAATGGGATTGCAAACTTAAAGCAAAGTGAAACTTATCGCCGCTCTATTTTTTTCAAAAAGAATTTTAAAAAATTTAAAATCTTTACCAAGAAAAAGGAAAGACGCTCTTGTTTTGTTTCGTATAAGAAAATGGGTGCAAATTTTGGCACTTTCTGCATATCGTCGTCATTGAAGACCTCTACGTTTTTGATGGTCACGGACGAGGTGGAGTCATTTGCATCGTGCGTTTTGATAATAGCGTATTTAAAGTCGTGAAGATTTAACCACATTTCAAGCGCAATATCAACTTTATTCGTAATTTCGACAAGAGGTTTTAACGTGCTTGTCATCTGAAAAGAAAAATTATTAATTAAAATAAATTAATTAGAAATTAAATTTATTTAAAAATTAATTACAAATATAAAAATAGAAAAAAATTTACATAATCATTTGGTATCAATTGATGAGTGTTTTCTTGATGTGTGCCAAGGTAAAACCAAAGGGTTAAATGTGTTCAATTGGTACGGCGATTAGTTTTTGGGGTTCTAAGATGTTCTGGATTCGAAAAAATCAAAAAATATCTGAGTTTAAATGCATTAATTTTTTTTTTATATTAGAAATTTCCGTGTGTTGTAGTTTCCTTTGCTTCTAGCCAAGGAATATCTTCGTATTCGGAAATCGGCGATCTGACAACGTCAATTAACGCCGGTAGAGCTTCTTCGGCGTTCATGGGAAAAACGATTTCTATAAAAAGGACGACGAATTAAATAAATACTTGTTTTTTATTTATGTACCTGGTGGAGGAATTTTATATTTTTCTTAAAACGGCAAAATTTCTTTGCTTTTGGCGCAGCTGTAGAACTTCCTGTTGTTGTTCCGGATGAGCTAGCAATTGCAGCAATTATTTCTTGTTCTTTAAGATTTTCAGCCTCCAGCTCTTCAGTATTGTCGATGTCCACACTAGAAACGCCGTGGACGCTCCAGCTTTGATTCACGCCGCTCAATGTTAGTTGAGAGTCGACGCTTTGAGCTTGTGTTTTGTTGTTGTTATCTTCTTCTTCTTCTTCTTCTATAAATTGATTATATTTTTTTATTTGCATTGATAAAATTAATAGCAAATAAAAATTTACCAAATATAAAACTTTTTGGCGACGGTTCAATCATTGGCGGTGGTTCAATTATTGGCGGCGGTTCAATTATTGGCGACGGTTCAATTATTGGCGGCGCTTCAATTATTGGCGGCGGTTCAATTATTGGTGGCGGTTCATTTATTGGCGTCGTCGGCGATCGCAAAATTTGTTGTTGCGTAAAACTACGATCGATTTTCGTCGTCGAATTACAAAGACGAATAATAAACTCTGCAATTTGGATGCGCTTTTCTTTTATGTCAAAAGGCACAAACGATTCGTCGTCTTGATTTAGCAAACAAATTTCTGCAAAATGACAAGCAAAAATGCCGCATGAATATACGTCTTCTTGTTGAGGAAGTGACGTTTTTGCCGCCGCGTATTTAAATTCCAATTTCTCAAATTGACTTGCGCTGAGTAAGTTTTTTAAAATATAATTTTTTATTATATTAAATGTGAGCGAATTGAAAAAGCGGCCGTCAGCTAACGAATCGTATAACGTTGCCATTTTATTATTGACATCGACGCTAATCACATTCCAATGCGATACGACATTAACGTGTTGAGAATTCACAATTAATATAGGTATGACGATCTTCTTTAGTTCATGTTCCGATATGTTTTTTTAAAAAAAAAGTACTTCGGATGCGGATATAATTGGAGTAAATTTGGCAAAGCGAATAACTCCCATATTTGCGGTAGCACAAAAGCATTGCGCTCGTCAACTTTGCATGATTTTATTACTTCCATTAAATAAGCAGTTATATGCTGCGCATGAAGCATATAATTAAGATTATTTTCAATATTTAATATCTCATCTTCTGGGTAACTTTCAATTCGTTTCAAAATATCCGTGTTTGGTTCAAAGCTATCGTCAATTGGGAAAAGCGTTTCTTTTGTTAATTGCATATTTTTGGGATGTATTTTATGCTTTTCAACAAATTCGCTTTGAATATATTCTTCGTCAAAAAACCTATTAACAGACGCGTCGTCATCTTCGCACAACAACAACTCTTCAGCATCCGGTTCGTCATTTTCTGCTGCTGCTTCATCAGGAGTTTCAAATAAAATTTGCAAATTTTCATATGTGAAATCGCTGTTAGTCGAAATTTCAGGAATGGCAACACCTTGTTGAAGCAAATTTGCCAGACGTCTTCTAGCTTCTTCGCCTAGCTCTGTACGTTTATACGAGCACATTGAAGAATTGGCGAGGGGTGCACGTACGGTAAATACAGATCTATCCGATTGGTGATCATACATGCTTGTCATCTAATAAAGTATTTAAATTTTATTATTTACAAGAAGATACGCGGCGCGTAACACAACGACAAATCTTTTCTCGTTGGAAATAATGTTAAAACTAATCAATTTGCGCGAGTTTGGATGACTCGCGCAAAATATCAACTGGTTTGTTACATAAGTATCATTGATGAGGCTTGTTTAAAGGGTTTGGTCAAGTCAACACCGTCGTATTATCTACACATATAGTACCTATTGTTTTTCATATATAGTGACACCTAAATGGGATTGCAAACTTAAAGCAAAGTGAAACTTATCGCCGCTCTATTTTTTTCAAAAAGAATTTTAAAAAATTTAAAATCTTTACCAAGAAAAAGGAAAGACGCTCTTGTTTTGTTTCGTATAAGAAAATGGGTGCAAATTTTGGCACTTTCTGCATATCGTCGTCATTGAAGACCTCTACGTTTTTGATGGTCACGGACGAGGTGGAGTCATTTGCATCGTGCGTTTTGATAATAGCGTATTTAAAGTCGTGAAGATTTAACCACATTTCAAGCGCAATATCAACTTTATTCGTAATTTCGACAAGAGGTTTTAACGTGCTTGTCATCTGAAAAGAAAAATTATTAATTAAAATAAATTAATTAGAAATTAAATTTATTTAAAAATTAATTACAAATATAAAAATAGAAAAAAATTTACATAATCATTTGGTATCAATTGATGAGTGTTTTCTTGATGTGTGCCAAGGTAAAACCAAAGGGTTAAATGTGTTCAATTGGTACGGCGATTAGTTTTTTGGGGTTCTAAGATGTTCTGGATTCGAAAAAATCAAAAAATATCTGAGTTTAAATGCATTAATTTTTTTTTATATTAGAAATTTCCGTGTGTTGTAGTTTCCTTTGCTTCTAGCCAAGGAATATCTTCGTATTCGGAAATCGGCGATCTGACAACGTCAATTAACGCCGGTAGAGCTTCTTCGGCGTTCATGGGAAAAACGATTTCTATAAAAAGGACGACGAATTAAATAAATACTTGTTTTTTATTTA
This sequence comes from Bradynema listronoti, assembly GCA_024678965.1. Lineage (NCBI taxonomy): Eukaryota > Metazoa > Nematoda > Chromadorea > Rhabditida > Allantonematidae > Bradynema > Bradynema listronoti. Next base: position 3,316,153 of record JANLNO010000011.1, read on the forward strand.
TGTACCTGGTGGAGGAATTTTATATTTTTTCTTAAAACGGCAAAATTTCTTTGCTTTTGGCGCAGCTGTAGAACTTCCTGTTGTTGTTCCGGATGAGCTAGCAATTGCAGCAATTATTTCTTGTTCTTTAAGATTTTCAGCCTCCAGCTCTTCAGTATTGTCGATGTCCACACTAGAAACGCCGTGGACGCTCCAGCTTTGATTCACGCCGCTCAATGTTAGTTGAGAGTCGACGCTTTGAGCTTGTGTTTTGTTGTTGTTATCTTCTTCTTCTTCTTCTTCTATAAATTGATTATATTTTTTTATTTGCATTGATAAAATTAATAGCAAATAAAAATTTACCAAATATAAAACTTTTTGGCGACGGTTCAATCATTGGCGGTGGTTCAATTATTGGCGGCGGTTCAATTATTGGCGACGGTTCAATTATTGGCGGCGCTTCAATTATTGGCGGCGGTTCAATTATTGGTGGCGGTTCATTTATTGGCGTCGTCGGCGATCGCAAAATTTGTTGTTGCGTAAAACTACGATCGATTTTCGTCGTCGAATTACAAAGACGAATAATAAACTCTGCAATTTGGATGCGCTTTTCTTTTATGTCAAAAGGCACAAACGATTCGTCGTCTTGATTTAGCAAACACATTTCTGCAAAATGACAAGCAAAAATGCCGCATGAATATACGTCTTCTTGTTGAGGAAGTGACGTTTTTGCCGCCGCGTATTTAAATTCCAATTTCTCAAATTGACTTGCGCTGAGTAAGTTTTTTAAAATATAATTTTTTATTATATTAAATGTGAGCGAATTGAAAAAGCGGCCGTCAGCTAACGAATCGTATAACGTTGCCATTTTATTATTGACATCGACGCTAATCACATTCCAATGCGATACGACATTAACGTGTTGAGAATTCACAATTAATATAGGTATGACGATCTTCTTTAGTTCATGTTCCGATATGTTTTTTTTAAAAGAAAGTACTTCGGATGCGGATATAATTGGAGTAAATTTGGCAAAGCGAATAACTCCCATATTTGCGGTAGCACAAAAGCATTGCGCTCGTCAACTTTGCATGATTTTATTACTTCCATTAAATAAGCAGTTATATGCTGCGCATGAAGCATATAATTAAGATTATTTTCAATATTTAATATCTCATCTTCTGGGTAACTTTCAATTCGTTTCAAAATATCCGTGTTTGGTTCAAAGCTATCGTCAATTGGGAAAAGCGTTTCTTTTGTTAATTGCATATTTTTGGGATGTATTTTATGCTTTTCAACAAATTCGCTTTGAATATATTCTTCGTCAAAAAACCTATTAACAGACGCGTCGTCATCTTCGCACAACAACAACTCTTCAGCATCCGGTTCGTCATTTTCTGCTGCTGCTTCATCAGGAGTTTCAAATAAAATTTGCAAATTTTCATATGTGAAATCGCTGTTAGTCGAAATTTCAGGAATGGCAACACCTTGTTGAAGCAAATTTGCCAGACGTCTTCTAGCTTCTTCGCCTAGCTCTGTACGTTTATACGAGCACATTGAAGAATTGGCGAGGGGTGCACGTACGGTAAATACAGATCTATCCGATTGGTGATCATACATGCTTGTCATCTAATAAAGTATTTAAATTTTATTATTTACAAGAAGATACGCGGCGCGTAACACAACGACAAATCTTTTCTCGTTGGAAATAATGTTAAAACTAATCAATTTGCGCGAGTTTGGATGACTCGCGCAAAATATCAACTGGTTTGTTACATAAGTATCATTGATGAGGCTTGTTTAAAGGGTTTGGTCAAGTCAACACCGTCGTATTATCTACACATATAGTACCTATTGTTTTTCATATATAGTGACACCTAAATGGGATTGCAAACTTAAAGCAAAGTGAAACTTATCGCCGCTCTATTTTTTTCAAAAAGAATTTTAAAAAATTTAAAATCTTTACCAAGAAAAAGGAAAGACGCTCTTGTTTTGTTTCGTATAAGAAAATGGGTGCAAATTTTGGCACTTTCTGCATATCGTCGTCATTGAAGACCTCTACGTTTTTGATGGTCACGGACGAGGTGGAGTCATTTGCATCGTGCGTTTTGATAATAGCGTATTTAAAGTCGTGAAGATTTAACCACATTTCAAGCGCAATATCAACTTTATTCGTAATTTCGACAAGAGGTTTTAACGTGCTTGTCATCTGAAAAGAAAAATTATTAATTAAAATAAATTAATTAGAAATTAAATTTATTTAAAAATTAATTACAAATATAAAAATAGAAAAAAATTTACATAATCATTTGGTATCAATTGATGAGTGTTTTCTTGATGTGTGCCAAGGTAAAACCAAAGGGTTAAATGTGTTCAATTGGTACGGCGATTAGTTTTTTGGGGTTCTAAGATGTTCTGGATTCGAAAAAATCAAAAAATATCTGAGTTTAAATGCTTTAAATTTTTTTTTTTTATATTAGAAATTTCCGTGTGTTGTAGTTTCCTTTGCTTCTAGCCAAGGAATATCTTCGTATTCGGAAATCGGCGATCTGACAACGTCAATTAACGCCGGTAGAGCTTCTTCGGCGTTCATGGGAAAAACGATTTCTATAAAAAGGACGACGAATTAAATAAATACTTGTTTTTTATTTATGTACCTGGTGGAGGAATTTTATATTTTTTCTTAAAACGGCAAAATTTCTTTGCTTTTGGCGCAGCTGTAGAACTTCCTGTTGTTGTTCCGGATGAGCTAGCAATTGCAGCAATTATTTCTTGTTCTTTAAGATTTTCAGCCTCCAGCTCTTCAGTATTGTCGATGTCCACACTAGAAACGCCGTGGACGCTCCAGCTTTGATTCACGCCGCTCAATGTTAGTTGAGAGTCGACGCTTTGAGCTTGTGTTTTGTTGTTGTTATCTTCTTCTTCTTCTTCTTCTATAAATTGATTATATTTTTTTATTTGCATTGATAAAATTAATAGCAAATAAAAATTTACCAAATATAAAACTTTTTGGCGACGGTTCAATCATTGGCGGTGGTTCAATTATTGGCGGCGGTTCAATTATTGGCGACGGTTCAATTATTGGCGGCGCTTCAATTATTGGCGGCGGTTCAATTATTGGTGGCGGTTCATTTATTGGCGTCGTCGGCGATCGCAAAATTTGTTGTTGCGTAAAACTACGATCGATTTTCGTCGTCGAATTACAAAGACGAATAATAAACTCTGCAATTTGGATGCGCTTTTCTTTTATGTCAAAAGGCACAAACGATTCGTCGTCTTGATTTAGCAAACACATTTCTGCAAAATGACAAGCAAAAATGCCGCATGAATATACGTCTTCTTGTTGAGGAAGTGACGTTTTTGCCGCCGCGTATTTAAATTCCAATTTCTCAAATTGACTTGCGCTGAGTAAGTTTTTTAAAATATAATTTTTTATTATATTAAATGTGAGCGAATTGAAAAAGCGGCCGTCAGCTAACGAATCGTATAACGTTGCCATTTTATTATTGACATCGACGCTAATCACATTCCAATGCGATACGACATTAACGTGTTGAGAATTCACAATTAATATAGGTATGACGATCTTCTTTAGTTCATGTTCCGATATGTTTTTTTAAAAAGAAAGTACTTCGGATGCGGATATAATTGGAGTAAATTTGGCAAAGCGAATAACTCCCATATTTGCGGTAGCACAAAAGCATTGCGCTCGTCAACTTTGCATGATTTTATTACTTCCATTAAATAAGCAGTTATATGCTGCGCATGAAGCATATAATTAAGATTATTTTCAATATTTAATATCTCATCTTCTGGGTAACTTTCAATTCGTTTCAAAATATCCGTGTTTGGTTCAAAGCTATCGTCAATTGGGAAAAGCGTTTCTTTTGTTAATTGCATATTTTTGGGATGTATTTTATGCTTTTCAACAAATTCGCTTTGAATATATTCTTCGTCAAAAAACCTATTAACAGACGCGTCGTCATCTTCGCACAACAACAACTCTTCAGCATCCGGTTCGTCATTTTCTGCTGCTGCTTCATCAGGAGTTTCAAATAAAATTTGCAAATTTTCATATGTGAAATCGCTGTTAGTCGAAATTTCAGGAATGGCAACACCTTGTTGAAGCAAATTTGCCAGACGTCTTCTAGCTTCTTCGCCTAGCTCTGTACGTTTATACGAGCACATTGAAGAATTGGCGAGGGGTGCACGTACGGTAAATACAGATCTATCCGATTGGTGATCATACATGCTTGTCATCTAATAAAGTATTTAAATTTTATTATTTACAAGAAGATACGCGGCGCGTAACACAACGACAAATCTTTTCTCGTTGGAAATAATGTTAAAACTAATCAATTTGCGCGAGTTTGGATGACTCGCGCAAAATATCAACTGGTTTGTTACATAAGTATCATTGATGAGGCTTGTTTAAAGGGTTTGGTCAAGTCAACACCGTCGTATTATCTACACATATAGTACCTATTGTTTTTCATATATAGTGACACCTAAATGGGATTGCAAACTTAAAGCAAAGTGAAACTTATCGCCGCTCTATTTTTTTCAAAAAAGAATTTTAAAAAATTTAAAATCTTTACCAAGAAAAAGGAAAGACGCTCTTGTTTTGTTTCGTATAAGAAAATGGGTGCAAATTTTGGCACTTTCTGCATATCGTCGTCATTGAAGACCTCTACGTTTTTGATGGTCACGGACGAGGTGGAGTCATTTGCATCGTGCGTTTTGATAATAGCGTATTTAAAGTCGTGAAGATTTAACCACATTTCAAGCGCAATATCAACTTTATTCGTAATTTCGACAAGAGGTTTTAACGTGCTTGTCATCTGAAAAGAAAAATTATTAATTAAAATAAATTAATTAGAAATTAAATTTATTTAAAAATTAATTACAAATATAAAAATAGAAAAAAATTTACATAATCATTTGGTATCAATTGATGAGTGTTTTCTTGATGTGTGCCAAGGTAAAACCAAAGGGTTAAATGTGTTCAATTGGTACGGCGATTAGTTTTTTGGGGTTCTAAGATGTTCTGGATTCGAAAAAATCAAAAAATATCTGAGTTTAAATGCATTAATTTTTTTTTTATATTAGAAATTTCCGTGTGTTGTAGTTTCCTTTGCTTCTAGCCAAGGAATATCTTCGTATTCGGAAATCGGCGATCTGACAACGTCAATTAACGCCGGTAGAGCTTCTTCGGCGTTCATGGGAAAAACGATTTCTATAAAAAGGACGACGAATTAAATAAATACTTGTTTTTTATTTATGTACCTGGTGGAGGAATTTTATATTTTTTCTTAAAACGGCAAAATTTCTTTGCTTTTGGCGCAGCTGTAGAACTTCCTGTTGTTGTTCCGGATGAGCTAGCAATTGCAGCAATTATTTCTTGTTCTTTAAGATTTTCAGCCTCCAGCTCTTCAGTATTGTCGATGTCCACACTAGAAACGCCGTGGACGCTCCAGCTTTGATTCACGCCGCTCAATGTTAGTTGAGAGTCGACGCTTTGAGCTTGTGTTTTGTTGTTGTTATCTTCTTCTTCTTCTTCTTCTATAAATTGATTATATTTTTTTATTTGCATTGATAAAATTAATAGCAAATAAAAATTTACCAAATATAAAACTTTTTGGCGACGGTTCAATCATTGGCGGTGGTTCAATTATTGGCGGCGGTTCAATTATTGGCGACGGTTCAATTATTGGCGGCGCTTCAATTATTGGCGGCGGTTCAATTATTGGTGGCGGTTCATTTATTGGCGTCGTCGGCGATCGCAAAATTTGTTGTTGCGTAAAACTACGATCGATTTTCGTCGTCGAATTACAAAGACGAATAATAAACTCTGCAATTTGGATGCGCTTTTCTTTTATGTCAAAAGGCACAAACGATTCGTCGTCTTGATTTAGCAAACAAATTTCTGCAAAATGACAAGCAAAAATGCCGCATGAATATACGTCTTCTTGTTGAGGAAGTGACGTTTTTGCCGCCGCGTATTTAAATTCCAATTTCTCAAATTGACTTGCGCTGAGTAAGTTTTTTAAAATATAATTTTTTATTATATTAAATGTGAGCGAATTGAAAAAGCGGCCGTCAGCTAACGAATCGTATAACGTTGCCATTTTATTATTGACATCGACGCTAATCACATTCCAATGCGATACGACATTAACGTGTTGAGAATTCACAATTAATATAGGTATGACGATCTTCTTTAGTTCATGTTCCGATATGTTTTTTTAAAAGAAAGTACTTCGGATGCGGATATAATTGGAGTAAATTTGGCAAAGCGAATAACTCCCATATTTGCGGTAGCACAAAAGCATTGCGCTCGTCAACTTTGCATGATTTTATTACTTCCATTAAATAAGCAGTTATATGCTGCGCATGAAGCATATAATTAAGATTATTTTCAATATTTAATATCTCATCTTCTGGGTAACTTTCAATTCGTTTCAAAATATCCGTGTTTGGTTCAAAGCTATCGTCAATTGGGAAAAGCGTTTCTTTTGTTAATTGCATATTTTTGGGATGTATTTTATGCTTTTCAACAAATTCGCTTTGAATATATTCTTCGTCAAAAAACCTATTAACAGACGCGTCGTCATCTTCGCACAACAACAACTCTTCAGCATCCGGTTCGTCATTTTCTGCTGCTGCTTCATCAGGAGTTTCAAATAAAATTTGCAAATTTTCATATGTGAAATCGCTGTTAGTCGAAATTTCAGGAATGGCAACACCTTGTTGAAGCAAATTTGCCAGACGTCTTCTAGCTTCTTCGCCTAGCTCTGTACGTTTATACGAGCACATTGAAGAATTGGCGAGGGGTGCACGTACGGTAAATACAGATCTATCCGATTGGTGATCATACATGCTTGTCATCTAATAAAGTATTTAAATTTTATTATTTACAAGAAGATACGCGGCGCGTAACACAACGACAAATCTTTTCTCGTTGGAAATAATGTTAAAACTAATCAATTTGCGCGAGTTTGGATGACTCGCGCAAAATATCAACTGGTTTGTTACATAAGTATCATTGATGAGGCTTGTTTAAAGGGTTTGGTCAAGTCAACACCGTCGTATTATCTACACATATAGTACCTATTGTTTTTCATATATAGTGACACCTAAATGGGATTGCAAACTTAAAGCAAAGTGAAACTTATCGCCGCTCTATTTTTTTCAAAAAGAATTTTAAAAAATTTAAAATCTTTACCAAGAAAAAGGAAAGACGCTCTTGTTTTGTTTCGTATAAGAAAATGGGTGCAAATTTTGGCACTTTCTGCATATCGTCGTCATTGAAGACCTCTACGTTTTTGATGGTCACGGACGAGGTGGAGTCATTTGCATCGTGCGTTTTGATAATAGCGTATTTAAAGTCGTGAAGATTTAACCACATTTCAAGCGCAATATCAACTTTATTCGTAATTTCGACAAGAGGTTTTAACGTGCTTGTCATCTGAAAAGAAAAATTATTAATTAAAATAAATTAATTAGAAATTAAATTTATTTAAAAATTAATTACAAATATAAAAATAGAAAAAAATTTACATAATCATTTGGTATCAATTGATGAGTGTTTTCTTGATGTGTGCCAAGGTAAAACCAAAGGGTTAAATGTGTTCAATTGGTACGGCGATTAGTTTTTTGGGGTTCTAAGATGTTCTGGATTCGAAAAAATCAAAAAATATCTGAGTTTAAATGCATTAATTTTTTTTTTATATTAGAAATTTCCGTGTGTTGTAGTTTCCTTTGCTTCTAGCCAAGGAATATCTTCGTATTCGGAAATCGGCGATCTGACAACGTCAATTAACGCCGGTAGAGCTTCTTCGGCGTTCATGGGAAAAACGATTTCTATAAAAAGGACGACGAATTAAATAAATACTTGTTTTTTATTTATGTACCTGGTGGAGGAATTTTATATTTTTTCTTAAAACGGCAAAATTTCTTTGCTTTTGGCGCAGCTGTAGAACTTCCTGTTGTTGTTCCGGATGAGCTAGCAATTGCAGCAATTATTTCTTGTTCTTTAAGATTTTCAGCCTCCAGCTCTTCAGTATTGTCGATGTCCACACTAGAAACGCCGTGGACGCTCCAGCTTTGATTCACGCCGCTCAATGTTAGTTGAGAGTCGACGCTTTGAGCTTGTGTTTTGTTGTTGTTATCTTCTTCTTCTTCTTCTTCTATAAATTGATTATATTTTTTTATTTGCATTGATAAAATTAATAGCAAATAAAAATTTACCAAATATAAAACTTTTTGGCGACGGTTCAATCATTGGCGGTGGTTCAATTATTGGCGGCGGTTCAATTATTGGCGACGGTTCAATTATTGGCGGCGCTTCAATTATTGGCGGCGGTTCAATTATTGGTGGCGGTTCATTTATTGGCGTCGTCGGCGATCGCAAAATTTGTTGTTGCGTAAAACTACGATCGATTTTCGTCGTCGAATTACAAAGACGAATAATAAACTCTGCAATTTGGATGCGCTTTTCTTTTATGTCAAAAGGCACAAACGATTCGTCGTCTTGATTTAGCAAACACATTTCTGCAAAATGACAAGCAAAAATGCCGCATGAATATACGTCTTCTTGTTGAGGAAGTGACGTTTTTGCCGCCGCGTATTTAAATTCCAATTTCTCAAATTGACTTGCGCTGAGTAAGTTTTTTAAAATATAATTTTTTATTATATTAAATGTGAGCGAATTGAAAAAGCGGCCGTCAGCTAACGAATCGTATAACGTTGCCATTTTATTATTGACATCGACGCTAATCACATTCCAATGCGATACGACATTAACGTGTTGAGAATTCACAATTAATATAGGTATGACGATCTTCTTTAGTTCATGTTCCGATATGTTTTTTTAAAAAGAAAGTACTTCGGATGCGGATATAATTGGAGTAAATTTGGCAAAGCGAATAACTCCCATATTTGCGGTAGCACAAAAGCATTGCGCTCGTCAACTTTGCATGATTTTATTACTTCCATTAAATAAGCAGTTATATGCTGCGCATGAAGCATATAATTAAGATTATTTTCAATATTTAATATCTCATCTTCTGGGTAACTTTCAATTCGTTTCAAAATATCCGTGTTTGGTTCAAAGCTATCGTCAATTGGGAAAAGCGTTTCTTTTGTTAATTGCATATTTTTGGGATGTATTTTATGCTTTTCAACAAATTCGCTTTGAATATATTCTTCGTCAAAAAACCTATTAACAGACGCGTCGTCATCTTCGCACAACAACAACTCTTCAGCATCCGGTTCGTCATTTTCTGCTGCTGCTTCATCAGGAGTTTCAAATAAAATTTGCAAATTTTCATATGTGAAATCGCTGTTAGTCGAAATTTCAGGAATGGCAACACCTTGTTGAAGCAAATTTGCCAGACGTCTTCTAGCTTCTTCGCCTAGCTCTGTACGTTTATACGAGCACATTGAAGAATTGGCGAGGGGTGCACGTACGGTAAATACAGATCTATCCGATTGGTGATCATACATGCTTGTCATCTAATAAAGTATTTAAATTTTATTATTTACAAGAAGATACGCGGCGCGTAACACAACGACAAATCTTTTCTCGTTGGAAATAATGTTAAAACTAATCAATTTGCGCGAGTTTGGATGACTCGCGCAAAATATCAACTGGTTTGTTACATAAGTATCATTGATGAGGCTTGTTTAAAGGGTTTGGTCAAGTCAACACCGTCGTATTATCTACACATATAGTACCTATTGTTTTTCATATATAGTGACACCTAAATGGGATTGCAAACTTAAAGCAAAGTGAAACTTATCGCCGCTCTATTTTTTTCAAAAAAGAATTTTAAAAAATTTAAAATCTTTACCAAGAAAAAGGAAAGACGCTCTTGTTTTGTTTCGTATAAGAAAATGGGTGCAAATTTTGGCACTTTCTGCATATCGTCGTCATTGAAGACCTCTACGTTTTTGATGGTCACGGACGAGGTGGAGTCATTTGCATCGTGCGTTTTGATAATAGCGTATTTAAAGTCGTGAAGATTTAACCACATTTCAAGCGCAATATCAACTTTATTCGTAATTTCGACAAGAGGTTTTAACGTGCTTGTCATCTGAAAAGAAAAATTATTAATTAAAATAAATTAATTAGAAATTAAATTTATTTAAAAATTAATTACAAATATAAAAATAGAAAAAAATTTACATAATCATTTGGTATCAATTGATGAGTGTTTTCTTGATGTGTGCCAAGGTAAAACCAAAGGGTTAAATGTGTTCAATTGGTACGGCGATTAGTTTTTTGGGGTTCTAAGATGTTCTGGATTCGAAAAAATCAAAAAATATCTGAGTTTAAATGCATTAATTTTTTTTTTTATATTAGAAATTTCCGTGTGTTGTAGTTTCCTTTGCTTCTAGCCAAGGAATATCTTCGTATTCGGAAATCGGCGATCTGACAACGTCAATTAACGCCGGTAGAGCTTCTTCGGCGTTCATGGGAAAAACGATTTCTATAAAAAGGACGACGAATTAAATAAATACTTGTTTTTTATTTATGTACCTGGTGGAGGAATTTTATATTTTTTCTTAAAACGGCAAAATTTCTTTGCTTTTGGCGCAGCTGTAGAACTTCCTGTTGTTGTTCCGGATGAGCTAGCAATTGCAGCAATTATTTCTTGTTCTTTAAGATTTTCAGCCTCCAGCTCTTCAGTATTGTCGATGTCCACACTAGAAACGCCGTGGACGCTCCAGCTTTGATTCACGCCGCTCAATGTTAGTTGAGAGTCGACGCTTTGAGCTTGTGTTTTGTTGTTGTTATCTTCTTCTTCTTCTTCTTCTATAAATTGATTATATTTTTTTATTTGCATTGATAAAATTAATAGCAAATAAAAATTTACCAAATATAAAACTTTTTGGCGACGGTTCAATCATTGGCGGTGGTTCAATTATTGGCGGCGGTTCAATTATTGGCGACGGTTCAATTATTGGCGGCGGTTCAATTATTGGTGGCGGTTCATTTATTGGCGTCGTCGGCGATCGCAAAATTTGTTGTTGCGTAAAACTACGATCGATTTTCGTCGTCGAATTACAAAGACGAATAATAAACTCTGCAATTTGGATGCGCTTTTCTTTTATGTCAAAAGGCACAAACGATTCGTCGTCTTGATTTAGCAAACACATTTCTGCAAAATGACAAGCAAAAATGCCGCATGAATATACGTCTTCTTGTTGAGGAAGTGACGTTTTTGCCGCCGCGTATTTAAATTCCAATTTCTCAAATTGACTTGCGCTGAGTAAGTTTTTTAAAATATAATTTTTTATTATATTAAATGTGAGCGAATTGAAAAAGCGGCCGTCAGCTAACGAATCGTATAACGTTGCCATTTTATTATTGACATCGACGCTAATCACATTCCAATGCGATACGACATTAACGTGTTGAGAATTCACAATTAATATAGGTATGACGATCTTCTTTAGTTCATGTTCCGATATGTTTTTTTTAAAAGAAAGTACTTCGGATGCGGATATAATTGGAGTAAATTTGGCAAAGCGAATAACTCCCATATTTGCGGTAGCACAAAAGCATTGCGCTCGTCAACTTTGCATGATTTTATTACTTCCATTAAATAAGCAGTTATATGCTGCGCATGAAGCATATAATTAAGATTATTTTCAATATTTAATATCTCATCTTCTGGGTAACTTTCAATTCGTTTCAAAATATCCGTGTTTGGTTCAAAGCTATCGTCAATTGGGAAAAGCGTTTCTTTTGTTAATTGCATATTTTTGGGATGTATTTTATGCTTTTCAACAAATTCGCTTTGAATATATTCTTCGTCAAAAAACCTATTAACAGACGCGTCGTCATCTTCGCACAACAACAACTCTTCAGCATCCGGTTCGTCATTTTCTGCTGCTGCTTCATCAGGAGTTTCAAATAAAATTTGCAAATTTTCATATGTGAAATCGCTGTTAGTCGAAATTTCAGGAATGGCAACACCTTGTTGAAGCAAATTTGCCAGACGTCTTCTAGCTTCTTCGCCTAGCTCTGTACGTTTATACGAGCACATTGAAGAATTGGCGAGGGGTGCACGTACGGTAAATACAGATCTATCCGATTGGTGATCATACATGCTTGTCATCTAATAAAGTATTTAAATTTTATTATTTACAAGAAGATACGCGGCGCGTAACACAACGACAAATCTTTTCTCGTTGGAAATAATGTTAAAACTAATCAATTTGCGCGAGTTTGGATGACTCGCGCAAAATATCAACTGGTTTGTTACATAAGTATCATTGATGAGGCTTGTTTAAAGGGTTTGGTCAAGTCAACACCGTCGTATTATCTACACATATAGTACCTATTGTTTTTCATATATAGTGACACCTAAATGGGATTGCAAACTTAAAGCAAAGTGAAACTTATCGCCGCTCTATTTTTTTCAAAAAAGAATTTTAAAAAATTTAAAATCTTTACCAAGAAAAAGGAAAGACGCTCTTGTTTTGTTTCGTATAAGAAAATGGGTGCAAATTTTGGCACTTTCTGCATATCGTCGTCATTGAAGACCTCTACGTTTTTGATGGTCACGGACGAGGTGGAGTCATTTGCATCGTGCGTTTTGATAATAGCGTATTTAAAGTCGTGAAGATTTAACCACATTTCAAGCGCAATATCAACTTTATTCGTAATTTCGACAAGAGGTTTTAACGTGCTTGTCATCTGAAAAGAAAATTATTAATTAAAATAAATTAATTAGAAATTAAATTTATTTAAAAATTAATTACAAATATAAAAATAGAAAAAAATTTACATAATCATTTGGTATCAATTGATGAGTGTTTTCTTGATGTGTGCCAAGGTAAAACCAAAGGGTTAAATGTGTTCAATTGGTACGGCGATTAGTTTTTTGGGGTTCTAAGATGTTCTGGATTCGAAAAAATCAAAAAATATCTGAGTTTAAATGCTTTAAATTTTTTTTTTTTATATTAGAAATTTCCGTGTGTTGTAGTTTCCTTTGCTTCTAGCCAAGGAATATCTTCGTATTCGGAAATCGGCGATCTGACAACGTCAATTAACGCCGGTAGAGCTTCTTCGGCGTTCATGGGAAAAACGATTTCTATAAAAAGGACGACGAATTAAATAAATACTTGTTTTTTATTTATGTACCTGGTGGAGGAATTTTATATTTTTTCTTAAAACGGCAAAATTTCTTTGCTTTTGGCGCAGCTGTAGAACTTCCTGTTGTTGTTCCGGATGAGCTAGCAATTGCAGCAATTATTTCTTGTTCTTTAAGATTTTCAGCCTCCAGCTCTTCAGTATTGTCGATGTCCACACTAGAAACGCCGTGGACGCTCCAGCTTTGATTCACGCCGCTCAATGTTAGTTGAGAGTCGACGCTTTGAGCTTGTGTTTTGTTGTTGTTATCTTCTTCTTCTTCTTCTATAAATTGATTATATTTTTTTATTTGCATTGATAAAATTAATAGCAAATAAAAATTTACCAAATATAAAACTTTTTGGCGACGGTTCAATCATTGGCGGTGGTTCAATTATTGGCGGCGCTTCAATTATTGGCGACGGTTCAATTATTGGCGGCGCTTCAATTATTGGCGGCGGTTCAATTATTGGTGGCGGTTCATTTATTGGCGTCGTCGGCGATCGCAAAATTTGTTGTTGCGTAAAACTACGATCGATTTTCGTCGTCGAATTACAAAGACGAATAATAAACTCTGCAATTTGGATGCGCTTTTCTTTTATGTCAAAAGGCACAAACGATTCGTCGTCTTGATTTAGCAAACACATTTCTGCAAAATGACAAGCAAAAATGCCGCATGAATATACGTCTTCTTGTTGAGGAAGTGACGTTTTTGCCGCCGCGTATTTAAATTCCAATTTCTCAAATTGACTTGCGCTGAGTAAGTTTTTTAAAATATAATTTTTTATTATATTAAATGTGAGCGAATTGAAAAAGCGGCCGTCAGCTAACGAATCGTATAACGTTGCCATTTTATTATTGACATCGACGCTAATCACATTCCAATGCGATACGACATTAACGTGTTGAGAATTCACAATTAATATAGGTATGACGATCTTCTTTAGTTCATGTTCCGATATGTTTTTTTTAAAAAGAAAGTACTTCGGATGCGGATATAATTGGAGTAAATTTGGCAAAGCGAATAACTCCCATATTTGCGGTAGCACAAAAGCATTGCGCTCGTCAACTTTGCATGATTTTATTACTTCCATTAAATAAGCAGTTATATGCTGCGCATGAAGCATATAATTAAGATTATTTTCAATATTTAATATCTCATCTTCTGGGTAACTTTCAATTCGTTTCAAAATATCCGTGTTTGGTTCAAAGCTATCGTCAATTGGGAAAAGCGTTTCTTTTGTTAATTGCATATTTTTGGGATGTATTTTATGCTTTTCAACAAATTCGCTTTGAATATATTCTTCGTCAAAAAACCTATTAACAGACGCGTCGTCATCTTCGCACAACAACAACTCTTCAGCATCCGGTTCGTCATTTTCTGCTGCTGCTTCATCGGAGTTTCAAATAAAATTTGCAAATTTTCATATGTGAAATCGCTGTTAGTCGAAATTTCAGGAATGGCAACACCTTGTTGAAGCAAATTTGCCAGACGTCTTCTAGCTTCTTCGCCTAGCTCTGTACGTTTATACGAGCACATTGAAGAATTGGCGAGGGGTGCACGTACGGTAAATACAGATCTATCCGATTGGTGATCATACATGCTTGTCATCTAATAAAGTATTTAAATTTTATTATTTACAAGAAGATACGCGGCGCGTAACACAACGACAAATCTTTTCTCGTTGGAAATAATGTTAAAACTAATCAATTTGCGCGAGTTTGGATGACTCGCGCAAAATATCAACTGGTTTGTTACATAAGTATCATTGATGAGGCTTGTTTAAAGGGTTTGGTCAAGTCAACACCGTCGTATTATCTACACATATAGTACCTATTGTTTTTCATATATAGTGACACCTAAATGGGATTGCAAACTTAAAGCAAAGTGAAACTTATCGCCGCTCTATTTTTTTCAAAAAGAATTTTAAAAAATTTAAAATCTTTACCAAGAAAAAGGAAAGACGCTCTTGTTTTGTTTCGTATAAGAAAATGGGTGCAAATTTTGGCACTTTCTGCATATCGTCGTCATTGAAGACCTCTACGTTTTTGATGGTCACGGACGAGGTGGAGTCATTTGCATCGTGCGTTTTGATAATAGCGTATTTAAAGTCGTGAAGATTTAACCACATTTCAAGCGCAATATCAACTTTATTCGTAATTTCGACAAGAGGTTTTAACGTGCTTGTCATCTGAAAAGAAAAATTATTAATTAAAATAAATTAATTAGAAATTAAATTTATTTAAAAATTAATTACAAATATAAAAATAGAAAAAATTTACATAATCATTTGGTATCAATTGATGAGTGTTTTCTTCATCAATTGAATAAACTTTTTTATAAAAGTTCTCAAAACGTGCGCTGTGGCTTCGAATTTATTTTTGGAATGAATGAAGGGCGCTTTCTTGGCCTTTGGCAGTTTGTCCTTTAAAGTAAGCGAAAAATATTTGATGTTGTGTGCTGGAAAATGACTTGCTTCAGCAATAATCGATGACTCATCTGTAAAATATATTTAATATTTAATTTATTATCAATATTTAATTTACGATTAATTTTAATTTTATGGAATTATTTTTACCATCTAATATTTTTATAATGAGATGATCATCCATTATTTTTTTTGTATATGTCGAACGCGTTTCATTTTCGTCTTTTTCTTGTTCTGCCTCACGAAGCCACTCGTATGCTAGAATGCCGAGTTTTATGCGATCTACAACGTAATAGCGTAAATGTGTCGACGCAGAATGAGCCATTGCCGAGGCGGATGGTAGAAGCTTGGAGTCGACATTGAAGACATCAGCTTTTAATAATGAACCAACTGAAGTGTTTGCCGCAGCGGTACGAATGGAGTGCATCGTGAAGTGTTTTTCTAGCTGACAATATTTGAAGAGTGCATCGACGGCTTCATTTACCTTAAAAACAAGTTATATTATAAAAAATTTTTAAATAAAAATATTTACTACTTTATATTTAGTTATTTACCAATTTAAATTAAAAATATTTACTTTATATTGAGGAGCGCCGTAACTGTTCAAAAACACGCATTTGTCGCCAGCAGCAGCGCTTTCTCCAAAAATAGCGTTTCTATGCAAAACATAGCGGTCAAGAATCAACTTTGTCTCGCTGTCAATTATAATGACAATATCGACCAATTTAAGTTTTGATTCGTAGAATGGAATCGCGTATACGTCGCCGAATTTTGTTGATTTGGCAGGTTGCGCAGCGTTTAGCATAATATTTTTTAATTTGTAGGCGACTTCACCGCGTTGCGCTACCTATTAATTTAATTTTTTTTATTAATCAATAAAGTATTTAGTTTATTAACAAATATGTATAATTACCAATGCCGTTATGCGAAAAACAAGATAAATTGCAGCATAGGCCAACTCTTTAGACGAAATCCGTTTTGTAGTCTGCAGTTTTTGCAAAAGCGTTTGCATCATTATCGAACTCGTAAGCGCATTTAACTGCCGAATAATTTCGCCATACTTTAAAACGGTCGTCATTTTGCGCAGCATGATCAAACCTCGAGCGCGACTGTAAATTAAATAAGCAAAAAAAATAAATAAAAATATTAAAGTAAAGATTAAGAAAAAAATAAGAAATTAAAAAAGATAAGAAAGGGATTAAGAAAAAAATTATTTTAATATTATATAATAAAATAAGGAAAACATACTTTGACGCCGCTTGTGATGAACGAATATAATCGTTTGTAGAACTGAGCAAACTTTGATAGATAGCTGCCCATTGCGATATATTCGCATCTTGAGGAAGCATATTGAAGCCAACGTATAGCACTCTTTTAAATCCTTTTAAATGATTTGCGACCGATCCCTTTGTTTTGTTGATGAGGAGATGAACAGCGAAAAAATTGTCGAGCGCTTCCTTTGAAGAAATCAAATCGTAGATTGTTGCTTCATAACCTAAATTTTTGTTATTAGATAATAGTAATTTAAAACTTAAAAAATAGCTAATTTTATATAATTTAATAATATTGTTTTTTAAAACGTACTGCGAGTTGGATTTTTTAATTTTTCACAACGAATGTGGATGGCTAGTATCCGAAGCGCACTCTCTAAGCATCTTCTGACGACTAGCTGCCGATTACTTTCCAATGCACACATTCGATGGTATAACGCATTTAGAAACGGCTGGAGCACTTTCGAGTCTTTGCTCCAAATTCGAAGTTGGACGTTAACTCCTGCACGCGAGAGCATAGTACGCGTTCGATGTTCACTGGCTTGTGAATATTCTGCGACTTTGTCTACGAAAAATTCTAAAAATATGTTTTTTGAAATTTTTTTAACAAAAATTATAAATTTTAAACAAAAAGTAATCATTGAATTTTAAATAAAAACTTACCTGGTGAATCTTGTGATGGATCGCCGATATACTTAAAAATTCGTTCTTGATCAATCACAGTAGCATTTAAATCAATATCGTTAAGAAGACAACCTCCGTCGTACCGAACGTTTCGAAGTGCGGAACTGAGGAGGTATGTATCCGCTGATTTAATCTTAAATAAAAAGGTTATTTAACTAAATTAAGTATATTTCTAAAAATTGAAAAATATTCAAATCCGTACATCCTTTATTAGGATTGTAAAATTCGAATTCAAAACCGAATTTACAATCTGTTAACCTAACTTTGTAAAAAAAGAAATTTAAAAAATATACCTGATCGAACTTTTTCTTTTCTGCATTGGTTTGTCGGAGAAAATAACTCGGAAGTAGCCGCTCTTTGTGGTTGAAGCCATATTGTCGTAAATCTTGGCATTCCTCATCGACGACAATTGCGCCAAGTGTTTCCAATAAAGGAACTAATTTATTTAATACGTCTTCGGATTGGAACATTTGTTTAAGGTCTTCTATATATTAGGTCTAAAAGTTAATTTCCGCGTTTTTTTACGATTTTTAAACTGCATGAAACTAGAAAAACTTAAACAAAACTTTTATTCAAAATAATTTCCATCATTAATAACAACATTTTCCCAAAGTTTGGGCAATTTATGGATTCCATCATAATAAAAATTTTCTGGTTTGGCCGCTATCCATTTATCAAGCCATTTTTTGACGTCTTGACGATCTTGAAAGCGCTGCTCCGCTAGACCATGAGCCATTGCCCGGAAAAGGTGATAGTCCGACGGGGCGATGTCCGGAGAGTACGGCGGGTGCGGTAAGATCTCCCATTTGAACTCTTTTAGCGTGTTTTTCACCGATTGAGCGACGTGCGGCCTTGCGTTGTCATGAAGCAGTATAATTTTTTCGTGCCGACCCTCCCATTCTGGTCTTTTTACTGCGATTTCGTGACGCAACTGCGCTAGTTGATGTTGGTAGTTATTCGCAGTAACTGTTTCGCCAGGTTGAAGAAGCTCATAGTACAGTATGCCGCGTTGATCCCACCATATGCACAGTAAGACCTTCTTCCCGTGGATGTTTGGTTTCGCGGTCGAAGTTGTCGGTTCACCGGGACTAACCCACGATTTTTTTCGCTTCGGATTGTCGTAGTACACCCATTTTTCATCACCAGTTATGATGCGGTGTAAAAAAGACTTTCTTTGGAATCTGTCCAGCAAGATTTGTGAAGTGGTTTTTCTCTGCTCTTTGTTGCGTTCTGACAGCTCATGGGGCACCCATATTCCTTGCTTCTGAATTTTCCCCATTGCTTTCAATCGAAGAGAAACTGCATATTGCGTGACGCCGAGACATTCCGCGAGTCGCTCCTGTGTTTGAGCCGAATCTTCATCCAATAAAGCTTGAAGTTGTTCGTCTTCAAATTTTTTGGCTGTCCTGGCCGATCTTTGTCGTTGACGTCAAAGTCGCCCGATTTGAAACGCTGGAACCATTCTTGGCAGGTTCTTATGGATGGAGCAGCATCGCCATAAGCTTCGACAATCATTTGGTGCGCGTCAGTGGCTTTCTTCTTGAGATGAAAAAGGAAAAGAAGAGTTTCCCGCAAATGACGCTTTTCCGGCACAAAAGTTGACATCTTTAAATTAAAAATAATACGTGTTTATAATGTTATATAGTGAAAGTCATATACTGATAGAAAGCTGATAATACAGAGAACATTATAACATAAAATTCGTTAAATAAAAATAATTTTATTTTGGCAAAATTCAACAACAACAAAAAACGCGGAAATTAACTTTTAGACCTAATATATTACGCAATTTTGAATAAATTGTTCTGTGATGGCTTTTGTTAACCAATTGCTTGCGTCTTTCCATTTAGCCGGCGAAACGCAAGTTTTATGTCTTTCAAAACGGTCGTTGACGATGTGTGCACATCTACAGCACACATTACTTCTACGCTTCATATCTGTTTCTTTTTTGCGCGATGGTATAATGTATTCGTTGAATCGTCCGCCAATTGGTCGCGTAAATGCATGTAAATTGCGATTTCCTCTTGCGCTAGTATGTTTTATTTCTTTTTTTTCTATTTCCATTTTTTTGCAATCGCTGGCACACTTCAATTCGCCCTCAATTGCATCTTTCCAATCCGGGTCGTGGCTTGAGTAATCGTTGTCACTTTCGCTGCTGCCGGTAAAATCAAACACATCGGCCTTATGAATTTGAAGAAGATTAATCTATAAATAAATAGCATAAATACATAAATAAATATTTTAATACATAAATATTTTAATAATATGTAATAATTATAATTTTTAATAACTAAAAAACGTACGTTAATTTTATTTTCAGGTTTAACTAAATATTGTGGATGAAGAAATGAAGATCCTAGCGGAGATGTACTTCTAATAGGAATGTATTTTTTTTCGATTCGTCGTAAACAATAAATCTTTTCTTTTGGCCATCACTCATGTAGTTGTAGACGAAAACATTTGTTATCGTAGTCGAAGTTTTATCGTCTTCACTAAGCGTCTTAACCGAAATAACGAAGAGATTGTTGATGCCTTCCAATTCTTTTGCGTACCTGGCACACAGATCTCGAAAACGATCTGGAGTCAAAGGCTGCTCCTCCGAAATGTTAAGTTTCGTTTTCAATGATTTCTAAAAACATTATTATTTTAATTTTAAATAATTGTAAAAATTATTTTAAAATTTTTTTAAATAACCTTTTCAATTTTAAATTTTTCTTCACAATAGTTTAAAAAATCTTCGCCGTATGCAGCATATTTTGGCGTGAAGAGCCAGGCTTTTCAATAAGTCGCATTAGATCCGCAAAAGCTGCTTTTTTGCAAACATTTTTAAGTTTTCTAAAAAATAATTTTAATATATTATATATATATATTTATATATTATATATTTTATACAACATATAATAATGATAAGTTCAAATAAAAAATGATTTAAATAATTTTGAATATATATATATACCAATAAATGTGAGGGTTTTATTAATAAAAATTAATTAATTTTATTAACAATATTTTATTTAGATAACTTTATCATACATATTTGTTTGATAAATATCTAATTTTACAAATATAATATATTATAAATATAGTGAAAATTGTTACAATAATGATAGCAATTATAATTATAAATAATTTTAACGTCGTATTAAAAGTATCGAAAAAAAATTTGAAAAATTTGAAAAAATCCGGTATTGGTTTCAAAAAGTTTCCTCTGTTCTTCCATGTCTTTTTCTAAAATTTCTCCTATAGCATTATATTGACGTTCTTGTGCCTCGTCCAGCTCAAGTTTTTTCGGATCAGAATCAGCGTAAACAATAAATTGACGGTCGACTGGTTGCAATAATTGACCATTTATATGGATAACTTCCCCAGGGTCGGGTTTGATAAAAAGATTTCCGTTGTAAAGCCTAGTGACTACCTAAAAAATAAAAATTACATAACTATATAAATTAATTTTTGTTAAATAAAATCTTACTTTTGCATCAATATTTTCTAATTTTGCAAAAAAAACCATGAAGAAAAATTTCCAAAGCATATTGAACTAAAAATTGTTTTAATATTAGATTTTTTACAAGACTGTTTCCCTAAATTAAAAAATATTCAAATTATTCAAACACTTCTTAATAATCAAAGTCGTAGCTTCATATGTATTATTTCAAATGCATCATAATTTGTTCAAAGTATCAAAAAAAAAATTATAAAAAATATTCTGATTTTATTCAGTATATATACCATACAACAAGGTTAACATAATCTAATTTTGCCTATTTTAACATAATATCTTAATTTTGCCTATTTTAACATAATATCAAAATTATTTTATGTTCAATATATTAAAATCTTATTTTGCTCATTCTATATATATGTAATATCAAAGAAATTTACCGCTTTCTTTTTAACATAATCTAATTTTGCCTATTTTAACATAATATTCTAATTTTGCCTATTTTAACATAATATCAAAATTATTTTATGTTCAATATATTACAATCTTATTTTGCTCATTCTATATATATGTAATATCAAAGAAATTTACCGCTTTCTTTTTAACATAATCTAATTTTGCCTATTTTAACATAATATCCTAATTTTGCCTATTTTAACATAATATCAAAATTATTTTATGTTCTATATATTACAATCTTATTTGCTCATTTTAACATAATCTATTTTTGCCTATTTTAACATTTTTTCAATATAAATAGTCCAAAAATTATTAAAATTGCACATTCTACATGTTTTTCAACTTTTTCATCATTTTCAGAGCATTTCTGGCATAAAAGTTTTAAGACCCTATTTATGAGTATGAATATTTTAGGAACGACTTCTCTTACACTATTTTATAAGAATTTCAAATTTGGGATTCTGTTAGGATCATGGACCCTATTAGGACCCATTAGAATCATCGGATCAGAAATCTGATATCGAATCTGAATTCTACGACACCGATTGGGTAGGGGTTTCCTAAAGGGGGATAGCGAAATCACCGTTTGCGGACCCCATTGTCTGATTCTATTATTATTAGGAAAAAAATGGGAATCAATATTAGAAATGTTATTGGTCATCTTAATTATAATATTATTTAACTTAAATATAATATTTTAATAATATTTAATATTTTTATTATTTAGAATATTTTCACAATGAACAAAGAAAAAGAAACTACGGTATTTATTTTTACCTATCTTCTTTTAATTCAACACTTTCAACTTGCATTATTTGACGACGAAACGCTAATTTTTAAGAATTCCGGATTAAATTTTCGGTCGATTGGGGTTGGTTCGACGAGCGATTATATAGAATATGAATGCAGCGAGATGAATATTGAATTTAATCTAAATCCAAAAAATTTTTCGGCATCCACTGATGCACTCAACATATTGAAGAACGGTCAAAAGAAGGTCGACGATTATCTACAGCAAGAATGCGTCCAACTGCTTTCACCTTCAAAAGAAAATGCCCCAAAAGCTGAAAAATTGTATGGAATAATAATTGCCGGAGCAATTGCAATTGGAATAGTCGCGACGATAGTTGTAGTTATTGTGGACAAAATCAGGGAAGACGGTGAAGCAAACAAAGCGGTAAAAATTCAAAATGATATCGAACAGGCGCAGCAGAAACAATTTAACGAATTGCGAAAGTATGTTTTATATAACTAAAATTAATAATTTTTATTAAATTTTTTTAAATTTTTATTGTTAATATTTTTATTTTTTTTTTAATTTTTTGTCATCTAAATTTACATAAAATTATGAATTTTTTTATAGAGCTGAAAGTCTTGCTAAGCTTGTGAATATGGTCGATGAAATGGTGTATAGCCAACATAACGTAATCAACTCTTTGTTTGATGCTGATGGTCACGAGGTAGACATAAGATTTAAATAATATAAAAATAAATTGCATATATAATAATAACAATATATTTTTATAAATTTCTATTTTTAGCTTTTTTCAAAAAGACCGGAACTACTTACGCAAATACGATACTACGCGACTACAAACTACGATGCGTTCACTTCGAATCCGAAAATGCGCTTAAGCCTTGTGAAAGCGCGCGTAATTCCAAGATTATGCAAAAATGGTTCGGTACTTGCTGAAGCGTGCGCTGCTATTCCGGCGGATGTATTTAACGTTTACGAAATAGCGGATCCAGGAATGTTTAATAAAAAACGAACGGTACAAGGAGACAGGAGGGACTGCGGACCGTCCTCGAAGTGGTCGTCCAACCACTGCGACCACTCCAGAGAACGTCAACAAAGTGAGATGCCGAATTCGTCGAAATCCAGAAGTGTCCATGCGGAAGATGGCGAAAGAGCTCGGCGTTGATGAGAAAACCGTTCGTCACATCGTCAAGAAAAAGCTGGGACTGCGCAGTTACAAGATCGCTCGCGTACACTTCTTGAATGAAGCGATGAAGGCAAAACGGCTGCAGAAATGCCGCAGAATGCGTCGACTGATCGGCGCTGGTCGCTTGTCGAAAGTGCTTTTCACCGACGAGAAGATTTTCACTGTCGAGCCACTCCACAACCGCCAGAATCGCCGTCAACTTCTCAAGAAGGGGCAGCAGAAGACTGTGGCGGCAAAAACCATCGGCCGCAGCCACTTTCCTGTCTCGGTCATGGTCTGGGCCGGGATCTGCGCCACCGGGAAGACGCCTCTGGTCTTCATTGAGCGAAACGTCAAAATCAACGCCGCCAGCTATCAGCAGCGAGTGCTCCGTGAAGTACTGGAGCCGTGGGCAACGAATCACTTCGGCCCGGGTGGATTCGTGCTCCAGCAGGACTGGGCGCCGGCGCATTCTGCCAACTCGACCATCGTCACCTGCGAAGAGCTGTTTCCGGGATTTTGGAACAAAGACGTATGGCCACCTAACTCACCGGATCTTAACCCGATGGACTACTCGGTGTGGTCCATCCTGGAGCAAAAAATCTCGGCTACACGATACGCCAATGTTGACACACTGAAGATGGCTTTAACACGCGCCTGGGACGAGATTAGCGTGGAACAATGCGCGACCATCGTTGGAAATTTTCCAAAGCGTTTAAAAAAATGTATCGAGGCCGAAGGAGGCAATTTTGAAAATTTGTTGTAATTTTTTTTGTTTAAAGTAATCTTTATAGTTTTAATAAACTTTGTTAATTATTCATTAAAATTGTTTTGTTATTTATACAGTACTTTCGCGCTGTTTAAATATCTGAAAAAATTAGCAGAACTTTTTCCGCACCCTGTATTTACATCGCAAATTGCCTAAAAATGTAGCAATAATCGACAATGTCGTTTACGAAATTAATCTTGCACTTTGCGAATTTTTTGTAAGTTTACATATTCATAAAAATATAAAAAAATAACAAACTTTTTAGTATTTAATTTAAAAAAAGTTTAAAAAAAGTTAAAAAAAAGATAATAATAAAGAAATTTTCCGCTTTCTTTTTTCGCGCGATTATAAAATCGGGGAGTCTGATGAGATGTATTTTTTTTCACGGATTTGGATGTAATCGAGGACCGCGCATCCGATGGATATAGTGGCTAAGGCGGGAAATTTTTTTTTTGTACCTAATGGTCCTAAATAGGGTTTTTTTAGGGTTTTTTTGTGTTTAATCCTATTTTTGGGTATGAAGGGTGCGGAATTGAGCTTTGGCATATTAGAAAGGGCACCAATTTAGGAAATTCTCTACATGACTAGAGAAAAAATTTTTTGGTTTGGACCAAATTAGGACCGGAGTGCACGGTACAAAATTTTTTGATCAAAGGTTCCAAAATTCTTCATGTTTTGTGTTTGATCCTATTTTTTGGGGTGATGCGTGTGGAATTGAGCTTTGGCATATTAGAAAGGGCACCAATTTAGGAAATTCTTTACATGATTGGAGAAAAATTTTTTTGATTTGGTCCAAATCAGGACCGGCGTGCACAGTACAAAATTTTTTGATTTGGTCCTAAATTGGGTTCCAAAATTGAAATTTGTTCAATTTGTATGTATAAATAGTGTAATATGGGGTAATTGAGGTCGGAGATTACGAATTTGATATTGGTTTTTTGTAATTTTGTGTTTTGAGGGTTCCATGTTGTCCTAAAATTGGGTCCGAAATTTAAATTTGTTCAATTTGTATGTATGAAAAGTGTAATATGGGGTATTTTAGGTCGGGGATTCCGATTTTGATATTGGTTTTGTGTTTCAAGGGTCCCAAGTGGTCCTATATAGAGTCCAAAGCTTAAATTGAGGTTGAAAATTTTAGATTTGCGGTCTATTTTATCAATCAAGGTCCCGATAGTCCTCAATAGGGTCCCAAAATTTTTATGCTAAAAATGCCATCAACGAATAGCTTTATATGCGTTATTGGCCGAATTTTTGGTCGCCATGGTCCTCCGGGACCCTGTTCGCTAACTTTTCGTACAGTGGTCGGATTGGGCCAAAATTGCACAAAAACGCTTAAAATGGTCTTAGAACACCATTTTGAGTGTTTTGGGACGAATCTGAAAAATTTTTTTTTGACCATTTGTCGTAATTAACTTTCGTTAATAACGATATTAAAATTCAATTGCGAATACCGTGCTGAATAATATATTCTTTATTTAGAAACTAAATGTATCGATAATAAAATGAATAGGCGGAATAAATTTAGCGATCGAATGGCTTGTCAATATTCGACAAATTGAAAACAGAGCCGATTTAAATACAAATTAAAGCTAGAAGAGAATGGAAAGAGAAAAAGAGTGGGAGAGATAAATAGTTTAAACGACTTGCGAATTAGCTGATTTTCCCACGAAAATCAGCAACAAATTCGCGGATTTCCGTGGGAACACGAGAAGATAAAATCTGAATTAAAGAATTTTTTAAAATGTTTAATTTTTATTGCGAAATCCGCAACAATCCGCCGCCAGGCAGCGTTCTGTTCGCGATCTGAACATTCCATGCATTGCGTAGTCGCTGGTTGAGGGATGCGGTAATCAAGTCGGGTTTCCACTATTATTTCGGCCATGGTCGCGGCAAGCCGAAAGGCTACCGTAGTGTCTGTACACAGCCACGATAATTCCCTATCCGGCGCCACTTGTCGTGGAAAATATCGCGATGTCGGATTACGTCGTAAGACTCGCTGGGCAAGCCTCATACGATCTTGACAAGTTCGTCGCCTAACTGCATAATAATCAGCCATGTCTGTTGCAGCTTGTCGCAATTGTAGGATGCTTGAGGATGTTAGTTGCAAGCAACGTGAGGTGGATTTAGCTGGGCGATGAGTGGTCTTTCATAGCTGGTTTGGTGTCGAAGGGCGGTCGTGGTTGTCGTTGAAGGCCAAGCTGATCGTGTGAAATTCGCATATTTTTTTTTTTGTTTTTTTAAAAAAAAAAAACGATTCTATCATTCGCGTACAAAAGCATGAAAAATTATAATGTTTTGGAAAGCAAATAAATGCGAGTAGAACTGAAAATAAATGCGAGTATAATTTGCCGAATTGTATGTAGAAATATATATTTTTTTACATTAGAATTAAAAGGAAGATATATTAAAAGGAAGATACACGAATTAAATAGTAGTTTAAGATTTCCAAATTTTCAAATTTACAATTAAAATTCACAAATGTTTTAAAAGAACTGAAAAGAGTCTCTCATAAGAGATGTTGTGTCCATAGTTGGCGATGGTTTCATTTGAGGCAGCTCCATTTCTTCGTGGCTGGTTACACTTTCCGTGTGTGTCATGTCTGTCCCCGGTTCATTTTTTAGACGACGTAAGTCCTTACGTTTCTCCCGTAGATAGTTCGTGGTCCGGAGATCGCTGTGACCACTATAAATTTCGGATTCCAAGGTGGGTGAAAATGTCGGTTCTTGAGTATGTCCGCTAGAATAAGATGTTCGTATCTGTCTTCGGGTCGGTAAACGTCCTCTACAGTTGTCCCAAATGGCGAGCCCGGCAACTATGGTCTGAATTCCACTGCACACGCTGACCCATAATATCCACGAATATCGTAGATACTTTAACGTGTCAAAATAACTGAACAAATCGTCTTCTAAATTATGATGTGACATTGTCGTCTGGTCAGATATTAAATTCTCAGCATGATTCTCGGCACTAATTTCCAGTTCTCTTATTACTTCTTCCGAGATAGAATTTGTTTCGTGCGCAAGTAGATCTTGAAACACCACTTCATTAGTTTCTGATAAAAAGCTCCAGTTTTCTGATGCGGTTTGATTTTGCTGTGCGATTTGCGTTGTTCGAACGAGTTCTCCCGTCTTATAAGTATAATTGTACACCTCTTGGTTCAACGCAATCAGTGTCGATTCTCCGCACGAGTCTTCTGCTGCTAGTTTTGCTTCTCGATACGCACGATGGGAATGTCGATTGAGATACCAAGGCCATTGCTCTCCCCTTAGGCTTAACTCGATTGCACAAGGTTCTTGGCTTTTTTGAATAGCATATTCGTCTAACTTTAACGCGTAGCAAAATTCAACTTCGAATAATTTGTCGTTTATACGTTTTGCTAATACATCGGTTCGGTTTAAGAGGTATCGTACATAAGGCGTTGGATTCTGGGCGACTTGTTGCTGCAATATATTTGCGTGATCCTCTATGACGTGACACAGACGTTTTACTAACTGCCGAATTAAATGATAGCTCAAATGGCTTTCATATTGCAAGTCAGCCGTTTCTTCATCGCTCAATTGAAGCTGACGACGATTTCTAATTCGTTGATGATATGGTGACGTATTTTCTTTGAAAGCTGCACTTGCTTCTGATAGAAACTCTAGTCCAAGTCCTTGGTCCGTCACTGTTAACGTATGACCACAATCGAATCTCGTTTTCTTGGAATCATAAGTAACCATCAAATGTCTCTTACTTATAATTACGGATCGGTTAGTGGCGATGGCATCACCTTCAAAGACCTTTACAAAGGCGCATTGCTGTGTGTTGTTCGCTTTCCAGAGAAATATTTCATTGGGCGCCGTTTGGCATTTTCCACTGAGATACGAACATCCAGAAAGATCGCCCATGGCTGTACTCGCCTGCCCACTTCCATAATGAGCAAAAATCTTGACCTCGTATAGGAGACAGCTTTTCTTGTCAGTTCTGGTTGCTCCTGCTAATGATGAAAACCGGTTAGGAGGGTCGATAACTACTCGATTGTGAGTTTGGTACGCATTCTTAATTCGAATGAGCGCTCCGTACTTGCAGGTTTTCTTGGTTATCATTTCTTTGCAGCTGGCTTCAGATATCGCTTCTGGAGGATTAGGCCATTCGGTTACCACCGGATCACCTCCAAGATCCGTTTTTTGCGTTACCGTGGTTGAGTCTATTTTGCAAAAATACCCCTGCGATCGGTATTCAATGTTGTTCTGTTTGTATAATGCGACACGGCGCAAACTTGCGGGCGATTCACGAATAAATTTCTCACCTTCGCATCTGGCTAAGTTTGGCAATTTCCATAAAAGACTAGCCTTGCCCCTGCAGATTTTCGGCGATTGTGCTCGAGCCAGACTAATAAATAGAACGCATATTAAGGCCATTGGCAGTACTGAAGACGATGAAGTAGCTCGAGTCATTCTTGGGCTCGAAATCTTCCTCAGTGTTCTCTTTTCCGCTTGAAATCCTGGAATTGGTTGTTTCGCTGCGTAGTCTAGCCGCTCCTCCGACGTTTCTCCCCCAATTTCCAATGGATATAATTGAAGTACGGCTCGCGTGAATTTTTTCCGATTTGATGCAACCACTTCGCACGTTCGGGCTATTCCATCGCTCGATCTTATGAGTGAATAAACGCGTGCCATACGCCATTCTGCTCGCGGCCGTTCCTCATCTTCAATAAGCACAATTTCTCCCACTTTCGGTTCGCGCGTCATAGTGTTCTCTCGATTACCTCGGTCGATGAGAGTAAGCAAGTATAATTTCTTCCAGGTCTCCCAGAATTTTTCGAGTGAGTTGTTTAAATGAAGGTTTAACTTTCGTAAATCATCGATTTTTGTTTGCTTAATGACAAAGTCGGGATCTTTCAATTCCTCTTCACTTATCATCTCTTGACGCAATTCCGACGAGTAATTCTCCGTGTTTGGCCGCAGAAAGTCTACTGGTCGTAATACACCATGATTGTCAGCGTCATCTGTGATTGGTATAAGAGGACGATTGTTTAGCGTTGCTTCTATTGCAGTCAATAAAACATCTAATTCTCGATAGGTTATTTTCCGTCGTCCGATAGATTGTCGAATTCCTGTCTTGACGCTATGATTCAGCCGTTCGTATGCTCCACCCCGAAATGGTGCGTGTGGTGTCGTATGGTGCCAATAAATGTTCTTTGACGCTCCATATTTGAGCAGAATCAGTTTTCGAGCAGCTACGAAATAGGTGGCCCGATCACTAAGAAAATATTCCGGAACGCCTCGACGTGCCATAAACTTGTTTAGTGCATTAAGAATTTCCTCGCTTTTCATCGATGGTAGAATTTCGAGGTGCACTGCTCTTACTTTTAAACATGTAAGTAATAGGAAAAACGCCGGACCTGTAGTTGTTTGCAGCGGACCGGCTACATCAAGTCCAACCATGCCAAATGCTTTACCAATTTGTGTTCTGGTTTCTGGAAGCTTGGGGAAAATTGGCATTCCAAAGGATTTTGCTGTGTGAATCCGGCATTTGATACATCTCTTAATATAAAACTTGACCAGTCGATAGGAGATCCAGTAACGGTTTCGAATTTCTGCTGCCGTTGTCATAGCATTCTGGTGATTACATAACTCATGGTAATGCTGTATGATTCTCGACGTGATCTTTGCCTCAGGAGGGAGCCATAGAAGCGTTGAATTGCCTTGTAGTGCGGCATCATCAATTCTAGTTTGAATATACCATACACCATCTTCACGGATCATTTGATGCCGTTTTTGAATTGTAGAATTCGGTGGGTATTGATCTTGCGCTGGTCGAATCAACAATTTCTCTGCGGATTCCAGTGATTCAGTGTAGTTTTGTAATCTCTTTAGCTTGTTACAAAATTTTATCACCATTTTCATTGCCGCCACGGCAGTACTCCAGCAACAATCTCTCATCACTTCTTTGTGTGTTTGATGTTGCAGAATGATATTACATTTAGTCGTTTGTTCTAGTTTTCCCTCGTCACATGGGTTTGCAAGTGAAATGACGATGTCTTTCGGCCAATTTTCTTCAACTTTACTCAAAAAAGTTGGACCTTCCCACCACAAGACGGAGGTTAACAAGTTTTCAAATCGTGTTCCTCGGCTCGCCAGATCACTTGGATTCGCCTCCGTAGGCACGAAGCGAAAGGTGATGTTCTGTGCTAACTTTTGTATTTCTTCGACGCGATTTCGAACATAAACCGTTTGATCATCTCTGTGAGTTATTTGATTTAAAGCAACTTGAGAGTCTGAGAAAATAGTCGTCTTGTGAATTTTCAACTCTTCACGTAAAAAGGCTACGGCTCGTACAGCGCAGAGTAAAGCAGTTAGTTCTTTGCGGGGTATTGTCAATTTAGAATTTTTGTCGCTCTTTACTGGAAACAGTCTCGATTTTGCATAAATCAACCTCGGTGGAGTTATTTCATTGAACGCATACGTAGCAATGCCAAAGGCGTGTTGTGAAGCATCGCAAAATACCGCTAAGTCGATCGGAACTGTCTTAGCTGCCACCATTCGCTGGATTTGCATGGAATTGCCCGATTCGTTTGTTAAATCGATCCATTTCTCTGCTTGCGTTGCAGTCAGATTTTGATCCCACGTCACATTTTCCATCCATAGCTGTTGTAAAAACCGTTTCAGTGGAAGAATTGCTGGCGAAATTAGTCCCATAGGATCATAAATTGAGGCGATGAACGAAAGAATAGCGCGTTTAGTCATCACGTTGGAGTTCCATTTTGGCCATGACATTGTCAGGAAATCTTCTCGGTAATCCCATAAATGACCAAGTACTTTCGTGACGGTTCCTTCACTTTCTTCGTCGAGATTAAATTTTCGATGCAACTGCTCGTCATTAGCGTAATATTCTCGCAATTCCAGCTTAGCGTCCGCAAAAATACTCTTCGTATGAAAACATCGAGTTTCCAATTCTGAGATGTCATCTGCTGTCTCGACTAAATTGTCCACATAAATATCGCGAAGAAGTTCTTCCCCTCCGTCGTATTGTTTGAGATGATGTCGAATAGTCATAGCTAATAGGCTAGGTGAGCAAGTCGCTCCGAATAGTACTCTCGCAAATCGGTATACTTGAATGTTGTTTGAGTCTACTGGTCGATTCCAATCTTTTGGCAGCAGAAATCTTACTACATCTCGCTCTGTTTTTTGCAGGCCAATTTGTAAGAATGCCTTTTTAATGTCACTTATGACTACATATTTACCGAGGCGAAAGCGTAGTAAAAGACCGACCAGTTGCGGCAATAATAACGGTCCTTGATGAAACACGTCGTTGATGCTTATTCCATTTTTCATCTTAGCACTACAGTCATACACCACGCGAAATTTGTGACTAGTAACTGCCTGACGTAACTGATAATGCCATCGCTGACGTTTGAGACCACCTTTTCGATAATTCCGTCTTTCTCTTGCTCGTCGAACACTGTTCGATATTTTGCTTTTAGAATTTCGTCGGTTTGCAGTCTTTTCATCATACTGACCAAGCGATAATAAGCGATGCTGAAATTTGTAGGCAAATCTGACTCCCTTCCATTCCAGAGCCAGCGAACATAATAGCGTTCCTTGAATTGAATCTCTTTTTCGAATCTCTGTTCAACTTCTTGATTTACGGTTTCTTGATGATCGGTACCGATTCCAATTTGTTCTAATGACCAGAATTGTTGCAATTGTTCGTCCGAATCGTTCCTTACTACTGTATATTGGTGAAAACACGCGTTTGTCGGCAATTTTGGAGCTGGTCCTGCTGGCGTATTATGAATTCTCCCAACTTGGTGTCAAATTGTACCAATCCAGCTCCCAAATTTCCTTGCTCGATTGGTAAAAACCGGAAGATATAGTCGGATCCAATGAGAATAGAAGGTGTGACGACTTGCTCATAGATATTGTCGTTGCGACCCCGTCGAATTATCGTTGTTGTGTGCATCAATTGAGGGAATTCCAAGAGCTGAACTGTGTAATGGTCGTTTAATGTTGCTGTTACTAATCGACCTTTTTCCACTTCTTGCGTTTCTCCGCCAAATGTCTCTATCTTCACATCCCGATATCCGATCGGCGTCAGCTTTAACTTTTCTACTGCTGATTTAGAGATATAGCTAATTTCTGATCCTGTGTCTAGTAAGGCGTAAAGTTCTTCGTGTTGATTCGTTTCCGGATTTTTTACTGTGACACTGATTATGGGTAAATTCGAAGGCGTAATATTCGAATTCACGGCTTTAGCTTCCGCCACCATCGTAACTGTTTCGTTGACGGGCGCTTCCGGATTAATGATAGGCGTAAAGTAGGTTCGCGCTTGTCCTAATAGAGTTGCATTTGCATCTGAGGCAGGAAGATTGCGCTGTCGTTGCTTAGGATTGGTTTTTACATTCACACTCTGCTCGTGTGTAGTTTTACTAGTACATAATAGTGAATTGTGTTTTCCTTTGCAATGAAAACATAATTTTTGACAAGCGTGTTCCTGTGTGTAAGGCTGTAGGCATCGTAGGCATCGTCGTTTTCCGAGTAATCGTTCGCGACGTTTTTGTGTAGTATTGTAATCTTGACACCGACTTGACGGATGATCCTGATCACAAAAGATGCAAGACCAAGTTGTACGACTTTGCGTATCCTTGTATGCTGGACTTTGTACGACATCTGACGAGTGAAAAGTTGACCTACGAGGCGTATTCCGGACGGCTAGCGTTCGCGTCTGTGGAATTGATCTAGCGTTGGATGGTCGAGTTAACTTTTCCTGTGGACCGTTGTCTAAGGCTTCTTGTTCGGCTATAACCTCAAAAAGGCTTTCCACCATAGCTTCAACGTTCCAAACTACGCGATGACGGCGCAAAGCATGTAATTCCTTGCGAATTGTTCTTGGCAAATTATTTTCCAAGATGCTCTCAAAATGTTTTGACGATATGGTTACCGCATGTTGTTGCAATTGTCGTCTTAATTGATCCAGTTTATTGGCGAAGGATTTGACGTGAATTGTCGAGCTTCCCTTAAGCCGCAACTTTGTAAGTTCGTCCATTAATCTTGTAGTGATCGTCGTGGCGTCGCCGAATCGTGCTGATAGAATTTGTCGTGCTATGGCGTAATTGCTGGAAGTAGGTGCAAGTGTTTTAACTGCTTCCCTTGCCTCACCGTGGAGTTGTCCCATAAGGTACGATAATTTTTCGACATCGGTAAGCCCTTGGTTGCTATGAATAGTGGCATCAAAATAATCAATGAAATATGTCCACGAAGAAGTTTCCCCGGCAAACTTCGGTAGCTGCAAACGAGGTAAATTCATGTTAGGGCGGCCATACTGCGCTGGATTCAAATTCAGAGATGCCATGTTGGCTGTCGGTGCTACGGGTGCTGTAGACGACGTGCTCACCGTTTCGCGAAGAGATCGCTCAATAAGTGCCGTCAGATCCAATTTTTCCCTTGTCGCGGCAATTACTTCGTCAGCTTCTGATAGGTTGTTCAACAAATTATTCTGACAAAAATCTGCAAAAATGTCTTGTTCTACGTCATAGGCGGCGATATTTCCTTCTTCGGCTAGGATGTCCATTAATCTTGTCCACTGATCGACCAATCGTTGCGTTCTAGCTTGTGTAGACGAAAGAGCACTCAGTCGTGGCGCTCCCTTACTTAGGAACTCTTCTGCCAGTTTGCGGTTTTGCTCTTTGGTTAAATTCCCGTCAACGGTAAAAGAACCAAGATTTTTACATGACTGGAGTTGAAGAGCTAATGTGCGGTTGGCTGGGCCGAGCTGTTGCCGTAGATGTCCAGATCCTGCTCTAGGCGTTGATGAAGGCGTGATTTGTGTTGTTTTCGGGATTGATGGTGTGTCCGTCATTATAATGAAAATTTACTGCGATAATTGCTTATTAGCGCACGATCCCCCACTCAAAAGGAAGAAAACAATATGTGTAGCAATTATAGGGGAATTGCTGGCCAAATACTCGATGATTGACCGTAAAATTAGTGCTGCTAGCCCAATACAAATCTAGCAAAGGCAATATAGGCAAAATATAGGCAAAATAGGTAAATACTACGCACAAGTTAGTGAGTATAATTCTCGTTTTGACGTAAGAGAATCGGTTTACAAATGTTGGCTGAGCCCCCACTTGTCGTAATTAACCTTCGTTAATAACGATATTAAAATTCAATTGCGAATACCGTGCTGAATAATATATTCTTTATTTAGAAACTAAATGTATCGATAATAAAATGAATAGGCGGAATAAATTTAGCGATCGAATGGCTTGTCAATATTCGACAAATTGAAAACAGAGCCGATTTAAATACAAATTAAAGCTAGAAGAGAATGGAGAGAGAAAAAGAGTGGGAGAGATAAATAGTTTAAACGACTTGCGAATTAGCTGATTTTCCCACGAAAATCAGCAACAAATTCGCGGATTTCCGTGGGAACACGAGAAGATAAAATCTGAATTAAAGAATTTTTTAAAATGTTTAATTTTTATTGCGAAATCCGCAACACATTTTTGGACCCCCCTTTGGTGATTTTCAAAATTTTCGTTTTTCGCCAATATCTCGAGATGTATA
Organism: Bradynema listronoti; assembly: GCA_024678965.1. Taxonomy (NCBI): domain Eukaryota; kingdom Metazoa; phylum Nematoda; class Chromadorea; order Rhabditida; family Allantonematidae; genus Bradynema; species Bradynema listronoti. The sequence continues at coordinate 3,350,802 of JANLNO010000011.1, forward strand.
AGAGATAGCGAAACGGTTAATTAAGATCATAAGTGCGCGCAAATTTTCTTCAAAAATTTTTATCGCATCACATCGGGCGCATTGAGTTCCATTATTTAAACTTTAATTGATGTCGATTGGCCTTCTGTGTCCCAAGTTATGGTCGAAAATATGAAAATTCGAAATTTCGGCCACCACTTTTTTATCGTCCAAAATTGGCCAGCGGGTCGATATGGGTTTGGTCGAAAATGGTCAATTGTATAGTGTTATATGGGGTAATTCATGTCGGGGATCACGAATTTGATATTGGTTTTTGTGTAAAATGTGTTTGGAGACTCCTATTGGCCCTCAATAGGATTCCAAATTCTCAAATGTTAAATATGTATGTATAAATATATAATCAGAGTGCAATCGGTAGCAATCGGATTTGGGCAGTACAGATTTGAAGACGACATCAAAATGTGGGTCTAGTGAGGGTCCTAACGTAGCCGTTTGGGGTCCCAATATTTCAATTTCTCAATTTTCATGTATGAATAATGTTTTATGGGGTAATTGGGGTCGGGGAGTTTAAATTTGCGGTCCAATTGATTCTATAATGGGCCTACAAAGTCCTAATGGTCCTAATTAGAGTCCCTATTTTTGTTGAAAGGTCGAACCACTTGCACAGCTCCCCCAACACTGATGCAAGTTCGATTTTTTTGGTTTTTTTTCGGTTTTTTCAAAATTTTTATACACATACCGTACCCCACCGATCCTGCGATGTTCTACGAGTTCCTAATGGTCCTAAATAGGTCCCCTACTTTTGTTGGAAGGTCGAACCACTTGCACAGCTCTCCCCAACACTAGTGCAATTTCGATTTTTTTGGTTTTTTTTGGGTTTTTTGAAAATTTTTATACACATAGCGTATCCCACCTATCCTATAGATACCGTAGAAGAGGGTAATGATTAACCGTACAATAAGTTAGTGGTACTTACTTGTTAATTATTATTACATAAAATTTATTAATAATATTTATAAAATAATTTAGACAGGTGGACATTTTTATTGTCCAAAATCTTCGCGAAAAAACATCACCGATTGCATAAAGGATCTTAAAAAATGCGAAATAATTAAAACGAATATCAATGGAACCTTTTCGGCTATTTCTTCTTTTAACGGCGGATATATTGTAACTTCAAATGATAAGGTATATAAAATTTTTTTTATAACATTTTTTCTAAAAAATTTTTTAATATGCAATTTATAAAAAAATTTTGTAAAAATTATTTTTTTAGATAATCGAAGCCGAATATATTGAGGAGCAGAATGACGGTTCGCAAGCTCTTCGCGAAAATCACGAAACCATAATGATCGAAATGCCGGAAAGCGGAAGTATCTTTTTGCCAAAAGGATATTACGTTAAAAATGTCCATAATTCTGCCGTCAACTTTACGCCGTTGAATTCATCTGATTTCGATCTGTCAAATTTTGAAATAAAACAAGCCCCAACATTTGAAAAAAAATTTAAAATGTCTTTTCTATTACAAAGTGTTAAGAACTTTATAAAACAATTTTTTTAATATACATGTGATAAAAATTTAATTGTTGTTGCTGTTATTGTTGATGATGTTGTATTTAAATAAACATTAATCTGAAAGAAATTTTCTTTACACCTGACATCTTATTTTTATTTTTTTTATAACATTATTGATATAGATCCTATTTTAGACAACTACGGGATCCCAGAAAAGTCAAATTAAAAAATTCAATTACATTTATTTTCGAATTTCCCAAACCGATTTACTCCATGTTCCATTATAAGCTAAGCTCGAAAAATTCTATTTTGGACCTTTACGAGATTCCAGAGAGAACAGATCAAAAAAACGGACTTCAAATTTGGCATCTCCGACATTGATTTGTGGGTAATGCCATCTTGAAAATTTTTCGAATAATTTTTCGTTATCAAGTTGAAAAATCGGTGGAACAGGTTAGTTTTACCCTACTAAGGGCTCGTTGTTGTGATAGTAATCCTGCTTAGTACGAGAGGAACCGCAGGTTCAGACATTTGGTTTATGTGCTTGGTCGATAGACCAATGGTGCGACGCTACCATCTGAGGGATTATAACTGAACGCCTCTAAGTTAGAATCCCGCCTAGACAAGATAACAATATCGTTGCTCTCCGGTGTCTGGAGGCTCATCTATGCGGTTTCGGCTGCAGCTCTTAGCCCTATTATCTGGTCCTATCCGGCGACGAAAGTGTCGTCGGATTGCCAAAGCCATACAACTATGGTCAAACGTCGGGGCGCAAAATCTCTTGTAAACGACTTGATTACTAGTCAGGGGGTTGTACCCAGTAGAGCAGCTTCTATACTGCGATCTGTTGAGACTTATCCTTTGACTGGATGATTTGTTTATTTTATTATATATGTGAAGTTTGTGCTATTAGTTCAAACTTGGAAAAAAAAATGCTTCTTTTTTGCTTACTATTTCTATACATTATAGGTAGTGTTTGTGCTGCTAGTTGTATGGTGTGATAATAAAATGAAAAAAAATTCTAAGCGCCGCTTAGACCACCACCAGACTGTAGGATCAAACTAATAAGAAATTTTTTTGATAAATATTTAAAATAAATTTTTTTTAAAAGAATTTATTGGTAATTACTACTCGCTTAAGGTAGCCAAATGCCTCGTCGAATGAGTCCCAACGCGTATTTTTATTTTAAAAATTTTTTTTAAGAGAATTTACGTTTAAAATTACAACTCTCTTAAGGTAGCCAAATGCCTCGTCAGATGAGTCTTTATGGTGAAATGGATCTAAAAAATCCCATTCAGCTCGGGGATTAAATATTATTTAAGGTTTTTATTAGATGTTTTTTTTTTTTTGATTCAAAAAAATCACTTTTATATGAGTTTGGATGATATTTTAAAAAAAGAAAAAAAAATGAATTTTTCGTTATTCGTCCAAAAATTGGCCATAAGTAAAACTAATTCAGATGAATTTTTGTTCATTTTGTCCATTTTTTGGACAAACAATAAATACTATTGCAAGTCAAGTAAAAATACCCAAAAAAAAGCAACATTTTCTTATTGTTATTTAGTGAATTTAACAACAACACTAAGCCAAAATTTCTACGAAGAGAAATTTTGGTTGGCGAAACGTCAAAAAATTGAGAAATATTTAAAGTGTTTTTGCGAAAATGAAAAATCGTAGAATTCTGCTGATGTTGTGCCGAGATTTTTTTGGCTGACATTTTGCAGGTTTTGTGATTTTTCAACTGGCCTGGCTGTGACACACTTTTGTGTGTCAGCTCAGGCGACGTTGTGGCGGTTGTGTGTGTACGCTCACTCACCGGCTTGCCAGAAATATATTTTCTGGCTAGTCTGGTGTGTTATGTGTACTACGGAGAAAGAAACGATAAGTTTTCATTCGAATGTTATCGGTTGTGGTACGCTGTTAGCGTCTAGCCTATCGGCGGCCGGTTGGCGCTTTTATTTTTGTGCTCGTCGAGTGTCTATGCGCGCACGTAGTGGTATGCGTGGACTCTCGTCTTGCTATACGACAATGGTGTTTGCCGGTACCGTTTATGGTGGTTGTTTTTACTGACTCTAAGCACCTAAATGTGCAAATATCTGGTTGATCCTGCCTGAACAGATGTGTTTATTTCAAAGATTAAGCCATGCATGTGTAAGTACAAACGATTCTATCGTGAAACCGCGAACGGCTCATTATATCGGCTATAATCTACTTGACGTTGATAATTCAATACAAGGATAACTGTGGTAATTCTAGAGCTAATACTTGCACAAAAGCTCCGTGAAAATGTAAGGAAAGCATAATAAATTTCTTGCCTGGTCGTACCCATATCCGCAGCAGGTCTCCAAGGTGAACAGCCTCTAGTCGATAGAATAATGTAGGTAAGGGAAGTCGGCAAATTTGATTCGTAACTTCGGAACAAGAATTGGCTCTAAAGGTTGGGTTGTTCGGGCTGTTGTGTGATGCAGGCGGGTTTCGCTCGTGGCTGTCCGGGATTGCGGATCGCTAGTCTTCGGGCGTGCGGTTCGTCGTCGCGGATGGACTAGTAGCGAGAACCGCTTGTGGAGCGCTTCAGCTATGTGTTCGCTTTCGGGCGTTCACTTCGGATGACAGTGAACAACCAGTTTAGAACTGGCACGAACTCGGGGAATCCGACTGTCTAATTAAAACATAGGAGACGGATGGTCCATGTGGACGTTGACCGTGTCTGATTTCTGTCCAGTGCTTTGAATGTTATGACGGTGTGAATCGATTAAGCGCGGGTAAACGGCGGGAGTAACTATGACTCTCTTAAGGTAGCCAAATGCCTCGTCGGATGAGTCCCGACGCGCATGAAAGCCGAACAATGTTATATCGCCGCCTCGTGGTGTTCGGTGGGTAACGCTAAAGATATAACTAGGTACGCGGGAAAGCGAGGTGCCTGCATACCGAAATTTGAGCCCTGCAAAAAATATCTTTGAGAGTATAACTAGGTATGTGGGAAAGCGAGGTGCCTGCAAACCGAAATTTGAGTCCTGCAATGATAGCTTTGAAGTTGTCGGAAACAGCTATCCGTGTACAGTATCTATGAGAAATGTTAAAAGATATATAGTATATGTTTATTCTTATATATATAACAAATAAATATTTATCCGTTGGGAAAAGTTGAAGTAGTTGGTAACACTGTTACGTACCTTTTTAGTGGACAAATGCTTTTGAACATGCTTATGTTTATATATATATATATATATGTATTATAGCTCAATGAACCAGTGGCTTTTTGTAAAGGGAATACAGGTCCGCCTGGCGCCCGATGGGACCGGTGAAATGAAGTCCCGTTGGCAAGGGAAGAAAGAGAACCCAACAAAGCCAGCGGAAAAGGAAAAGGAGGAGAAGAAGGAAGGGAGAAGAAGCCGGAGGTGCGGGCCCGTAAACGCCGCAAGAACGAGCAGGCTGACGAACCTGCAGAGGTCAAGGCCGCACGAGTAGCACTGGCCCAGGCGAGCCGCAAATTTCATGAGGAGAAGAGGCGTGCCGCAACTGGCAGCGCGCCAAAGTCACCAAAGGCTACTTGACCAACTCAACGGAGTCTGCCGAATATTGATAAATATTTTTATTTGTTGTAATAATAACATCATTGTTAAATAAAGTTGTTCAATAAGAATACATAGAAATATATCGAATAACACAAGTTATAAAGAGGGTGGATCTGGGGAAAAAAGAGTGAGACCCTTGAACCAGATCGTGTCGGCGGTGACGCCACACATTTACAAATTTATATTAAAGGCTATACAAAGAGAGACTGAACAGATATACTTGGAAGAGACAACTCAGAACAGCTATCAGCGTATATAGAAGTATATATATATATATGAGAAACTAAAGCTTAAACTGGACATACGATGAGTTTAAGTATGACCAAGAGAAAAGGCTGAGTTGAGAATATATATATATAGAAACTATTTTGCGCCAGGTCTGCAGGAAAGCAAGGTGCCTGCAAACTGTAAATCAAGACCTGCAAAAAGAAAGCGCGTAGTAATGTTTGAGAAGATATCAGGGTACATAAAGTTAGTATATATGCAAGGAACCAGAGCGCCTCAGTAAGTGGACATACTCCTAAGATATGTTATACAACAAATCTGAGTAAGACCACAGAAAAAGCGATCAGGTATATATACAAAACTATATGCAAAACGGATAGAAAGTAACAAACAGAAAAGCGCTATAAATACACAAAGAAGCCAACAGAAACCTGAAACTGGACGTGTGGTAGCCGAAAGCGGAAGGAAGTAATTGGCTTAAGGGTGTAAAAGCTCTGAGAGTATACAAGAATAGGCTCAATCATACCGAGTAAGAAACATCGCGCCATTATGCCATTAAAATTGTCAAATTATGAATGTACCCAGTATCAATTCTAAACGAACACGAATATGCCATTTTACTAAACTCAGTATTAACTCTAAATCAAAATAACGTATAAAGTCCTTATGAATACTAAAGAGAAAATATATAAACACCCACAAAGAATTGGCTCAAGAATTGGCTCAAGCACGAATATGCCATTTGACTAAACTTAGTATTAACTCTAAATCAGAATAGCGTATAAAGTCCTTATGAATACTAAAGAGAAAATATATAAACACCCACAAAGAATTGGCTCAAGAATTGGCTCAAAAGAAGAGGCAGCAGAACTGGCTCAAGAATTGGCTCAAAGGTAGAGGCAGCAGGACCTCTGAAAGGTATAAATATACCTATTCGTGTACAAGGGGCAGTACACCTCAAAATTGGCTCTACACAAGCATATGCATAAGCTGACAACATAAGCATGAGACTTGCAGTACAGATAAACACGCTAATAAATACATATCAATGTAAGAATCGACAAGATAATAATCCTTGCTATTATCTCGACTCTTAAAAATGATAAGTATTATAAGTGTTAATCAGGATGGAAGCAGCTAATGTAAAATCAACATGCATAAACTTGTATGAGATCATTCAAGATGAATAAGTCTAAGCAAAAGCATAGCATCATAGATTGAATTGTCGCATAATAGAGTCATAAGTGAATACTTATAAAAGTACGTATCAGACTAAGAAGAGTAAGAACCACGAGATACTGTAATCAAAAACCTGGACGCGCTTACGGCCGGTCAGGAAGAAGATAAACAGAATCCAAAGGTACCCAAAACTTAGCAACATACAAATATAAGTAATCACTTGCAACAATTGGTTTTTGATTAAGCTGAATTCTGCTAATGAAAAGGAAGAATATAACAACGGAAGCGAGAGCTTCTGTTGTTTTATTGTTCCCCTTTTCCCAGCAAAACAGTAAGCGCTAAAATCAAAAACAATAATTGTATATCATTGTTTGCCAAAAACATATAAGACATATACAAACAGTAAGATATAAAGAAGTATAGAAATATACATCTATATACGTGTGACTTGTATAAGACTTATTTAAGCAAATAATGATAAGATGACCTATGCAGAAGAATCATAAGTGAATACTTATAAAGGTACGTATCAGACTAAGAAGAGTAAGAACCACGAGATACTGTAATCAGAAGCCTGGACGCGCTTACGGCCGGTCGGGAAGAAGATAAACAGAATCCAAAGGTACCCAAAACTTAGCGACATGCAAATATAAGTAATCACTTGCAACGATTGGTTTTTGATTAAGCTGAATTCTGCTAATGAAAAGGAAGAATATAACAACGGAAGCGAGAGCTTCTGTTGTTTTATTGTTCCCCTTTTCCCAGCAAAACAGTAAGCGCTAAAATCAAAAACAATAATCGTGTTTCATTGTTTGCCAAAAACATATAAGACATATACAAACAGTAAGATATAAAGAAGTATAGAAATATACATCTATATACGTGTGACTTGTATAAGACTTATTTAAGCAAATAATGATAAGATAATCTATGCAGAAGAGTCATAAGTGAATACTTATAAAGATACGTATCAGACTAAGAAGAGTAAGAACCACGAGATACTGGAATCAGAAGCCTGGACGCGCTTACGGCCGGTCAGGAAGAAGACAAACAGAATCTAAAGGTACTCAAGAAATTAGCAACATACGAATATAAGTAATCACTTACAACGATTAGTTTTTGATTAAGCCGAATTGTGCTGATGAAATATACGAATCTGCAAAAATACCAAAGATATGACACAAGAAATATGAAACGTGAAATATCAGAAATGCAGAGATGTAAGGAAGAATATAACAACGGAAGCGAGAGCTTCTGTTGTTTTATTGTTCCCTTTTTCTCAGCAAAACAGTAGGCGCCAAAATCAAAAACAATAATCATATACCATTATACGCATATAAGACATATACAAGCAGTAAGATATAAAGAAGTATATTAATATACATCTATATACATGCGATACGTATACGACTTATAAAAGGCGAATAATGATGGGGTGATCTATGCATGGCAAGCTAGTGACGGATGAGAGTTAAACCGAGAACAGATACTATAACTAGATCAAGGTCACGAGCCAAATCATGCAAACACAATCACAGAATCAGTTATGGGATGCGGTAACCCTCACGTCGGCTCCGTCAGCGACGGGGTCGACAGGCCGCTCGTCTCGTATACAAGGGAGTCTTATACGAGGCGCAAAGAAAATGATTCCCCTCCTCGGAAACGGGGAGACCTTCGCTTTGCAAGTGTCGGCGGGCGGAGGTATGAGACTCGGCACAATACGGATACGGAGACGGATTATGGCCCGGCAGCAACCACGCCACGGCAGGTAGCAAGCAATACGGCAAATATTTCGCAAGAAAATTTACGTGTGCAGCCGGAAAAATCACGCACTAGTGGCGAGATTACACAATCTCTTCGTTGGAACTACGCTGACAACGCCATTCTCGTAAGACTTGCCCGAGCCAATTGGGACAAGCAGAAAATGAAGATAAAAAGTTGGGAATGCGTAAGGAAAACGTGGTTGGAAGAAATCGGAATCGATAAAACCAAATCGGCTTTATCTTCCCAATTCAGCCAACTAAAAACAACTGGCAAGATAGCATTCATAGATGGACTACCACACATCGCAGAAAGCTATAGAAGTGCCAACAACATTCCAATTCCACAGAATGGAACTGAAGATGTAATAATGCGACAAGACGTTGAGCAAGTTAATCAGCAAGCCAGTACACAGGAAACCAATTGCGAACCTGAAGAAAGCCCTGATGAAACCAGCGTAGCATTAATCACGAATGAACCAGAACTCGCAGACGAGACCCAGGTAATCAGAAATCTGGACGCACCTTCGGCCGGTCAGATAGACGATAACCGAAATCCCATGCCAGAAGAGTTCGAAAAAGCATTCGAGAAAAATCTTCAGACAGCCCACCAGGCATTCACTGGCAGGCGACCCATCAAACAGTGGAAAAGGGACCCGACGTATGTATACGAATGGGCGGAACGATTAATCGAACGAACCAGAAACAAGAGCGCTACCATGAACATAACGAGGTTAAACGCAATTGCTTATGCTGCTGGTGCAACAATAAGTCAATGGCTAAATAACAAGATTATGGAAAGGAAGTCAGCTCAAAAAGAATGGTTCGAGCGAAATCGCCAAGAACAAGAAGGACTGTACAAGTACATAACATGGATAACAGATGAACTTGAACGTCGTAGAAAGCGCTTGGCACCTACTAAGTCACAGAAAGAAAGAGCTTATAGACTCCGAAAAAGGTACAACGTAAAGACCACCAACAAACTAATCGAAAGAAGTCGAATGAGTCCCAACGCGTATTTTTATTTTAAAAATTTTTTTTAAAAGAATTTACGTTTAAAATTACAACTCTCTTAAGGTAGCCAAATGCCTCGTCGAATGAGTCCCAACGCGTATTTTTATTTTAAAAATTTTTTTTAAAAGAATTTACGTTTAAAATTACAACTCTCTTAAGGTAGCCAAATGCCTCGTCAGATGAGTCTTTATGGTGAAATGGATCTAAAAAATCCCATTCAGCTCGGGGATTAAATATTATTTAAGGTTTTTATTAGATGTTTTTTTTTTTTTTTTTGATTCAAAAAAATCATTTTTATTTGAGTTTGGATGATATTTTAAAAAAAGAAAAAAAAATGAATTTTTCGTTATTCGTCCAAAAATTGGCCATAAGTAAAACTAATTCAGATGAATTTTTGTTCATTTTGTCCATTTTTTGGACAAACAATAAATACTATTGCAAGTCAAGTAAAAATACCCAAAGAAAAAGCAACATTTTCTTATTGTTATTTAGTGAATTTAACAACAACACTAAGCCAAAATTTCTACGAAGAGAAATTTTGGTTGGCGAAACGTCAAAAAATTGAGAAATATTTAAAGTGTTTTTGCGAAAATGAAAAATCGTAGAATTGTGCTGATGTTGTGCCGAGATTTTTTTTGGGTGACATTTTGCAGGTTTTGTGATTTTTCAACTGGCTGGCTGTGACACACTTTTGTGTGTCAGCTCAGGCGACGTTGTGGCGGTTGTGTGTGTACGCTCACTCACCGGCTTGCCAGAAATATATTTTCTGGCTAGTCTGGTGTGTTATGTGTACTACGGAGAAAGAAACGATAAGTTTTCATTCGAATGTTATCGGTTGTGGTACGCTGTTAGCGTCTAGCCTATCGGCGGCCGGTTGGCGCTTTTATTGTTGTGCTCGTCGAGTGTCTATGCGCGCACGTAGTGGTATGCGTGGACTCTCGTCTTGCTATACGACAATGGTGTTTGCCGGTACCGTTTATGGTGGTTGTTTTTACTGACTCTAAGCACCTAAATGTGCAAATATCTGGTTGATCCTGCCTGAACAGATGTGTTTATTTCAAAGATTAAGCCATGCATGTGTAAGTACAAACGATTCTATCGTGAAACCGCGAACGGCTCATTATATCGGCTATAATCTACTTGACGTTGATAATTCAATACAAGGATAACTGTGGTAATTCTAGAGCTAATACTTGCACAAAAGCTCTGACCTTACGGAAAGAGCGCATTTATTAGAGCAAAACCAGGCGGCTTCGGTCGTTTTTTGCTGACTCAGAATAATTTAGCTGATTGCACGGTCTAGCACCGGCAACGTGTCTTTTGAGTATCTGCCTTATCAATTTTCGATGGTAGTGTATCTGACTACCATGGTTTTGACGGGTAACGGAGAATAAGGGTTCGACTCCGGAGAAGGGGCCTGAGAAATGGCCACTACGTCTAAGGATGGCAGCAGGCGCGCAAATTACCCACTCTCGGAATGAGGAGGTAGTGACGAGAAATAACGAGGACGCTCTCTCTGAGGCCGTCTATCGGAATGGGCACAATCTAAACCCTTTAACGAGTATCTATGAGAGGGCAAGTCTGGTGCCAGCAGCCGCGGTAATTCCAGCTCTCAAAATGCATTGAACCATTGCTGCGGTTAAAAAGCTCGTAGTTGAATATATGCCTGAGGCCTGGTCCACTCTTCGAGCGCGTACTAGGTTCTTTGGCTTTTCGTCGGTTTTCTTGTCGTGATCTTTATTGGTGGCGGCAAGTGGCTGACAATTTTACTTTGAACAAATTAGAGTGCTCAAAACAGGCGTATTGCTTGTATGCTTTTGCATGGAATAATAGAATATGACTTCGATCAAGTTTTATTGGTTTTATTGATCGGTGTAATGATTAACAGAGACAAACGGGGGCATTCGTATTGTTGCGTGAGAGGTGAAATTCTTGGACCGTAGCAAGACGTCCTACAGCGAAAGCATTTGCCAAGCTTGTCTTCATTAATCAAGAACGAAAGTCAGAGGATCGAAGGTGATCAGATACCGCCCTAGTTCTGACCGTAAACGATGCCAACTAGCGATTCGCCAGTAGATTATTTGCCTTGGCGAGGAGCTTCCCGGAAACGAAAGTCTTCCGGTTCCGGGGGAAGTATGGTTGCAAAGCTGAAACTTAAAGGAATTGACGGAAGGGCACCACCAGGAGTGGAGCCTGCGGCTTAATTTGACTCAACACGGGAAAACTCACCCGGTCCGGACTCCATGAGGATTGACAGATTGATAGTTCTTTCATGATTTGGTGGATGGTGGTGCATGGCCGTTCTTAGTTCGTGGAGTGATTTGTCTGGTTTATTCCGATAACGAGCGAGACTCTAGCCTACTAAATAGGTCGCTCATTGCTAATGTGAAGTGGCGCTTCCTAGAGGAATTTTCGGTGTTTAACCGCATGAAATTGAGCAATAACAGGTCTGTGATGCCCTTAGATGTCCGGGGCTGCACGCGCCTACACTGGTAGAGTCAGCGTGCATTTCCACCCTCGAAAGAGGCTGGTAAACCGATGAACGTTTGCCGTGATTGGGATCGGAAATTGCAATTATTTTCTGTGAACGAGGAATTCCAAGTAAATGTGAATCATTAACTCGCGTTGATTACGTCCCTGCCCTTTGTACACACCGCCCGTCGCTGCCCGGGACTGAGCCATTTCGAGAAAACTGGGGATTGCTGATTGACGGTTTTTCGGAATTGTCTCTTGGTGAAAACCAGCTTAATCGTAGTGGCTTGAACCGGGCAAAAGTCGTAACAAGGTGGCTGTAGGTGAACCTGCTGCCGGATCATTATCGTATAAGAATTCATTCTATGATCAATGATCGTCATTTTTTTGTCGATGGCTAGTTGAACGAGGAAAAACTTGTGCCAAGTATTCATTTGTTGAATGCCGATTTTTCAACGGCTGACGTTGGTTTCTACGCTGTGCTGAGCAATTGTGTTCAACGTCCGTGGTTGCGTTGACGCACAGCGGGACGCGTGCTCGCAAAAAATGAATTTTTTGTCGCGTATGCGAGAATTAATGAGCGCGTTTTGGGCGCCGCCAACAAACACACATATATATATGTATATATTATATACACACATTATAATTGATTCATTTAAATGATTATCAAGTTTGGTCGATGGATCACTTGGTTCGTAGTTCGATGAAGAACGTAGCTAGCTGCGTTAAGTAGTATATTCTGCCGAATTTTTGAGTATCGACTTGTCGAATGCACATTGCGCCATCGGAGTAACATTCGTTGGCGTGTCTGGTTCAGGGGCATTAATTCCGTAAAAGGAGGCCAAATATGATGAGAGGTGGCTGTAGATTTTTTATTATCTCGGGTTGTCGATGATGATTAATGCTCATCACATGGGGCGACTAACGCTTTTTTGGCTGCGCGCGCGCACATTTTTTCGTGTGTGCGTATGTGTGTGCTTGAATTGCGTCATGTTTGCCGGCCCGTTTATATAGAATGACGCGTAAATTTTTTTGCGTCTTCGGCGGTCAACGCGCTTGTACTGGAATATGGAGGCGTGAGTTGTGCTGTTTCTTGGCCGGGGAGAGGTTGCGCTTATTTTTAATGCAAAAAACAACGAAAATATTTGTTGTGTGAACGACACTATTCTCCGTGCTTAAGATCGGTGCTATACTCGACGTTTCACGAGTGCGTGGACGCCTATGCACACATTTATGCATATGCCCTGAACTCAGGCACGACTACCTGCTGAACTTAAGCATATCAATAAGCAGCGGAAAAGAAACTAACAAGGATTCCCGTAGTAACGGCGAGTGAACTGGGATTAGTCCAGCGCTTAATCGCAATGCGTTTTTGTATTGTGAGGTGTAGCGTAAAGGCGGGTTGTTTGCGCGTATTTTGCCGGACCAAGTTACCCCGGAACGGGGCTTCATAGACGGTGATAAGCCGGTTCGTTTGGTGAATGCGTTCAATTGGCCGCGCTTTGGAGTCGGGTTGTTTGGAAGTGCAGCCCAAAGAAGGTGGTAAACTTCACCTAAGACTAAATATGACTACGAAACCGATAGCGAACAAGTACCGTGAGGGAAAGTTGAAAAGCACTTTGAAGAGAGAGTCAAATAGTACGTGAAATCGACCAAATGGAAGCGGATATAGTCGGCGGATCTGATTCGTATTCAGCCGAATACTGTGCGGTTGCGACAATTGGCGTCGTCGTCTCCGGGCTCTCGGATGCGTTGACGCCTGTTGGCGCTTTTTCGCGCAAATCGGTGCACTTGCGAATCATTGTGCGCTGGAACGTGCGCGCCTTTCGCTTGCGGCCGAAGAAGAGGATGCGTTTTTCGATACGTAAAACCGGCTTCTGGCTTAGCGAGCGGTTCGGCGTGCACTTGCCAAGTAGGCGCGAAAAACGTCTGACGTATTGTCATTCAGCGGGCGTATGGCGATCGCATGCGACACGCGTACGTCTTTGGTTTGGCGTGCGTTAGGCCTTTTCGCGATTTTCCGGCGTAAGAGTCGAGCGATTATCCGACCCGTCTTGAAACACGGACCAAGGAGTTTAAGGTATGCGCGAGTGATTGGGTGACTAAAACCCAAATGCGAAATGAAAGTGAATGTGCACTTGAGGCACTTATACGCGATCCGTCATCGTTTGTGGTGCGCGGAGCAGCGTAGCCCCGTCTTGATCGCTTGCGATGGGGCGGAGGAAGAGCGTATGCGTTGAGACCCGAAAGATGGTGAACTATGCTTGAGCAGGACGAAGTCAGAGGAAACTCTGATGGAAGTCCGAAACGGTTCTGACGTGCAAATCGATCGTATGATTTAAGTATAGGGGCGAAAGACTAATCGAACTATCTAGTAGCTGGTTCTCTCTGAAGTTTCCCCAGGATAGCTGGAGCGGATTGTGAAAGTTATACTCGGTAAAGCGAACGATTAGAGGATTTGGGGTCAATATGTCCTTAACCTATTCTCAAACTCTAAATGAGTATGGAAATGCGAGTTTCTTGATTGAACTTTGCATGTTGAATACAGCGCTCTTAGTGGGCCATTTTTGGTAAGCAGAACTGGCGATGCGGGATGAACCGAAAGCGGGGTTAAGGTGCCTAAGTTTCCGCTCATTAGACCCCATAAAAGGTGTTGGTTGATTAA